>OX608078.1:83269083-83612145 GCA_951509765.1 Sphenella marginata
ATTAGTCTATGATGAGCTCATGTTACTGTAACTCCAGATGTTAATAAAATAATTGTATTTAATAATGGAATTTGGAATGGATTAAAGGGTTTAATTCCTATTGGAGGTCATGAAGTTCCTAATTCAATATTAGGAGCTAGTCTTCTGTGAAAGAAAGCTCAGAAAAATGATATAAAAAATAATACTTCTGATAAAATAAATAAAATTATACCTCATCGTAATCCTAATGTTACAGGTAAGGTAGTATGTAATCCTTGAAATGTTCTTTCTCGTGATACATCTCGTCATCATTGATAAACAGTTAAAATTGTAATAATATTACCTAATAAAAATAATGAAATATCACATTGATGAAATCATTTCACTAATCCTGATACCGATGTTATAGCTCCAATAGCTTCTGTTAAAGGTCAAGGACTAAAATCTACTAAATTAAAAGGATGATTTCTATGTGTTGTCATAAATTATTTATATTAATTAATTTCTCTAGAATATAAAGTTCTTAATACTGCAAATACATATGATTGAATAATAGCTACAGCTGATTCAAGAATTAATAATAAAATTTGTCTAATTAATAATAATAATAAAATTAAAGAATTAGCAGAAGGTCCTGTATTTCCTATTAGTGTTAGTAATAAGTGACCTGCAATTATATTTGCTGCTAATCGAACTGCAAGAGTTCCGGGTCGGATAATATTTCTAATTGTTTCAATTAGAACTATAAAAGGTATTAAAATTCTTGGAGTTCCTTGTGGAACTAAATGTGTAAATATATGATTTCTATTATTAATTCAACCATAAATTATAAAGCATAATCATAAAGGTAATGCTAAAGATAAAGTAAAAATTAAGTGGCTTGTTCTTGTAAAAATATAAGGAAATAATCCTATAAAATTGTTTAATAAAATTATAGAAAATAATGAAATAAAGATGAAAGTAGAACCTGAATGTCTAGTTGGACCTAGAAGATTTTTAAATTCTTTATGTAAATTTATTAGAATAAAATTTCATATAATATGTCATCGAGAAGGTATTAATCAATAAGTTGAAGGAATAGTTAATAACCCAATAAATGTACTTAGTCAATTTAATGAAAAATTAAAAATTCTTGATGAAGGGTCAAATACAGAGAATAGATTAGTTATCATTTTCAGTTTAATGATTTAATAATTAATTTATTAAAATTATTAAATTTAGGTGTTTGATTGATTATTATATAATAATTAATTACATTGAATAAAATTAATGGAATTGAGAAAATAATAAATAGAGTTAATCATCTAATAGGTGCTATTTGTGGAATTAAAAAATATTAACCATTTTTAATAATTTTAGTTTGACCTACTAATGTTATAAATTTAACAAATTTTTTATCATTAGAAGTAACTGCTTTTTCAGTCATCTAATGATGAATTTAGTGTATTATTAATTCATTTAATAAAAGTTTTTACAGGAATTCTCTCGATTACAATAGGTATAAAACTGTGATTAGCTCCACAAATTTCAGAACATTGACCATAAAATAATCCAGGACGATTTATTAAAAATTTAGTTTGATTTAATCGTCCTGGTGTTCCATCAATTTTTACACCAAGAGCTGGAATTGTTCAAGAGTGAATTACATCTACTGCAGTTACTACAATTCGAATTTGTGAATTTATTGGTAAAATTACTCGATTATCAACATCTAATAAACGATATGTATCATTATTAATTTCATTTGTTGGAATTACATATGAGTCAAATTCAATATTTATAAAATCTGAATATTCATAACTTCAATATCATTGATGACCAGTAGTTTTTAATGTAATTGATGGTTCATTAATTTCATCTAATAAATATAATAAACGAAGAGATGGAAGAGCAATAAATAATAATATAATCGCTGGAAGAATTGTTCAAATTAATTCAATTGTTTGACCATGTAATAAATTTCGGTTTGTATATTTATTAAAAAATAATATAAATATTAAGTATCTAACTAAGGTAGTAATCTTATAAATAAAAATGAATGTGTGTCTGTGTGTCTGTGTGTCTGTGTGTCTGTGTGTCCTTTATAGGCGTCCAAAGTACTCAACCGATTTTTATGAAATTTTCACAGTATATTCTTGGGATCACGAGTTAAAGCATAGGCTATATATATTTTTGGAAAAGTGGGCGGTGCCACGCCCTCAGGCTATATAAAAATTCAAATTGTCATAGCTATGAATTTCAAATCGTCATAACTATGAACATATTTGGTCTTAATTAATGATTTTTGGATATGTGTGTCCTATGGTCAAGATTTATACAATTTTCGAAAAGTGGGCGGTGCCACGCCCACATTTTTTGTGTTTTGTTTGTAATTCAATAATATCCAAAGTTTATGGTCGATCTCTTTTAAACTCTGCACTTTGATTTAGAAGATTATTGTGTGGGATTTAGGTTGTATACATTTTTGGAAAAGTGGGCGGTGCCACGCCCACAGGCTATATAAAATTTCAAATCGTCCTAACTATGAACATATTTGGTCTAAATTAATGATTTTTAGATATGTGTGTCCTTTGGTCAAGATTTATACATTTTTCGAAAAGTGGGCGGTGCCACGCCCACATTTTTTGTGTTTTGTTTGTAATTCAATAATATCCAAAGGTCAAGATTTATGTGCCACGCCCACATTTTTTGTGTTTTGTTTGTACTTCAATAATGTCCAAAGTTTATGGTGGATCTCTTTTAAACTTTCAAGATTGGTTAAGAAAATTGCTGTGTACGATTCAGGCTATATCAATTTTTGGAAAAGTAGCCAGTGCCACGCCCCCAGGCTATATAAAATTTAAATTCTTCATAGCTCTGAACATATTGGGTCTAAATTAAAGATTTTTGGATATGTGTGGCCTTTAGTCAAGATGTATATAATTTTGAAAAAGTGGGCGGTGCAACGCCCACATTTTTTGTGTTTTGTTTGTACTTCAATAATGTCCAAAGTTTATGGTCGATCTCTTTTAAACTTTCAAGATTGGTTAAGAAGTTATTGTGTACGATTCAGGCTATATCAATTTTTGGAAAAGTAGACGGTGCCATCCCCAGGCTATATAAAATTTAAATTCTTCATAACTCTGAACATATTGGGTCTAAATTAAAGATTTTTGGATATGTGTGTCCTTTAGTCAAGATGGATATAATTTGGGAAAAGTGGGCGGTCCCACGCCCACATTTTTTGTGTTTTGTTTGTACTTCAATAAGTTCAAAGTTTATGGTCGATCTTCTCTAAATTTCCAGATTGGTTCAGAAGATTGTTGTGCCACGCCCCCAGGCTATATACAATTTAAATCATCATAACTTTGAATATTTTTGGTCTAAATTAAAGATTTCTGGATATGTGTGTCCTTTGGTCAAGATTTATGTAATTTTGGAAAAGTGGGCGGTGCCACGCCCACATTTTTTGTGTTTTGTTTGTACTTCAATAATGTCCAAAGTTTATGGTGGATCTCTTTTAAACTTTCAAGATTGGTTAAGAAAATTGTTGTGTACGATTCAGGCTATATCAATTTTTGGAAAAGTAGCCAGTGCCACGCCCCCAGGCTATATAAAATTTAAATTCTTCATAACTCTGAACATATTGGGTCTGAACTAATGATTTTTGGATATGTGTGTCCCTTGGTCAAGAATTATATAATTTGGGGAAAGTGGGCGGTGCGACGCCCACATTTTTTGTATTCAGTGCTTTGTTTGTACTTCAATAATGTCCAAAGTTTATGGTTGATCTGTTTTAAACTTTTCCAATACGTTAAAATCTTCGTTGGGTACGACATACATAGGCTACATTTGTGAATTCTTTGGAAAAGTGGGCAGTTCCAAGACCACAAGCTAAGTAATATTTCAATTCGTTATATCCCTGAATGTATTTGCTGGTCAGGCAGAACAACGTCTGCCGGGTCTGCTAGTCTATATATAAAAATGGAGCCTATTTTCCTTGCTGACGCTATAACTCCAGAACGGCAGGACCGAATTCAACGAAATTTTGCACGTAGTTTTCGATTGAGCCCGACATGGTTTATGGCCAAAAAAAGTATAAGAAACCGGGAAGGTTTTGGAGATATTCCACAAAATGTGGACCAGGGGTGACTCCAGAAAGTGTTTGTGCGATATGGGTATCAAATGAAAGCTATTGATGAGTGTTCTAACATGGAGTGGTTTTGAGTCCCATATGGGGTCCCGTTTCCAAGATATTGACCCAAATGTGGACCAGGGGTGACTCCAGAAAGTGTTTGTACGATATGGGTATGAAATGAAAGGTGTTGACAAGCGCTTGAACATAGTGTAGTTATTAGTCCCATATAAGACCCCGTATTCGAGGTATTTCCGAAAATATGGACCAGGTGTGACCCCAGACGGGTTTTCTACAATATGGCTATCAAATAAAAGGTATTGATGAGTATTTAAAAAAGAGGTGATTTTCAAGACCCTATGCGACCCGTTTTTCGAGATATCTACCAAAATGTGGACCAGGGGTGACCTTAGAAGGTGTTTATACGATATGGGTGTCGAATAAAAGGTGTTGATGAGTGTTTAAAAAAGAGGTGATTTTCAGGACCCTATGCTACCCCGCTTACGAGATATCCAAAAATGAGGACCAGGGGTGACCCTGGTATAATATAAAAATAAGTCGGAAAGCAGGAAAATAATGGAAGTCATTTTTCACATACATCGCCATTAACTTTATGTGACAGTAGAAAAATGTATAGTCAAACGCAAAATTAAAACCGGTATTGTGTTCACTGTGAAATTGAAAAATGTATAGTAAGTCATCAATTTAGAACGGCTGGACCGATTTCACAAATTTTTTTTTTTTGTATTTTTTTGTGCCCCGAGAAGGTTCTTCAGAAAGAAAAAGTTAAAAAAGTTTCTGGAATCCTGAGATATTGACCAAAATGTGGACCAGGGGTGACCCCGAATGTATTTTAACAATATGCGTATCAAATTAAAGGTGTTGATGAGAGTTTTCACAAGGAAAAGTTTTCAGGTTCATCTGCGAACCCGTTTCCAAGAAATTGACCATTAGGTGGACCAAGGCTGACCCAAGAATAAGCTCATATAATATATGTAGCTATCATATCAAAAGTGTTGATGACTGTGTCCGCTTAGAGTGAATTTTAGATTCATCTGAATTCAAGAAAAAAATTATTATACAAATCTTTTTCATAGAGCTGTTTGCCTTATCTTATAAATAAAAATGAATGTGTGTCTGTGTGTCTGTGTGTCTGTGTGTCTGTGTGTCCTTTATGGGCGTCCAAAGTACTCAACCGATTTTTATGAAATTTTCACAGTATATTCTTGAGATCATGGGTTAAAGCATAGGCTATATTAATTTTTGGAAAAGTGGGCGGTGCCACGCCCCCAGGCTATATAAAACTACAATTCTTCATAACTCTGAACATATTTGGTCTAAATTAATGATTTTTGGATATGTGTGTCCTTTGGCCAAGATTTATGTAATTTTGGAAAAGTGGGCGGTCCCACGCCCACATTTTTTGTGTTTTGTTTTTACTTCAATAATGTCCAAAGTTTATGGTCGATCTCTTTTAAACTTTCAAGATTGGTTCAGAAGATTGTTGTGGACGATTTAGGCTATATCAATTTTTGGAAAAGTAGGCGGTGCCACGCCCCCAGGCTATATAAAATTTAAATTCTTCATAACTCTGAACATATTGGGTCTAAATTAAGGATTTTTGGATATGTGTGTCCTTTAGTCAAGATGTATATAATTTTGGAAAAGTGGGCGGTCCCACGCCCACATTTTTTGTGTTTTGTTTTTACTTCAATAAGTTCAAAGTTTATGGTCGATCTTCTCTAAATTTCCAGATTGGTTCAGAAGATTGTTGTGCCACGCCCCCAGGCTATATAAAATTTAAATCATCATAACTTTGAATATTTTTGGTCTAAACTAATGATTTTTGGATATGTGTGTCCCTTGGTCAAGAATTATATAATTTGGGAAATGTGGGCCGTGCCACGCCCACATTTTTTGTATTCAGTGCTTTGTTTGTACCTCAATAATGTCCAAAGTTTATGGTCGATCTTCTCTAAATTTCCAGATTGGTTCAGAAGATTGTTGTGCCACGACCCCAGGCTATATAAAATTTAAATCATCATAACTTTGAATATTTTTGGTCTAAACTAATGATTTTTGGATATGTGTGTCCCTTGGTCAAGAATTATATAATTTGGGAAATGTGGGCCGTGCCACGCCCACATTTTTTGTATTCAGTGCTTTGTTTGTACTTCAATAATGTCCAAAGTTTATGGTTGATCTGTTTTAAACTTTTCCAATACGTTAAAATCTTTGTTGGGTACGACATACATAGGCTACATTTGTAAATTCTTTGGAAAAGTGGGCAGTTCCAGGACCACAAGCTAAGTAATATTTCAATTCGTTATATCCCTGAATGTATTTGCTTTAGTGACATTTTAACGTTCATAAGTCTTGATCAAAGCACTTAATTTTTTTTGTTTGTTATTGCCGTTCATACATATCCAGAGTATTATAGGTAGATATAGGATATAATTAAATAAGTACTAACTATACATCTGCTCAGCAGCGCATACTGTTTTTTGTCATACCCATTGAGTAAAAAAGATCCGTTTTTTGAGTTGGACATCCAAAAAATTTATTTGTTTATACCAAAGACTTTAAAGCCAGAAACATTGTATATCCTAAAGCACTGCAATAAATGGAATGTTAAAAGTTAAAGAAAAATATTTGAAAATGTATTTCTAGGGAAGTCACTGGTCAGGCAGAACAACGTCTGCCGGGTCTGCTATCTATTTATAAAAATGAATCCCTATTTCCCTTGGTCATCGCATCACGCCTGAATGGATAAACTAATTACAAGAGTTAAATTAGGTTATGTCGATTTGCTATTCCTTTTTCAATTCAGTTTGCAGTTTTGGTAAGTTTGAATATATTAGCTGACGGTAATTCTTTCATTTAGGTGTCACCTCCTAAAAAAATTTAATGCATGTCGTGAAATAAAAAAATTAAGAATATTCGACGATTTAATAAGATGCTTTAGTGAACATCTAAGAAAGACGAAAGTTTAAAACATTCATTAATGATATTTTAATAAATGGTAAAAATTTAGATCAAATCAAAACTGTAGGGAAATTCACCACATTCACCAAAGTTCAAATAACTAAATTTATAGATTGAAATACACTATGGCTAGGTATGAAAGATAGTTCGAGCAAATTGTGCTACGCAATAAGGTAAGATACATATGTATAAATGAAATACGCCCTAATTTTTGGCAGGACAACGTCTGCCGGGTCTGCTAGTTATTACTAAAATTATTATAGTATGATCATGAAAAAATGTTAATTGTTCTATTAAAGGGGAATTTCTATCTTGAAGTCCAAAAGTAGTTCATGTTGTCCTTATTAATTATTCTAATAAAAGTAAAATCTTTATATATGAAGCTTAAATCCATTGCACTAATCTGCCATATTAGAAATTACTTAATAAAGGTAGTTCAGAATAACTATGTTCAGCTGGTGGAGTATTTTGAAGTCATTCAATTGAAGATCTTAGTTGTATTGGGTATAATACTATTCGTTTAGAAATTAAACTTTCTCAAATCTTACCCAATAAGCAAAATACGCTTACTATAAGCTTACAATAAACTTACTTTTGTAATCTTTTCGCTTGGAAAACGTTTACTATAATCATTGGAAAACGTTTGGAAAACATTGTACACTCAACGAAAGTGGTCCCTTTTTAATCAATTGGAATTGATGCTTGGAAAACAATGTTTAATAAACATTTTATTCAATGTATAGTAAGGGTTTGTTGAAAACTGATTGATAAAACTCCAATTTGGGCGACAACTGTGAAAACTAGCCTATAGCCTAACGAATATGTTGTGGGATTTTGCTCCGAAGGTTGCGAGTTCGAATCCCGACCATTTCCTTAATTTTTTTGTTTTTTATTAAATTTTTATTTGGTGCAAGGGGAGATAAAGGGCAAGTTTTTGTGTGCTGCTTGCAATTTTTTATGCAGTCTGCATCTGCAAGGCAAATATGTGCATTTTTTCTTAGAAGCCTGAGGGTGTTTTAAAAAACCTTTTCAAATAATTTTTCATGTTGCCTGTAGTGGGGTTCGAACCTAGGCCCTTCTGTGTGGTAGGCCAGCTGCACTACCGTCACACCACGATGCCCATATAACAAAATCAATATAAATGAAGCATATAAAATTTCAAACATTATTTTTGAAAACTGAGAAATTTTTCACCTCGCTGAGAGTTCACCTCAAGTTATTTCTCCAAGGCTACCACACCATTGGAAAAACATACATAAACGTTTGTGAAATTTTTTTGTTACAAACTCGTTTGGAAAACATTTACTTTTTACGCTTGGAAAACATTGTTTAATAAACTAGCTTACTTCATTGTTTATTGGGTTATAAATAAAAATGAATGTGCGTCTGTGTGTCTGTGTGTCTGTGTGTCTGTGTATCTGTGTGTCCTTTATAGGCGTCCAAAGTACTCAACCGATTTTTATGAAATTTTCACAGTATATTCTTGGGATCACGAGTTAAAGCATAGGCTATATATATTTTTGGAAAAGTGGGCGGTGCCACGCCCTCAGGCTATATAAAAATTCAAATTGTCATAGCTATGAATTTCAAATCGTCATAACTATGAACATATTTGGTCTTAATTAATGATTTTTGGATATGTGTGTCCTATGGTCAAGATTTATACAATTTTCGAAAAGTGGGCGGTGCCACGCCCACATTTTTTGTGTTTTGTTTGTAATTCAATAATATCCAAAGTTTATGGTCGATCTCTTTTAAACTCTGCACTTTGATTTAGAAGATTATTGTGTAGGATTTAGGTTGTATACATTTTTGGAAAAGTGGGCGGTGCCACGCCCACAGGCTATATAAAATTTCAAATCGTCCTAACTATGAACATATTTGGTCTAAATTAATGATTTTTAGATATGTGTGTCCTTTGGTCAAGATTTATATCTTTTTCGAAAAGTGGGCGGTGCCACGCCCACATTTTTTGTGTTTTGTTTGTAATTCAATAATATCCAAAGTTTATGGTCGATCTCTTTTAAACTCTCCACTTTGATTTAGAAGACTATTGTGTAGGATTTAGGTTGTATACATTTTTGGAAAAGTGGGCGGTGCCACGCCCACAGGCTATATAAAATTTCAAATCGTCCTAACTATGAACATATTTGGTCTAAATTAATGATTTTTAGATATGTGTGTCCTTTGGTCAAGATTTATACATTTTTCGAAAAGTGGGCGGTGCCACGCCCCCATTTTTTGTGTTTTGTGTGTACTTCAATAATGTCCAAAGTTTATGGTCGATCTCTTTTAAACTTCCAAGATTGGTTAAGAAAGTTGTTGTGTACGATTCAGGCTATATCAATTTTTGGAAAAGTAGCCAGTGCCACGCCCCCAGGCTATATAAAATTTAAATTCTTCATAGCTCTGAACATATTGGGTCTAAATTAAAGATTTTTGGATATGTGTGGCCTTTAGTCAAGATGTATATAATTTTGGAAAAGTGGGCGGTGCAACGCCCACATTTTTTGTGTTTTGTTTGTACTTCAATAATGTCCAAAGTTTATGGTCGATCTCTTTTAAACTTTCAAGATTGGTTAAGAAGTTATTGTGTACGATTCAGGCTATATCAATTTTTGGAAAAGTAGACGGTGCCATCCCCAGGCTATATAAAATTTAAATTCTTCATAACTCTGAACATATTGGGTCTAAATTAAAGATTTTTGGATATGTGTGTCCTTTAGTCAAGATGGATATAATTTGGGAAAAGTGGGCGGTCCCACGCCCACATTTTTTGTGTTTTGTTTGTACTTCAATAAGTTCAAAGTTTATGGTCGATCTTCTCTAAATTTCCAGATTGGTTCAGAAGATTGTTGTGCCACGCCCCCAGGCTATATGTATACAATTTAAATCATCATAACTTTGAATATTTTTGGTCTAAATTAAAGATTTCTGGATATGTGTGTCCTTTGGTCAAGATTTATGTAATTTTGGAAAAGTGGGCGGTGCCACGCCCACATTTTTTGTGTTTTGTTTGTACTTCAATAATGTCCAAAGTTTATGGTGGATCTCTTTTAAACTTTCAAGATTGGTTAAGAAAATTGTTGTGTACGATTCAGGCTATATCAATTTTTGGAAAAGTAGCCAGTGCCACGCCCCCAGGCTATATGAAATTTAAATTCTTCATAACTCTGAACATATTGGGTCTAAATTAAAGATTTTTGGATATGTGTGTCCTTTAGTCAAGATGTATATAATTTTGGAAAAGTGGGCGGTGCCACGACCACATTTTTTGTGTTTTGTTTGTACTTCAATAATGTCCAAAGTTTATGGTGGATCTCTTTTAAACTTTCAAGATTGGTTAAGAAAATTGTTGTGTACGATTCAGGCTATATCAATTTTTGGAAAAGTAGCCAGTGCCACGCCCCCAGGCTATATAAAATTTAAATTCTTCATAACTCTGAACATATTGGGTCTGAACTAATGATTTTTGGATATGTGTGTCCCTTGGTCAAGAATTATATAATTTGGGGAAAGTGGGCCGTGCCACGCCCACATTTTTTGTATTCAGTGCTTTGTTTGTACTTCAATAATGTCCAAAGTTTATGGTTGATCTGTTTTAAACTTTTCCAATACGTTAAAATCTTCGTTGGGTACGACATACATAGGCTACATTTGTGAATTCTTTGGAAAAGTGGGCAGTTCCAAGACCACAAGCTAAGTAATATTTCAATTCGTTATATCCCTGAATGTATTTGCTGGTCAGGCAGAACAACGTCTGCCGGGTCTGCTAGTCTATATATAAAAATGGAGCCTATTTTCCTTGCTGACGCTATAACTCCAGAACGGCAGGACCGAATTCAACGAAATTTTGCACGTAGTTTTCGATTGAGCCCGACATGGTTTATGGCCAAAAAAAGTATAAGAAACCGGGAAGGTTTTGGAGATATTCCACAAAATGTGGACCAGGGGTGACTCCAGAAAGTGTTTGTGCGATATGGGTATCAAATGAAAGCTATTGATGAGTGTTCTAACATGGAGTGGTTTTGAGTCCCATATGGGGTCCCGTTTCCAAGATATTGACCCAAATGTGGACCAGGGGTGACTCCAGAAAGTGTTTGTACGATATGGGTATGAAATGAAAGGTGTTGACAAGCGCTTGAACATAGTGTAGTTATTAGTCCCATATAAGACCCCGTATTCGAGGTATTTCCCAAAATATGGACCAGGCGTGACCCCAGACGGGTTTTCTACAATATGGCTATCAAATAAAAGGTATTGATGAGTATTTAAAAAAGAGGTGATTTTCAAGACCCTATGCGACCCGTTTTTCGAGATATCTACCAAAATGTGGATCAGGGGTGACCTTAGAAGGTGTTTATACGATATGGGTGTCGAATAAAAGGTGTTGATGAGTGTTTAAAAAAGAGGTGATTTTCAGGACCCTATGCTACCCCGCTATAAAAATAAGTCGGAAAGCAGGAAAATAATGGAAGTCATTTTTCACATACATCGCCATTAACTTTATGTGACAGTAGAAAAATGTATAGTCAAACGCAAAATTAAAACCGGTATTGTGTTCACTGTGAAATTGAAAAATGTATGTAAGTCATCAATTTAGAACGGCTGGACCGATTTCACAAATTTTTTTTTTTTGTATTTTTTTGTGCCCCGAGATGGTTCTTCAGAAAGAAAAAGTTAAAAAAGTTTCTGGAATCCTGAGATATTGACCGAAATGTGGACCAGGGATCACCCCGAATGTATTTTAACAATATGCGTATCAAATTAAAGGTGTTGATAAGAGTTTTCACAAGGAACAGTTTTCAGGTTCATCTGCGAACCCGTTTCCAAGAAATTGACCATTAGGTGGACCAAGGCTGACCCAAGAATAAGCTCATATAATATATGTAGCTATCATATCAAAAGTGTTGATGACTGTGTCCGCTTAGAGTGAATTTTAGATTCATCTGAATTCAAGAAAAAAATTATTATACAAAAGCTTTTTCATAGAGCTGTTTGCCTTATCTTATAAATAAAAATGAATGTGTGTCTGTGTGTCTGTGTGTCCTTTATGGGCGTCCAAAGTACTCAACCGATTTTTATGAAATTTTCACAGTATATTCTTGAGATCATGGGTTAAAGCATAGGCTATATTAATTTTTGGAAAAGTGGGCAGTGCCACGCCCCCAGGCTATATAAAACTACAATTCATCATAACTCTGAACATATTTGGTCTAAATTAATGATTTTTGGATATGTGTGTCCTTTGGCCAAGATTTATGTAATTTTGGAAAAGTGGGCGGTGCCACGCCCACATTTTTTGTGTTTTGTTTGTACTTCAATAATGTCCAAAGTTTATGGTCGATCTCTTTTAAACTTTCAAGATTGGTTCAGAAGATTGTTGTGGACGATTTAGGCTATATCAATTTTTGGAAAAGTAGGCGGTGCCACGCCCCCAGGCTATATAAAATTTAAATTCTTCATAACTCTGAACATATTGGGTCTAAATTAAGGATTTTTGGATATGTGTGTCCTTTAGTCAAGATGTATATAATTTTGGAAAAGTGGGCGGTCCCACGCCCACATTTTTTGTGTTTTGTTTTTACTTCAATAAGTTCAAAGTTTATGGTCGATCTTCTCTAAATTTCCAGATTGGTTCAGAAGATTGTTGTGCCACGCCCCCAGGCTATATAAAATTTAAATCATCATAACTTTGAATATTTTTGGTCTAAACTAATGATTTTTGGATATGTGTGTCCCTTGGTCAAGAATTATATAATTTGGGAAATGTGGGCCGTGCCACGCCCACATTTTTTGTATTCAGTGCTTTGTTTGTACCTCAATAATGTCCAAAGTTTATGGTCGATCTTCTCTAAATTTCCAGATTGGTTCAGAAGATTGTTGTGCCACGCCCCCAGGCTATATAAAATTTAAATCATCATAACTTTGAATATTTTTGGTCTAAACTAATTTTTGGATATGTGTGTCCCTTGGTCAAGAATTATATAATTTGGGAAATGTGGGCCGTGCCACGCCCACATTTTTTGTATTCAGTGCTTTGTTTGTACCTCAATAATGTCCAAAGTTTATGGTCGATCTTCTCTAAATTTCCAGATTGGTTCAGAAGATTGTTGTGCCACGACCCCAGGCTATATAAAATTTAAATCATCATAACTTTGAATATTTTTGGTCTAAACTAATGATTTTTGGATATGTGTGTCCCTTGGTCAAGAATTATATAATTTGGGAAATGTGGGCCGTGCCACGCCCACATTTTTTGTATTCAGTGCTTTGTTTGTACTTCAATAATGTCCAAAGTTTATGGTTGATCTGTTTTAAACTTTTCCAATACGTTAAAATCTTCGTTGGGTACGACATACATAGGCTACATTTGTAAATTCTTTGGAAAAGTGGGCAGTTCCAGGACCACAAGCCAAGTAATATTTCAATTCGTTATATCCCTGAATGTATTTGCTTTAGTGACATTTTAACGTTCATAAGTCTTGATCAAAGCACTTAATTTTTTTTGTTTGTTATTGCCGTTCATACATATCCAGAGTATTATAGGTAGATATAGGATATAATTAAATAAGTACTAACTATACATCTGCTCAGCAGCGCATACTGTTTTTTGTCATACCCATTGAGTAAAAAAGATCCGTTTTTTGAGTTGGACATCCAAAAAATTTATTTGTTTATACCAAAGACTTTAAAGCCAGAAACATTGTATATCCTAAAGCACTGCAAGAAATGGAATGTTAAAAGTTAAAGAAAAATATTTGAAAATGTATTTCTAGGGAAGTCACTGGTCAGGCAGAACAACGTCTGCCGGGTCTGCTATCTATTTATAAAAATGAATCCCTATTTCCCTTGGTCATCGCATCACGCCTGAATGGATAATCTAATTACAAGAGTTAAATTAGGTTATGTCGATTTGCTATTCCTTTTTCAATTCAGTTTGCAGTTTTGGTAAGTTTGAATATATTAACTGACGGTAATTCTTTCATTTAGGTGTCACCTCCTAAAAAAATTTAATGCATGTCGTGAAATAAAAAAATTAAGAATATTCGACGATTTAATAAGATGCTTTAGTGAACATCTAAGAAAGACGAAAGTTTAAAACATTCATTAATGATATTTTAATAAATGGTAAAAATTTAGATCAAATCAAAACTGTAGGGAAATTCACCACATTCACCAAAGTTCAAATAACTAAATTTATAGATTGAAATACACTATGGCTGGGTATGAAAGATAGTTCGAGCAAATTGTGCTACGCAATAAGGTAAGATACATATGTATAAATGAAATACGCCCTAATTTTTGGCAGGACAACGTCTGCCGGGTCTGCTAGTAATAAATAAAAATAATAAAATACCTAATAATGAAATTGATGATCCAATAGTTGAAGTAATATTTCATGTTGTATAAGCATCAGGATAATCTGAATATCGTCGAGGTATTCCTGCTAATCCTAAGAAGTGTTGAGGAAAAAATGTTAAATTTACTCCTATGAATATAATAATAAATTGAGTTTTTAATCATTTAGGATTTAAAGTTAGTCCTGTAAATAAGGGGTATCAATGGATAAATCCTGCTATAATAGCGAAAACAGCTCCTATAGATAAAACATAATGAAAATGTGCTACTACATAGTATGTATCATGTAAAATAATATCAATTGATGAATTTGCTAATACTACTCCTGTTAAACCTCCTACAGTAAATAAAAATACAAATCCTAATGATCAGATTAATGCTGGGGAAAATGATAATTGTGTTCCATGAAAAGTAGCTAATCAGCTAAAAATTTTAATACCTGTTGGAACAGCAATGATTATAGTAGCTGAAGTGAAGTAAGCTCGTGTATCTACATCTATTCCTACGGTAAATATATGATGAGCTCATACAATAAAACCTAATAATGCAATTGCTATTATTGCATAAATTATACCTAAAGAGCCAAATGTTTCTTTTTTTCCTGATTCTTGACTAATAATATGAGAAATTATTCCAAATCCAGGTAAAATTAAAATATAAACATCCGGATGCCCAAAAAATCAAAATAAATGTTGGTATAAAATAGGGTCACCTCCACCTGCTGGGTCAAAAAAAGAGGTATTTAAGTTTCGATCTGTTAATAATATTGTAATAGCACCTGCTAAAACAGGCAGAGATAATAAAAGTAAAAGAGCAGTTAATACAACAGCTCAAACAAATAAAGGTATTCGGTCAAAATTAATACCTGTAGATCGTATATTAATAACTGTTGTAATAAAATTTACTGCTCCTAAGATTGATGAAATTCCTGCTAACTAGGTGTAAAGATAAAATTGCTAAGTCTACAGAAGCCCCTGCATGAGCAGAAATAGATGAAAGAGGTGGATAAACTGTTCAACCTGTTCCAGATCCGTTTTCAACTAAACTTCTCACTAATAATAAGGAAAGTGAAGGTGGTAGTAATCAAAGGCTTATCTATATATTAATAGGCTAACATTTTTTCCATACAATCAATTGCCAGAGTGTATCTCATAAAACAATGCATAACTGCAATTATTATATATTTTGATATGTTTTCATGGGCCAGGAGCTTTGCATAGGCATATTATATTTAACAAAAAATGCTTCATTAATTTGTAATAATTCATCAAAGTTTTCACCAAAACCCAAAGCTGTTAACTACAGTATTTGACTTTTTTGTTGTACATACAGCAGTGGCGCAGGTGGTGAGCGTGCCGTCTATGATGCGTGCATTCGTATGTTCAAGAACGTGTTCAGGGCAGGTAAAGTTTTTTTTTTTTTACTAAATTGAATTTGCCTTAAAATATACGAAAACTTTTTATTATATATTTTTTTTTTAATTTATTATATTTGTAATCCAATATTTTTCTGTTTATTATGTTTATGACATCTATCTTGAAGTGAAAAACTCAAATTTTTTGAATAAAATCTAAAAAATTATTCCAATTTATCAATATTTATAAATTTATATTTTTTAAGAAATATATCATATTTAATATGGAAAAAGTAAAAACGCAGTTTGTAGTTCTTCAATTTTATATTCACGAAATAGTTTGAAATTGCGTTAATTTTCCTAAAGACATCAACTATTTTCTTCCTCAAAATTTTTATTTGTAAAAGAGTCGACATATAACCCAATACTTCAATATTTTTCTGTTTCACATCCATCTTCGAGTGAAAAAACCAAATTTTTTGTAAAAAAAAGCTAAAAAATTATTTCAATTTATCAATATATATTTTTTAAGAAATATATCATATTTAATATATAAAAAGTAAAAACGCAGTTTATAGTTCTTCAATTTTATATTCACGAAATAGTTTGAAATTGCGTTAATTTTCCTAAAGACATCAACTATTTTCTTCTAAAACTTTTCATTTGTAAAAGAGTCGACATATAACCCAATATTTTCAATATTTTTCTGTTTATGACATCTTTTTTCGAGTGAAAAAACCAAATTGTTTGAAAAAAAAGCTAAAAAATTATTTCAATTTATCAGTATATATTTTTTAAGAAATCTATCATATTTAATATATAAAAAGTAAAAACGCAGTTTGTAGTTCTTCAATTTTATATTCACGAAATAGTTTGAAATTGCGTTAATTTTCCTAAAGACATCAACTATTTTCTTCATAAAAATTTTTATTTGTAAAAGAGTCGACATATACCCCAATATTAAATTGGGCCAGTTGGGTTATGTGTTTTCAATATTTCCGAGTTGAATTTGACGAAAGAAACCAGAAAACCATCATATGTGTAAGTTGTAACATTCTCCCGCTAAACGGACTTCAAAAAATCCACAACTAAAGGAAAAATTGAGAAAACAGTCTGTATCACCAAAAAAAAAACACAATTTGGAAACCGGCTAATATTAAGAAGTTAACGGAATCTCAAAAAGAACTTTCATTCGTTTCAATCCATATGGCCAATTTTGTTCGATATGGCATCATTCTATGTGACCATTATCTATATATTAATAGGCTAACATTTTTCCATACAATCAATTGCCAGAGTGTATCTCATAAAGCAATGCATAACTCTAAATATTATGTATTTTGATATGTTTTCATGGGCCAGGAGCTTTGCATAGGCATATTATATTTAACAAAAAATGCTTCATTAATTTGTAATAATTCATCAAAGTTTTCACCAAAACCCAAAGCTGTTAACTACAGTATCTGACTTTTTTGTTGTACATACAGCAGTGGCGCAGGTGGTGAGCGTGCCGGCTATGATGCGTGCGATCGTAGGTTCAAGGACGTGTTCAAAACAGTTAAGTTTTTTTTTTTTTTCTAAATTGAATTTGCCTTAAAATATACGAAAACTTTTTATTATATTTTTTTTTAAATTTATTATATTTGTAATCCAATATTTTTCTGTTTATTATGTTTATGACAGCTATCTTGGAGTGAAAAACCCAAATTTTTGAAAAAATATAAAAAATTATTCCAATTTATCAATATTTACCAATTTATATTTTTAAGAAATATATCATATTTCATATGGAAAAAGTAAAAACACAGTTTGTAGCTTCTTCAATTTACACTTACGAAATAATTAGAACTCGCGTTAATTTTCCTAAAGACATCAACTATTTTCTTCCTAAAAATTTTTATTTGTAAAGAGTCGACATATAACCCAATATTTCAATAGTTTTCTGTTTATGACATCTGTCTTCGAGTGAAAAAAACCAATTTTTTTTGAAAAAAAGCTAAAATATTTTTTCAATATATCAATATATATTTTTTAAGAAATATATCATATTTAATATACAAAAAGTAAAAACACTGTTTGTAGCTTCTTCAATTTTATATTCATGTAATAGGTGAAATCGCGTTAATTTTCCTAAAGACATCAACTATTTTCTTCCTAAAATTTTTATTTGTAAAAGAGTCGACATATAACCCAATATTTCAATAGTTTTCTGTTTTGACATCTGTCTTCGAGTGAAAAAACCAATTTTTTTGAAAAAAGCTAAAATATTATTTCAATTTATCAATATATATTTTTAAAGAAATATATCATATTTAATATGGAAAAAGTAAAAACACAGTTTGTAGCGTCTTCAATTTTACACTTACGAAAAAATTAGAAATCGCGTTAATTTTCCTAAAGACATCAACTATTTTCTTCCTAAAAATTTTTATTTGTAAAAGAGTCGACATATAACCCAATATTTCAATAGTTTTCTGTTTATGACATCTGTCTTCGAGTGAAAAAACTAATTTTTTTGAAAAAAAGGTAAAATATTATTTCAATATATCAATATATATTTTTTAAGAAATATATCATATTTAATATACAAAAAGTAAAAACACAGTTTGTAGCTTCTTCAATTTTATATTCATGTAATAGGTGAAATCGCGTTAATTTTCCTAAAGACATCAACTATTTTCTTCCTAAAAATTTTTATTTGTAAAAGAGTCGACATATAACCCAATATTTCAATAGTTTTCTGTTTATGACATCTGTCTTCGAGTGAAAAAACCAATTTTTTGAAAAAAAGCTAAAATATTATTTCAATATATCAATATATATTTTTTAAGAAATATATCATATTTAATATACAAAAAGTAAAAACACAGTTTGTAGCTTCTTCAATTTTATATTCATGTAATAGGTGAAATCGCGTTAATTTTCCTACAGACATCAACTATTTTGTTCCTAAAAATTTTTATTTGTAAAAGAGTCGACATATAACCCAATATTTCAATAGTTTTCTGTTTATGACATCTGTCTTCGAGTGAAAAAACCAATTTTTTTGAAAAAAAGCTAAAATATTATTTCAATATATCAATATATATTTTTTAAGAAATATATCATATTTAATATACAAAAAGTAAAAACACAGTTTGTAGCTTCTTCAATTTTATATTCATGTAATAGTGTGAAATCGCGTTAATTTTCCTAAAGACATCAACTATTTTCTTCCTAAAAATTTTTATTTGTAAAAGAGTCGACATATAACCCAATATTTCAATAGTTTTCTGTTTATGACATCTGTCTTCGAGTGAAAAAACCAAATTTTTTTAAAAAAAAGCTTAAAACTTATTTCAATTTATCAATATATATTTTTTAAGAAATATATCATATTTAATATACAAAAAGTAAAAACACAGTTTGTAGCTTCTTCAATTTTATACTTACGAAATAACTAGAAATCGCGTTAATTTTCCTAAAGACATCAACTATTTTGTTCCTAAAAATTTTTATTTACAAAAGAGTCGACATATAACCCAATATTTCAATATTTTTCTGTTTATGCAATCTATTTTGGAGTGAAAAAACCAAATTTTTAAAAAAAAAAGCTTAAAACTTATTTCAATTTATCAATATATATTTTTTAAGAAATATATCATATTTAATATACAAAAAGTAAAAACACAGTTTGTAGCTTCTTCAATTTTATACTTACGAAATAACTAGAAATCGCGTTAATTTTCCTAAAGACATCAACTATTTTGTTCCTAAAAATTTTTATTTACAAAAGAGTCGACATATAACCCAATATTTCAATATTTTTCTGTTTATGACATCTATCTTGGAGTGAAAAAACCAAATTTTTTAAAAAAAAAAAGCTAAAAACTTATTTCAATTTATCAATATATATTTGTTAAGAAATATATCATATTTAATATACAAAAAGTAAAAACACAGCTGGTAGCTTCTTCAATTTTATATTCATGTAATAGTTTGAAATCGCGTTAATTTTCCTAAAGACATCCACTATTTTCTTCCTAAAAATTTTAATTTGTAAAAGAGTCGACATATAACCGGAATCCTTACATATTTAGTCTAATTGGGCCAGTTTAGATATGTGTTTTCAATATTTCCGAGTTGAATTTGACGAAAGAAACCAGAAAACCATCATATGTGTAAGTTGTAACATTCTCCCGCTAAACGGACTTCAAAAAATCCACAACTAAAGGAAAAATTGAGAAAACAGTCTGTATCACCAAAAAAAAAACACAATTTGGAAACCGGCTAATATTAAGAAGTTAACGGAATCTCAAAATGAACTTTCATTCGTTTCAATCCATATGGCCAATTTTGTTCGATATGGTATCATTCTATGTGACCATTATATATATTATAAGTCCAACTATGTTGTTGGTATATGTCCATGAAATTTAATTTTGTTTATTGAAATATTGACGGAATATGAAAGGAGTGGTGGGTCTGATGGTGGACTTTCAAACATTTCTAAGTACCGTTTTTGCCATCTCCTATTAATGATTACTGGTCTTTAATGGACGGTTTTTTTTTTGGTTAGTTGTCAAATTACCCGTCTTTAGAGTAAACCAGCTTTTATGAAAGCGACTCTCAATAACTCAACTATAAATAATTATTTTCAGCAATAAAAATGTCTCCAATATTTATGCCTCTAGGCATTAGGTACTGGAGAAAAATGCGAACAGAGGATTTAATAAGTTAAACTAATTTAAGGTGGTCGAATTTCGACCACGGGATATACTAGTATTATTTATTCGAGGAAATGCTATGTCGGGGGCTCCTAGTATAAGTGGAACTAATCAATTTCCGAATCCTCCGATTATAATAGGTATAACTATACAAAAAATTATTACAAAAGCGTGAGATGTAACAATAACATTATAAATTTGGTCATTCCCAATTAAGGCTCCTGGGTGTCCTAATTCGTCTCGAATTAAAATTCTTAATGAAGTTCCAATTATTCCTGCTCAAGCTCCAAAAATAAAATATAAAGTTCCAATATCCTTATGATTTGTTGAAAACAATCATTGTCGCGACTTATGATTAAATGGCTGAATTAGGCGATAGACTGTAAATCTATTTATAAGGATAAATTTCTTTTTAATCAAGCTTTATAGTCAAGAATGACATTAGACTGCAATTCTAAAAGAGTAAAATATTACTAAGGCTTAAAAGATTTTACTAATATTTATAGCTTTGAAGGCTATTAGTTTTTTTAACTTAAAGCCTTACAAAATGAAATATTAGTAAATTAAAGGATGAATTAAAGAGATTATGAAAACTAGATGTTGAAATAAACGAAAAAACAAATATAAATGTAATTGTTATATTTTTTATATTTATGTTAAAAAATCAATTATTTTCAAAATAATTTAGTATAAATGCAGCAAAACATAATCGTAAATAAAAAAATAATGTAATTAATGTTATTGTTGTTATAATTATCATTAATAAATATTGATTATTTATGATTATAGATTGAATGATTAATCATTTTGGTAAAAATCCAATAAATGGGGGTAATCCTCCTAAATATAATAAATTTAAAAATAAAATAAATTTCAAAATTTTAGAATTAAAAAAATTATTAAATAATTGATTTATATAATAAATTTCAAAATTATTGAAAATGAAAATTAATCTAAAAGATAAAAAGGAATAAAAGCAAAAATATATAATTCATATTATTTCATTAATTTGTATGGCAGTTAATATTCAACTTAAATGTCTAATTGATGAATAAGCTATAATTTTTCGTAAAGAAATTTGATTTAATCCTCCTAATGAACCAATAATGATTGAAGTAACAATAATAAAGTTGATAAAAATTGTTTCAATTAAATACGAAATTAATATTATAGGGGCAATTTTTTGTCAAGTTATTAAAATTAAATTATTATTTCAAGATAATCCTTCTATGACTGTTGGAAATCAAAAATGGAAAGGAGCCGCTCCTCTTTTTAATAATAAAGAAGAAATTGTAATTATTTTATTAAAAACAAGGTTAATTTGTAATATTATTAAATTATTCAAATATAATAGAATAATAGCAAATAATAAAATTGAGGATGCAATTGCTTGTGTTAAAAAATACTTTAAAGAGGCTTCAGCAGATATTAAATTTTTATTATCTATTATTAGGGGGATAAAAGATAATAAGTTAATTTCTAAACCTATTCAAGCTCCTAACCAAGAATTTGAAGAAATTGTAATTATTGTTCTTATTATTAAAATTGAAAAGAATATAATTTTTGCAGAATTATTAAAAATTAAAAAGAAAAGGTTTATTACCTTTATAATTGGGGTATGAACCCAGTAGCTTAGTTAGCTTATCTTTTTTATAGGTATATTATTTTCATATATATATTTTAGTGTAAGATGCACAAAAGTTGTTGATACTTTTAGTAATAGTTTAATTCTATTAAATATAATGAATGTAATTGTTATTACATGATTTATCCTATCAAGATAATCCTTTAAATTCAGGCAATTCATTTTAAAAATTTTGAAATTATTAACTATTTTTCAAGTTTTTTTTTTGCATGAAAACGGTCTATTTCAAAAACTATTGACTATTTTGTATTATAGCACTAGTTTTTTTTTTTTTTTTTTAACGTAGCCTTATTAGTAACGTGCCATGATATAAATACATAGATAATTAATTTTATCATTAAATAATTAATATTAGTATTTAAAATTATTAAAATAAATTGAAAAGTAGATAATAAAAAATTCTAATATAGCCATTTCAGAGAGTTAAAATCTCAACTTAATATAAATATATATATGTATACCAATTATTTATTTTTAATATATTAATTTATAAAAATTTCTAATAATAGATTGTAATAATAATAATCAAATTTTACAAACCTAATCTCTATTTCGGAATTCTAAAGGTTTTTTACGACATAATTAATAGGCATCTATTAATAAATTAAATATTTATATATATATAGATATTTATTGATCTCTATAGTATATCTCTTAATTATAATGAAATTTAAAAAAAAAATAGATAAATTTTCATTATAATTAACTATTTCATTGAAAAATAGTTAATAATTTTAGAATGATAAGTTAATTATTAACTATTTTTCAAAATTTTTGAAAATTTTTTGAAAAATTCTGAAATTTTTTAGAAAAAAAAAAAATTTGAAAAATAGTTAATAATTATATGTATATATATATATATATATATTTATATAATTTTTTATATTTTGAAATTATTAACTATTTTTTAAGAATTTTATAATTTTATAATAATTATTAGGGGTTGATTTTATTAAAAAATTATTAAATTATTAATAAATTGTGGGAGATATTTTTATATTAATTAAAAATTGTTATTATTATTAAAAATTTTATATGCGAAAATTTTGAAATTATTAACTATTTTTCAAATGTTATTTTAATTAAATAATTTAATTTATTTTTATTAATTTAATTTTATTAATTATTAATTTAATTTTATTAACTATTATTATTTATTAAAAATTGAATATTTAATTAAATTTTTATAAATTAATAAAATAATATTATTTTAAAGTTTTATTTTGGCTTAAATTTTTATTATAAATTTATTTTATATGTAAGTTTTTGAATGAATTTTTATTTATTTTAATAATAAAATGAATTATATATATATTCTCAGTAATTAATTTTATAAATCAAGGAAATTTGGAATTAGTAATTTTTTTAAGTATAGGCTAAATTTGTGCCAGCAGTCGCGGTTATACAAATTATACAAGTTGTTGGGATTTTTTACCGCAGCGGAGTTAAAAACGCGTGACCGTTCTTGTTAAATTCTTTATTTCAACTAACTGTTACAAAATCGTATGATGTCTTTACAGCTAATAATTGTAGTTATTCATTTACTTCATTATACATATTTGGTTTATAAGCAATTGAGTGAAATGCGCTATTGGTTTGTAGAGTTGCATTAATTAGGAGTTCAACAAACGCCCCTTCGAACCAATTTCGTGCATAGAAATTCAAAATTTACATCTCAAGTAATATTCATTAAATTGCAATTATAAATATGTTTTTGTTTTCCCAACGGCTTCGTTAGTACATCGGCTGCATTCTCGGTTGTCGGAACATATTCCACTTCGATTTGCCCGCTTTCGTACTTGTCTCGGATATAGTGATAGCGAATGTCGATATGCTTAATTCGCTTTTGAACCATCGGATTTTTTACCATAAACTGCGCGCTCTGATTATCACACAATATTGAAGTAGGATGTTTTGCATATTCATGATAACCCAGCTCGCATAAAAGTCCTCGAAGGAATACAGTCTCCTTCGTACCTTGCAATGTATTCCGCCTCCATTGAACTCAAGGCGATCACAGACTGTTTGCGCGACTCCCAGGCTACAGCTCCGCCTGCCATTAGGACTACGTAACCCGTGTACGATTTCCTATCAATATTGTCGGTACCCCAGTCTGCATCTGTAAAACATACAAAATTTTTAAAATTAGCAGAAAAAGTTAATTTACCACAAGGATTTTTCTTTAGGTATCGGAGGACGTATTTGGCCGCTTGTAAATGCTCTTTATGTGGATGTGAACTGTACTGCGACAATTTTGAAACAATATGGGCAACATCTGGACGAGAGATGACTGCCAGATACATGAGCCCACCAACTAAGCTTTGATAAGTTTTAATTCCAGGTCGTCACATTTATTTTCGCATTTTCTCAACACCGTACCAGCTGCCCATGGAGTAGCTGCGGGCTTGCAATCGCCCATGCCCCACTGCTGAAGAAGTTGTTCAACGTATTTTGTTTGATGTATACTTATATCACCACGATCACCATCTCGTTCAATTTCCATCCCAAGATAAAAGGATATTGGACCACGATCGACCTTCTGAGGAAGTTAATGTACCTGTCATTGATTCAATTGAATTTAAGTGCGTCCGTATACAGCTTGATAGAGCTTACATATACATAGCGCTCAGCTATATTCCTCCTGTTTCTGACAGTTCTGTCTATTTGCAGCATGTCTCCCTTTTTAAAACGGTGAATCAAATGATGAAACTTTCTGATTCGATTGTCATTTTGGGTGACTTTAATTTACCACATGTATCTTGGAGTATCTTGGACCAAAACATTGTGCCAGTTTCAACCAAAGCAGTATTTAATGAATTCCTAGATGAAATGTCAGATCTTTGCCTTAATCAATTGAATATTGTCCCTAACAAGTTCGGGAGGGTCTTGGATCTTGCATTTGTTGATGATTCATCTAAGTTCTGTTTAAATCGATGTGATCCTCTGGTTTTACCGGAAGACGTTTACCATCCTTCACTTCAGATCGTTTACGAAATCATAACTGATGTAGAAGGTTATTACAGTAAGCCCTATGAGCCTAGTTTTCACTTTCGATTTGATTTCTCTAAAGCAAACTTTAAAGCATTAAATAATGAGTTATCTAAACTATCTTGGCCTGAATATTGTGGCAATATTGAGCTTGACTTTTTACATTTTAATAATACCATTTATAACCTTTTTGAAAAGCACGTACCTAAACGTAAATCTTTCTACAGTGAACCAATACAAGCTTGGTTTACTAAAGAGCTAAAAGTTTTAAAAAATAAAAAGAACCGTTCTTTCAAGTTATACAAGAAGTCCGGTTTAAACAATGATTACTTAAAGTACTCCAATCTACGTCTGAAATATTTTGAACTAAATAAAAACTGTTACGCAGCTTATATATGCAAGGTTAAAAAGAATATTATTTGCAACCCGAAGTCATTCTATGATTTCGTAAACTCTAAACGTAATGTAACTGGTTTTCCGTCCGCCATGAAATACCAAGACTGTATATCCAGTGATAATCAAGATATCGCAAATTCCTTTGCAAGATTTTTTAAATCCAATTATTCTTCCGAAGCCCTTTCGCAATTTTATGAATATCCGTACCAATTGAATGCAAACAACTTTATCAACACTCCAATCATATCTCCCGAAGACGTTCTGGTCTTTCTGAAAACCTTAAAAGTATCAACTAAAAATGGTCCGGATATGATCCCTTCATGTTTTCTTAAAAAATGTGCGAACTACATTTACCAGCCCTTAGCTGTTCTCTTCAATCTGTCTTTAAAATGTGGCGTTTTCCCCGCTGCTTGGAAAGAATCCTTTCTCATACCACTTTATAAGAGTGGGAGTAGATCGTCTATTGAGAATTATCGTGGCATAGCAAAGCTATCCGCCATTCCTAAAGTATTTGAAGCAATTGTTACTAATCAGCTTACAGTTCCTATTTCCACATTGATTGCAGGTTGCCAGCACGGCTTTTGCAAGGGAAAATCAACAAGTACTAACCTTCTTGAATTTACAACTCATGTCTCAGTTGGCTTTAGAGAAAATATGCATACTGATGCAATATACACAGATTTCAGTAAAGCTTTCGACAAAGTATGTCATTTGTTACTCGTTCACAAACTTGATCTTCTGGGCTTTCAACCGAGCCTCTGTCGTTGGATATCTTCTTATCTTCGATTCAGGTCTCAAAGAGTGGTCTTCAAGAATGTGCTATCGAATGTCATTGACGTGTCTTCTGGAGTTCCTCAAGGTAGTCATCTTGGCCCGATTCTGTTCTTGCTGTTCATTAATGATATATCTAGTACTATAAAGTTTTCAAAAATCTTGATGTACGCGGACGATTTAAGTCCTACGCGTTGATCGAAGAAAGAGATTTACTACAATCGGACCTTGATAATCTGGTTACTTGGTGCGACTTAAATTATATGCCGCTTAATCTTAAAAAATGTAAATATATGTGTTTTTCTCGTCGAACTTCACAACCAGCTTCTTACTCAATCAACAATCAAATTCTGGAAGAAGTGCATGACTTTGTGGACTTGGGGGTTACGTTGGATTGTAAACTTAGCTTCAATCTTCATATTAATGTAACTGTAAATAAATCTAGAGGTGTTCTCTCTTTCGTTAAGCGATGGTCTAAAGAATTTGGTGACCCTTACGTGACTAAAGCCCTTTTTACATTAGTAAGACCAATTTTAGAGTATGGCTCAATTATTTGGAATCCAAGATATCAGGTCCACATAGATCGAATTGAATCGGTTCAAAAACAGTTCTTACTTTTCGCCCTAAGACATCTTCCATGGAACTCTTCATATAACCTGCCTCCCTATACTAGTCGCTTAAAACTCATTGACCTTCCTACCCTTGCTAGTCGCAGAGAAATGCTAGGAACAATATTTATGATCAAATTATTAAACGGGTCAGTATCTAGCCCATTCTTGTTAGGCGAAGTTATCTTTAAAATTCCTTCTCGGCCATCAAGATATTTCAAACCTCTACTTCTGAAACAGTGTAGAACCAATTTTGAGTTAAATGAACCCTTCCGTTGTTTGTGTGAAAATTACAACACTCACTCCAGCACATTTGATGTTACAGACTCCCTTTTTAGCATTAAAAAATCAATACTTTGCTCTCTTAATCAATAACAACAATAATGTTAACATTTTTTCTTTTTTTATTTACGAAATTCTTTCAATATTTCATGTTCTTTGTTCTTATGTTACTTAGCTGATGATTTTTCTCTGTAGCTGAGCAGTTTTAGATCTCAACACTTAACAAACCCCCGCCTCTCAACAACTCGGCAATATATATGAAAAAAAAAAAGGCCGTGCGTTATGCGGATGCGCCCCTCGTGTCGGTTGGGCGGGATGGTGGGTTATTCCGTTGGGCATTATTATTATTATTATTATAATTATTTAAAGTTTGAATTATATCCTTCATATCTTGCTTGCTGGAACACGCTAGTATCATATCGTCGAAGTATAGACCGATGATGTTTACATTCTCCTCTTCGCGACGAATATATACAGATGGATCTGATTTACACCTTGAAAACCCAATTTTTGATAGTATTTCTGTGACTTTGCGATTCCACTCACGACCAGCTTGTTTCAAACCGTACAAAGCCTTCCTGATCCTACACACTTTATTTGGATTGTTTGCGTCCTTGAACCTTGAAGGTTAATACATGTAGACAACTTCTTCCAAATCACCATTCAGGTATGCAGCAACAATATCCACATAATTTACCAGCAATTTGTGTTTTGCAGCTAACGCCAACAGTAAGCGAATAGTTGAATGGCGTACCACTGGAGCAAATGTCTCACTATAATCAACGTTGAATTTTTGAGAACACCCTAATGCAACTAATCTTGCCTTATATTTCTCAACCGTACCATCAGGCTTTCGTTTTATGGTAAATACCCATTTGGAACCAATAATATTTTTATTTACGGGTTTGTCTACCAACTCCCAAGTGCCATTACGCATCAGCGACTCATATTCTGACTTCATTGCTGCCTTCCATTGTTCAGCATCACTCGAGTTTAATGCCTCGTCTACCGTGCTCGGATTATCCACTACACTATTCAACATATCTGCAGCGCCAGTACAGTAAGCCTTCCTTGGCCTTCCTACACTGCCAGTTCGTATAAATGTCGGCCTTCCCCGCCTTCGCTTATTGTTGGCCATTGGAATTTCCTCATACTCCGACTCCGAATCATTGTCTTCTTCTTCCTCATCAGATGGTTCATTTTCTTCCTTATTGCTGCATTCCTCACCTTCCGTAATCATTTCATTCATTTGTTGGTTGTTTTGATTTGATTCACCTTGTACGAAGAATTGCTCCTCTCGGTTTTCCACATCTGCCGCATCAGTTTCAAACGATCCTTCAAAAAATATGACATCACGTGCAAGTGTTATTCGATTTGTTTGTAAGTTAATCAACCGATAAGCCTTCGTTGACGCATGATAACCAACGAACTTTAATTTAACCCCCTTTGGCAAAAACTTATTTGCGCGCGGTTTTGGACCCTTTTGTAAGGCTACAGCATCGCAACCAAAAGTTTTAAAATGTGAAACTGATGGCTTGCGTAAATTCCACCGCTCATAAGGTGTAGATTCTAAAACCTTAGTAGGTGACCTATTTCTTAAATATACCGCTGTACTCACCGCCTCTGCCCACAACGATTGAGGCAAACCGGACGCATTCAGCATACAACGCGCCATCTCAACCAATGCCCGATTAGCCCTTTCAGCTACGCCGTTCTGCTGAGGACTATACGGAACCGTAGTTTGGTGTCGAATACCTTTTTCGTTGAAAAACTGCTTAAACTGGGAATTGACAAATTCCTTCCCATTGTCGCTTCGAACTGATTTTATTTTGCGGCCTATCTGCTTCTCCGCGGTCGCAGCAAAAATTTTAAACTTCTCAAATGCTTCGGATTTCTTTTTCAAAAAATAAACTTCTGTATATCGCGAATAATCGTCTATCAATGTTATAAAATATGATGCACCACCAACCGAATTTATACCGATCAGTCCACACAAGTCCGTATGCACCAATTCTAACGCATTTTTTGTATACACTTTGCCGTAGCTTGCATAGGGTTTGCTATGAATTTTACAGACCGCACATGTAAAACAATCGAGTTTTTTCGGAAATTTAATATTTAAACCGTTCACCATATTTGCTTTTGCTAACTTGTTTAAATCATTTGCATTTATATGGCCAAACCGCCTATGCCAATTACTCACATCATCTCTAACAGCATTTACACTTTCTGGCTTTTTGCTTGCTAATATATGTGCGACATATATTCCGCTTTCTAATTTAGCAGTTAATATTGTCTCACTGTTCTTATTTTTTAACACCGCACAATTTTTTGCAAATGTCACCATATTACCACCCTCACTTGCTTTGCTTATCGAGAAAAAATTTGAGTGTAGGTCAGGCACATACCAAACGTCGCACAATTTTATTGTTGTAAAGTTTGTTTTTACTTCTACCGTGTCTTTGCCTTCTGCATATATATATGCACCAGAAGCTAAAATAATTTTATGCTTAAGCGGGACAAGCGAACTAAAAGAGTTTTTGTATTTGCACACATGCGATGTAGCTCCGCTGTCGATGATCCAAGTACCGGTGAAATCGCTCTCTCTTTCAAAAAGTGACCAAGCTTTTTCATCTACTAATGAGTTGTTACCTGAGGAAGAGCACTGTGAGCGTATGTGCCCTCTTCGCCCACAACGAAAACATTTGACGTTGCTGTGTTTGCTATGCTCGTAATTTTTTCTATTTTCTTTCTGCTTTGTTCTTTCGTTACCGCTGCCGCCGGCTCTGCCAACTCCTACGTTGCTCTCACTGCTACCGCCTCTTCCACTGCTAGCGCCGCTACTGCCTTTGCTTGCATTTACGTTTCTGCTGCTTCCAACTCCGTACCGCTTTTTGACTTCGTTTGCTGAGAAAACTATTTCTCCACCGCCCGATTTGTCACCATGCCTTTGCTCTTCTTCCAATATTTTTGCTGTGAGTTTATCCAATTTTGGCAATGTGTCCCTGCTTTCGATTGCCACCACAAAATTTTCCATTTCGTCTGGTAACGAACATAAAAGCAAAATGGATAAAAAATCATCTTCCATCGCCTGCTTCTTTCAAGTCATCGATAATGCAACAAAATTCTCTTAATTGCCCTGAAAATTTTTCGCTACTTGAAAATTTAAACCGAATTAGTTTTTTGAATAAATTCACTTTACGACATGCTGTGTCTGATTTATAAAGAGCGCTAAAAACGTCCCAAGCACTTTTCGCCGTAACACAGTTTTTAATATGAATAAACTCACTTGTCTTCACACCAAGCGTTATAGTTGCAAGCGCTTTTCTATCGTTTTGTAACCATGCTGCTTTTGCAGCCTCTAACTCTGGAGGATTATCCACCACAGCAGCCCACAAATCTAATGTTATTAGCAAACTTTTTATTTGAATGCACCACGTGGAATAATTATCACCACTTAACTTTTCTATATTTGATAATACGTTCGCCATTTTGCCGCGTTTATTGCTTTTAACACCGGATAAGCAAATTAACCGAATTTAAATTAAACAAAAACTTTGTCTTTAATTTTATATTTTAGTCTCCCGAATTAAACACCAGATTTCACTATCTGGGCCCATAACCTTTGTTGGGATTTTTTACCGCAGCGGAGTTAAAAACGCGTGACCGTTCTGGTTAAATTCTTTATTTCAACTAACTGTTACAAAATCGTATGATGTCTTTACAGCTAATAATTGTAGTTATTCATTGACTTCATTATACATATTTGGTATATAAGCAATTGAGTGAAATGCGCTATTGGTTTGTAGAGTTGCATTAATTAGGAGTTCAACACAAGTAAAATTTTTTCAGTGAAAGTAATAATAAAAAATAGATATAAATTTATTAGGTGAAATTTTAAATTTGTAAAATTTTAAACAATATTATATAATCTTTTAAACTTTTATAATAAACTAGGATTAGATACCCTATTATTAAAAATGTAATTTTAAACACTAAAGTAGTAATAGTTATGTTCTTGAAACTTAAAAAATTTGGCGGTATTTTAATCTATTCAGAGGAACCTGTTCTTTAATCGATAATCCACGTTGTACCTTACTTAAATTTGTATTTCAGTTTATATACCGTCGTTATTAGAGAATATTTTATGAGATTAATAATTTTCAAAAATTTATATTTAAATTTATATCAGATCAAGGTGTAGCTAATATTTAAGTAGAAATGGGTTACAATAAAATTATTTAAATGAATTTAATTTTGAAATTATTAATGAAAGTGGATTTGAAAGTAAATTTTTAAAGATAAAAAAATTGATTATAGCTCTAAAATATGTACACATCGCCCGTCGCTCTTATTTTTCAAGTAAGATAATTCGTAACATAGTAGATGTACCGGAAGGTGTATCTAGATTCTAGAATGACAATTTAAAGCTTAATTAGTAAAGTATTTCATTTACATTGAAAAGATTTTTGTGCAAATCATTATAAATTGATTTATTATTTATTTATTGTTGTTGTTGTTGTTTTAACAACAAAATCACTCCCCGAAGGTTTTGGGGAGTGTTGTCGAAATAACAGTCCTTGGCCGGATATGAAAGAGAAGATGGGTAATGAGAGGTGGGAGGCATCATATCCATAGATCAACCATCGAGTTGCACATCATTACCTTTGTGCATATTGGTCGCCTCTTACGACCGGTATGCCTACCGCGGGCATATTCTAAGCCCCAACCCGCAGGGGGCTTATTTATTTATTAATTTATTTTGTTTATTATATTTTTATAATATATATATAATTTATTTTTATTAAAAATAATTATAAAATAAATTGTTTAGTATTGTTTATTGAAAAAATAAATTTAATAATAGTTAATTTGTATTGTGAGAGAATATTAAAAAATTTTTAAAAATTTTTATTATAAAAGAAAAATTTATTATTTGTACCTTGTGTATCAGGGTTTATTAAATAATTAATAATTATATGTATTATCTCGATTTTATAAGAGTTAATAATTTATTTAATTATTTTAAATAAATTATTAGAAATTAAATGTTATTCGTTTATAAAGGTATCTAGTTTTTTTAGAAATAAATTTAATTTAATAATTTTTAATTTATTTATTAATTATTTAATAAATAAAATTATTAATTAAAATATTTTAAGGGATAAGCTTTAAAGTAAATTATTATAAATTATTTAAATTTTTAGTTGAAGTATATGCGTAGAATTAGCAATTATTAAAAATTGTGTTATAAATTATTTTGAAATTATATTATTTATTTATATTTTAATTTTTATTTATAAAAAGTTTTTAAAAAATTAAATTTAATAACTAGTAAGGAAGTCTAAGTTCGGGTGTAACCGAACATTAAATACCTACATAGTAGTGATCTGTTGTAGTATCCTAATTTACTCAGGTCTATTTTAATATGTACTTGAAAAGGTGTTATAAAGGCAACTGATTGTTTTTGATTAAAAACACTCCTGTTGTAAGTGGTAAACTAAATTATCACTAAATAACAAAATATAAATAGTTTTGCATGGGGCTTATGAAAGGTATGAAAATAAAAAAAAATTAATAAAAACTGTGTTAACTACTTTCCCCTAAATCTTGCTTGTTTCTTATTCGATTTGCATAATTTTTGGCAGGAGTATACTACATACCATTAGGAAGCATCTCACTTATTTTCATTGAAATACCTTCTTTAAATTTCAAGCAATCGCTTTTGAAAATAATAGACCTTTTTTGATGAAAAGTGGGCGGCGCCACGCCTACTTCAACAAAATCCACAAAATTTTTTTACAGTTTAGTTTTGCTTAAAAAGCTTATTATGTGTTTAATATATTATTTATATAACTTTTATAATAAGGAAAATATCGCGATTTTATTTACAAAGAAATTTTTCAGAACTGTGTTCAAAAAGTGGGCGTGTCCGTTAACCAATTTTGTTTATTTTTACAGCAAAGAGTTAGCTTTATATATTGAACACTTTCTCCCAATATCGTTTCAATAAATCAATTTTTACCGGAGTTATGGCATGGAAAGTTTTGTGGAATAACCCACCATAAAGGGGCGGGGCCACGCCCATTTTCCAAAAATGTTGTGTATTCGACTTTCTTTGCCCACGAACACTTTAGAGGTGAAATAGAAATGATATACAGGTAGTTTAAGCAAAGTTATTGCATATTCAATATATCTATGATCCTTTTCAAAATCTTTTGTATAAAATTGGGCGTGGACTTACCCGATTTCGGTAATTTTTTTTCGAAATACTGCCTGTATTAATATAAATATGTGTGCTCAATTTCGTTTTGCTATCTTGAGCGGTTTTTGATTTATGATTAATTATATTTCCAAAATTGACTTAATCAAATTTCTTCAAAAATTTAATTTTTGCCTTAACGCTAATGTACATATCGAATTTTATCCTTGTTGGTGTATAATTTACTGAATAATCACTCTTTTTGTATTTTCGAAAATATTATATATATGGAAAGTGGGCGTGGCTGTTAACCGATTTTGCCTATTTTCAATAGCGCTCCTAGATAAGTGAAAAGGAACCTGCATACCAAATTTCATTGAGATATCTCAAGATTTACTCAAGTTATCGTGTTTACAGACGGACGGACATGGCTTAATCAATTTCTCTTTTCCTCCTGAACATTTTGATATACATAAGTCAATATCTATCTCGATTCGTTTATGCCGTTACATACTACCGTTAGGCCAATGAAGTTAATATACCTTGTGTGCGAAGCACTACTAGGTATAAAAATTAATAATGATAAAATTAGTATATATATTATGTTTTTATAATTTTAATTGATAAGTTTATATAAAGAACTCGGCAAATATTTTACTCGCCTGTTTAACAAAAACATGTCTTTTTGAGTTATTTTAAAAGTCTAACCTGCCCAATGAATTAATTTTAATGGCCGCAGTATTTTGACTGTGCAAAGGTAGCATAATCATTAGTCTTTTAATTGAAGGCTTGTATGAATGGTTGGACGAAGTATAAACTGTTTCATATAAAATTTGTATAGAATTTTATATTGTAGTAAAAAAGCTAAAATATAATTAAAAGACCAGAAGACCCTATAAATCTTTATAATTTTTATTATTTTTATTTTTTAGATTAATTTTATTTTTATAATAAAAATTATTTTATTGGGGGTGATATTAAAATTTATTTAACTTTTAATTTTATATAACATTAATTTATGAATTATTGATCCTTTATTATTGATTATAAGAATAAGTTACTTTAGGGATAACAGCGTAATTTTTTTGGAGAGTTCATATTGATAAAAAAGTTTGCGACCTCGATGTTGGATTAAGATATAATTTTAGGTGTAGTTGCTTAAATAATGAGTCTGTTCGACTTTTAAATTCTTACATGATCTGAGTTCAGACCGGCGTGAGCCAGGTTGGTTTCTATCTTTAATTTTATTATAATATTTTAGTACGAAAGGACCAAATATTTAAATTATTAAATTTAAAAACAAATTGATTTTTATTAAAGTTACTATTTTGGCAGATTAGTGCAGTAAATTTAGAATTTATAGATGTAATATAAAATTACAGATAGTACTTGTTTTTTATAGAAGTTATTTTAAATTTTATTAGTGGACTAGAAGGACCCGGCAGACGTTGTTCTGCCCAAATTTAGGGAAAAAATCGCAAGATAAATAAAAAAGTTTGGAATAATTCGGTCCTTGGTCCACTTCCCGGAAAAAAGTTATCCCATATTTTAACAAAGTACCAAATTTGAAGAAAATCGTAGTATAAATAAAAAAGTTTGGAATATTTCGGTCCTTGGTCCACTTCCCGGAATAAAACTCTACATAAACACTCTCCGGGTTCCTACTGAGCTATCCTGTAAATATGAACAAAATCGACGTGGTAGTTCCGGAGTCTATAACATACATACACACATCCTTTTTTATATACATAGATTAAATTCCACCGAATCTTTTATGACCGTTTCCAACAACATTTTCGATATAAATAAAAAAAAGTGTACTTACAACACAAAATCCGTTGTTATTGGATGCCACGTGTTGAGTACTTTTTAGGTTATGAAAATCACTTGATTAATTAATCGTGCAAAATACACTCAAAATTTATCATTTTATTATTATTGATGATAATTTTATTATTATTGATAGAATAGCAATGATTAATAGTTAATATGAGAGTTACACTGAGATAGCAAAATAATAATTGTACACTTGAGGCATAAACAACATGGCTTGAAGCTGTGTAGGGAGTGAGAGAAGTCTTATTGTGTGAGAGAAAGAGGAGACCGGCTTCGTTCTCATCTCTACTCCGTGCTGTTTACTGGGTCAGAAGTGACACCTGTGGACATCTGGCGAGGATAACTAATTAAAAAACGATTGATCAGTTATCGTCCGGTAATGAAAAGTGATTACATTACTAAACATTTTTGGCGATATCTCGGAAAACAGGTCGCATAGTTTCTTAAAATTCACCTCATTTTTAAATACTCATCAACGCCTCTTATTTGATACCCATATTGTAGAAAACCCGTCTGGGGTCACACCTGGCCCACATTTTTGGTGATATCTCGTAAACGGGGTAGCAGAGGATCATAAAAATTACCTCTTTTTAAACACCCAATCAACACCTTTTATTCGGTACCCATATCGTATAAACACCTTCTAGGGTCACCCCTGGTTCACATTTTGGTCGATATCTCGGAAAACGGGTCGCGCAGGGTCTTGAGAATCACCTCTTTTTTAAATACTCATCAACGCCTTTTATTCGATACCCATATTGTAGAAAACCCGTCTGGGGTCACACCTGGCCCACATTTTTGGTGATATCTCTTAAACGGGGTAGCATAGGGTCATGAAAATTACCTCTTCTTAAACACCCAATCAACACCTTTTATTCGGTACCCATATGGTATAAACACCTTCTAGGGTCACCCCTGGTTCACATTTTGGTCGATATCTCGGAAAACGGGTCGCGCATTGTCTTGAGAATCACCTCTTTTTTAAATACTCATCAACGCCTTTTATTCGATACCCATATTGTAGAAAACCCGTCTGGGGTCACACCTGATCCACATTTTTGGCGATATCTCGTAAACGGGGTAGCATAGGGTCCTGGAAATTACCTATTTTTTAAACACCCATCAACACCTTTTATTCGATCCCCATATAGTATAAACACCTTCTAGGGTCACCCCTGGTCCACATTTTGGTCGATATCTCGGAAAACGGGTCGCATAGGGTCTTGTAAAATAGATGTTGGTCGATTCTCATACCTACTCAATATGCTCACCAAATTTCATGAGAATCGGTCAAGCCGTTTCGGAGGAGTATGGTTTCAAAAACTGTGGCACGAGAATTTTATATATAAGATATAGAAAAGGCAAACAGCTCTATGAAAAAGCTTTTGCATCATAATTTTTTTCCTGAATTCAGATGAATCTAAAATTCACTCTAAGCGGACACACTCATCAACACCTTTGATATGATAGCTATATTATATGAGCTTATTCTTGGGTCAGCCTTGGTCCACCTAATGGTCAATATCTTGGAAACGGGTTCGCAGATGAACCTGAAAACTGTTCCTTGTGAAAACTCTCATCAACACCTTAAATTGATACGCATATTGTTAAAATACATTCGGGGTCACCCCTGGTCCACATTTCGGTCAATGTCTCAGGATTCCAGAAACTTGTTTAACTTTTTCTTTCTGAAGAACCTTCTCGGGGTACAAACAAATACAAAAAAAAAATTTGTGAAATCGGTCCAGCCGTTCTCAATTGATGAGTTACTATACATTTTTTCCCTCCATTTTTATATATATAGATAAGGCAAACACCTCTATGAAAAAGCTTTTGTATGATAACTTTTTCCTGAATTCAGATGAATCTAAAATTCACTCTAAGCGAACACGAGCGGATATGAGCTTATTCTTGGGTTAGCCTTGGTCCACCTAATGGTCAATATCTTGGAAAAGGGTTGGCAGATGAGCCTGAAAACCTTAATATTACCCTGCAATATGGGTATCAAACGAAAGAAGATAGCTCCAGGTTTCACTTGGACTTCGATATATCTCGATAAATTTATCGATAACTGAGTTATCGGTGAAAACCTTAAAATTGCCCTACAATATGGGTATCAAACGAAAGGGGAAGGCCCCAGGTTTCCTTTGTACTTGGATATATCTCGATAAATTGATCGGTACCTGAGTTATCGGTCAAAATGCGACTGCCCAAAAACCTTAAACTTAAAAGAAAATTTTTGAAAAGCGGTTTTCAATACTCTTTTTTCAAAATTTTCAAAATTTTCAAAATATTCGAATTCGGTAAATTATCAAGTAGGCAATAATCATACTATTATAAATGTGAATATAGCGATGTTTGGATGTTTGGATGTCCAGACATTTGCTTTTGTTCCCTAAAAACGTGAGAATGGCTAGACTGATTTTGTTGAAATTTGGCACGCCTACAGGTTATAATCTGGGGGTTCCGACCCTGCTAGGGACCGTTACTTTTCGAAATTTTTTTATTCCATATAACTCTAAGTATATTGAACCTATACTTATGATATTTCGCATATAGGTATAGAAAGATCGTACATGATGGGTATCAAACGAAAGGGGAAGGCCCCAGGTTTCATTTTAGCTTCGATATATTTCGATAAATTGATCGATAACTAAGTTATCGGTCAAAATTCGATTGCCCGAAAACCTTAATATTACCCTGCAATATGGGTATCAAACGAAAGGGGATAGCCCCAGGCTTCATTTGGACTTCGATACATTTCGATAAATTTATCGATAACTGAGTTATCGGTGAAAATGTGATTGCCCAAAAACCTTAAACTTGACCTACAATATGGGTATAAAACGAAAGGGGAAGGTCCCAGGTTTCATTTGTACTTCAATATATTTCGATAAATTGATCGATAACTGAGTTATCGGTCAAAATGCGACTGCCTGAAAACCTCTATATTACATTACAATATGGGTATCAAACGAAAGGGGATAGCTCCAGGTTTCATTTGGACTTCGATCTATTTCGATAAATTTATCGATAACTGAGTTATCGGTGATTGCACAAAAAACTGAACATTACTCTATAATATGGGTATAAAACGAAAGGAGAAGGCCGCAGGTTTCATTTGGACTTCGATAGGTTTCGATAAGTTGATCGATAACTGAGTTATCGGTGAAAATGTGATTGCCCAAAAACCTTAAACTTGCCCTACAATATGGGTATCAAACGAAAGGAGAAGGCCCCAGGTTTCATTTGTACTTCGACATATTTCGATAAATTTATCTATAACTGAATTATCGGTAAAAATGCGATTGCCCGAAAACCTTAATATTACCCTACAATATGGGAATCAAACGAAAGGAGAAGGCCGCAGGTTTCATTTGGATTTCGATAGGTTTCGATAAATTGATCGATAACTGAGTTATCGGTGAAAATGTGATTGCCCAAAAACCTTAAACTTGCCCTACAATATGGGTATCAAACGAAAGGGGATAGCCCCAGGCTTCATTTGGACTTCGATCTATTTCGATAAATTTATCGATGACTGAGTTATCGGTGAAAATGTGATTGCCCAAAAACCTTAAACTTGCCCTACAATATGGGTATCAAACGAAAGGGGATAGCTCCAGGTTTCATTTCGACTTCGATATATTTCGATAAATTTATCGATAACTGAGTTATAGGTGATTGTCCAAGAAACTTAACATTACCCTATAATATGGGTATAAAACGAAAGGAGAAGGCCGCAGGTTTCATTTGGACTTCGATCTATTTCGATAAATTTATCGATGACTGAGTTATCGGTGAAAATGTGATTGCCCAAAAACCTTAAACTTGACCTACAATATGGGTATCAAACGAAAGGGGAAGGCCCCAGGTTTCATTTTTACGTCGACATTTTTCGATAAATTTATCTATAAAAACCTTAATATTACCCTACGATATGGTATCAAATCAACATTTGAATTTGCATTCATCCTGGCACAATTTGTTAAAATTGAATTCTTGAAAGGCCCCTAACGTTACCAACGAATACCTCAAAAGAACATTTTTGAAAACCAGTTTTCAATATTCTTTTTCAAAATTTTCAAAATATTCGAATATAGTAAATTCTTCAGTAGGCAATAATCATACTATTATAAATGTGAATATAGCGATGTTTGGATGTTTGGATGTTCAGACCTTTGCTTCTGTTACTCAATCACGTGAGAATGGCAAGACGGATTTTGATGAAGTTTGGAACGCATACAGGTTATAGTCTGGAAGGAAATATAGGCTATTTTTTTATTAATATTCGGGGTTCGGTAGCTTCTAGGGACCATTACTTTTTGATATTTTTTTCCCCATAAAATTCTGAGTAAACTTGACCTATAGCTCTGGGTATACTTGACCTATACTTATTATATTTCGCATATAGGTATAGGATGGCCCCAGGTTTCATTTGGACTTCGATATACATATTTAGATAAATTTATCGACAACTGAGTTTTTGGTCAAAATGCGATTGCCGAAAAACCTTAATATTACCCTACAATATGGGTATCAAACGAAAGAAGATAGCTCCAGGTTTCATTTGGACTTCGATATATCTCGATAAATTTATCGATAACTGAGTTATCGGTGAAAACCTTAAAATTGCCCTACAATATGGGTATCAAACGAAAGGGGAAGGCCCCAGGTTTGCTTTGTACTTGGATATATTTCGATAAATTTATCGATAACTGAGTTATCGGTCAAAATGCGACTGCCCGAAAACCTCTATATTACATTACAATATGGGTATCAAACGAAAGGGGATAGCTCCAGGTTTCATTTGGACTTCGATCTATTTCGATAAATTTATCGATAACTGCAGGTTTCATTTGGACTTCGATAGGTTTCGATAAATTGATCGATAACTGAGTTATCGGTGAAAATGTGATTGCCCAAAACCCTTAAACTTGCCCTACAATATGGGTATCAAACGAAAGGGGAAGGCCCCAGGTTTCATTTGTACTTCGGCAAAGAAAATTTTTGAAAACCGGTTTTCAATACTCGTTTTTCAAAATTTTCAAAATATTCGAATTTGGTAAATTCTTCAGTAGGCAATAATCTTATAAATAAAAATGAATGTGTGTCTGTGTGTCTGTGTGTCCTTTATGGGCGTCCAAAGTACTCAACCGATTTTTATGAAATTTTCACAGTATATTCTTGAGATCATGGGTTAAAGCATAGGCTATATTAATTTCTGGAAAAGTGGGCGGTGCCACGCCCCCAGGCTATATAAAACTACAATTCTTCATAACTCTGAACATATTTGGTCTAAATTAATGATTTTTGGATATGTGTGTCCTTTGGTCAAGATTTATGTAATTTTGAAAAAGTGGGCGGTGCCACGCCCACATTTTTTGTGTTTTGTTTGTACTTCAATAATGTCCAAAGTTTATGGTCGATCTCTTTTAAACTTTCAAGATTGGTTAAGAAAATTGTTGTGTACGATTTAGGCTATATCAATTTTTGGAAAAGTGGGCGGTGGCACGCCCCAAGGCTATATAAAATTTAAATTCTTCATAGCTCTAAACATATTTGGTCTAAATTAATGATTTTTGGATATGTGTGTGTTTTGTTTGTACTTCAATAAGTTCAAAGTTTATAGTCGATCTTCTCTAAATTTCCAGATTGGTTAAGAAGATTGTTGTGCCACGCCCCCAGGCTATATAAAATTTAAATCATCATAACTTTGAATATTTTTGGTCTAAACTAATGATTTTTGGATATGTGTGTCCCTTGGTCAAGAATTATATAATTTGGGAAATGTGGGCCGTGCCACGCCCACATTTTTTGTATTCAGTGCTTTGTTTGTACTTCAATAATGTCCAAAGTTTATGGTTGATCTGTTTTAAACTTTTCCAATATGTTAAAATCTTCGTTGGGTACGACATACATAGGCTACATTTGAAAATTCTTTGGAAAAGTGGCCAGTTCCAGGACCACAAGCTAAGTAATATTTCAATTCGTTATATCCCTGAATGTATTTGCTTTAGTGACATTTTAACGTTCTTAAATCTTAATCAAAGCACTTAATTTTTTTTTGTTTGTTATTGCCGTTCATACATATCCAGAGTATTATAGGTAGATGTAGGATATAATTAAATACAGTGCACTCGCGAAAACTCGAACACACGATAACTCGAACATTCGGAAACTTGAACTTTTTTTTTTCTCCATTGACTACTTTAAAACTCGAACAAAATGTAGCTACTCTAAAACTCGAACAATTAGATATTGTCTTTTTTTCATGGAAAAACATGTTAGAAACTGTCGTTTTGCATGTGCTGTAACGGCCGATATTCAAATTTTTGTCGTTATGTGAGTCTTTTGTTTCATTCTAAGGCGCCGCACTGGCTAGGTTTCGTGCTAATTACCGAACTTTTCTTTTAAGTTGATTGATATTTGTCAGTGATACACGGGATTTTGCCCGGTTAGGATCAAATTTATTTGCGTGTTATAATGGGACGAAAACTAAATGTTTTAAATTTAGCAAAAAAGGCTGTATTGAATGCGGTAGAAAATAAGAAACATCAAACCAAAATCACTGCTTTTTTTTCTAATACATAATTTGTAAACAACATTCATATTTGCTAGCATTTTTTATTAAATAAACTGGCAATGAACTACAAAACATCAAACCAGAGAATCCCTTTAATTAATAATACCATAAAATTGGACAGGGTATAAAAACTGTTAAAAAGAATACATTTATCGATTAAAAATACTCGAACATTTCGATAACTTGGACAGGGCTGGTTTTCATTAGTTCGAGTTTTCGCGAGTGCACTGTAAGTACTAACTATACATCTGCTCAGCAGCGCATAATGGTTTTTGTCATACCCATTGAGTTCAAAAGATCCGTTTTTTGAGCCAGAAACATTGTATATCCTAAAGCAGTGCAATAAATGGAATGTTAAAAGCAGAGTTTGAAAATGCTTAACTATTTTCAAGTATTTCAAAATTGCTTGTGCTCGAGTTTGAAAATTATTCAGCAGCTAAAAATAAGCAAATTAAAAAAAAATTTGTTTTTCATTTTACTTCAGCAGCAAGTTGAACAGAAACGAGCTTCAGCAATCAACAGAAAAAAAAACTAGAGAATTTTGCTGAGGCTTTAAGCTATTAGCTTTTTGTATTCAAGTTTTTTCAGTTTTCATATTTTTCAGTTTTTTCACGGCGGATTTTGTGTTTCGAATTGCTTACTGAAAGATAGTAAAACTAAATTTTTTTTGCTATTTTTCAGCAGCTATTTCAAAATTTCAATGGGAAATACAAATAGTCATACGATGTTCTGATCGTACTGGTGCAATTCCTTCGATTGTTGTATCCCTTTTTGCTATACTTACATCCGAATGTGTATATGGGGTTGGTATCCAAATTTCAGTGAAAACCCACAAAACCTGACTTCACCGCTTTCTAGAGATGCGATGGATGAGGCAGGGAAAATTAGGCGGTGCGGAAATTTAACATATAGGCATCGGTTATCAGGTCGCCGTTTTCATTCTTTTGATTAAATTTTCTTCTTCACGGAAGCGTTCACACACAGTGCGTAGCCCTGAAGGGAGATTCCGTTATTTGCATTGCAATGCAAAGAAATCTTGAAGCGTTTTTTTTTTTGCAGGAGGTTGAAACAACTATCTTATTCGGACTTTTATGTTTTTTATGCTCTGGGTAGCCATTTCCTAAATATTTCCTCAACATCACCTGTAGACCAGCAGATGTGGTAGAATTTACGTTAGAAAGGGAAGGGCCACATAAAACCTTCTCCTTGCAATGAAATATAATAAAGGGCTTTGATAAATTGTTATTGTAGTTGTTGCGCTACTTCGCCCTGCCTATGTAGTCAGTATCCTTACCCACTAGTGTCATCGAACTCTTCTAACGGAAGTCCTAGAAACCTAGCAGCTTCGACAGGAGTGGACCAGAGGGAAATGGGTGTAAGAAGAGTAGGCTCTGTTGAGCAGACAAATAGATGTACCGTGTGGGGAAAGGCCGCATGCCGGACAGACATTCGGGGTTCAGTATGAGTATGAGTTTAACCTATTACAATATCCAGAGCGAAGTTGGGCAGTTCACGCTCCTCTTCGGCAGCGGGTGGAGTTGTTGCCTGAAGAACGGCGTTCGCTAGGAGAGAGCTGACATAGGAGTTTACCGATTCTGTGTGGATGAGGGTAAGGGCCTGTCGGAGCACCTTAGGATCATACGAGAAAATCAGGTGCTGGATCATCAAAATGTTTGATCTCAGGATTTCCCGGTCAACATCTCACTGTGCTCTTTTACGCTGAGCGTTTTTGCTTCATTATGGAGATGATGCTCAGGAGACATAAGAAGAGATCCAGTGGCGGTGTTCTGACAGACCTGAAGCCTCGTCTAATGCGTGTCTGCAAGCGCCGGTGACCATATTGGCGTCGCGTAGCTCAGCACCGGCTATGTATGTAGCTAGTAACGTTTCTTTGTCTTTACCCCAAGTGCTGCCAGCTACAGACTTGAGGATTTCGTTACGGCTTTGGACTTTATTGGCAATTGCGGTAACATGAGCGCCGTATTTGAACATTTTATCAAACGTGACCCCTAAGATTTTGGGGTGCGAGACAGTTGGTAGCTTGACGTCTAATTCCATGTTCACCTGCGTTGTTCACGTCATGTAATGAACGATTATTTAACGTAGAAGATATGAAGGGACAAGTAGGCATAACCGTAATTCAAAGGATGCCATAGCCAGTGCAAGAAAATATGATCATCGAACATGGCAACGTCTATTGCGATTACCTCAAAGGAAATATTACTCAATATTTTCTTCATCTGCGCCCACAGGAAAGGAACTCTTGTTTGTTGGTACAGAAATGAACAACCGCAATTTCAGCTAGAAGTTCAACGAAAAATTACTTTTGCCAACAGGTGCCATTTCGTGGCGAATAGCTGACCAGAGATAAAGTTCTCTTTTAATGAAAGGCAATGAAAGTCAAAAAAGTAAGCAAGTAAATGATATTTATTTCATATATTTGTGAATAGTTATTTAGTATTGACTCGTACAATATTAAAAGTTTCATTTCAATTTGATAATAGCATTATCTAAGGCCAAATCGTACAATATTTCTTGTTACGTATGCAGATGTATATATGTGTATTTTAATTATAATCTTCAAACAATGGTAAATCATCGATAGCTCTATCCAAAAATGTAGCGTTAAGTTTCACTAACAAAATGTTTTCAAGAGTGTCCTCATTAAGGCGGCTTCGGTTGTCGGCCAAAATGAGCTTTAGTGATGAAAACGCGCGCTCAATCGTTACCTGAAATTATGATTAAGAAATGCATTATAAGTAAGTGCATGGTCAACTTTTGAAATTTACAAACATCGTAGTCGCAGAGCTGAAGTTTTTGAACAGGTCGTATAAAATATTATAAAGTAACAAGTGACAAACCGTTCAAAAGCTCAAGTGTCAATGAATAAAGTAAGTATTTACTAAAAATGTATTACCTGAGTTGGTGGGACTGCGAAGCAAATATTGCTTAAAGCATATAGTTCTGGATCGCTATACTGTTTACTCTTCCAAAAGTCGAGAACGTTGATATCCACGCGTGTTAATGGTAGCTGTAGGTTGTCTATTTTTATACGTACATCAATGTTGTCTATATTTGTATGTTGAAAATTCTGGAATAAATGTTCACTCAAAAATTCATCTGCCTTTTGAGAGTATTGCTTGCTTTCGGGCGGTGGAGCTGACGATTCTATATTTCTTTGCGTATCGATATTTCTGCTCATATCTTGTATTCTTTCGTATAACTTTTTATTTTGCACTTCAGCCATTCAGCGTAAAAATTTCCGAAATGCAATTGTTCTTGCTGAAATTTAATAATTGTTTGTTGTAGAGGCTCAAAAGCAACAAAGTATGCGTCAATGAAATCCCAAAAACTGTCACCTAATTCAAAGTTTTCGTCCAGGGTCTTATTTTTCACTGACTCCATTTTATACAAAACCTCTTTCGCATTTCTTAAGGACGTTACCATGTATAGCAGTTCCTCAGCATCTTTGATCACATCTAAAGCACAAAGCTGCGCAGTATGCGCAGCACATCTGCAGATTTTAATATCGCCTAAATGGAGTTCCGTAAACTTTTCAAAGTTGTTGATATTTTTTTACATAAAAATCGTTGCCCTGGTCTGCATCATGCTCATCATTTTCTTCGTCGAAAGTCGTGCAGTGCGATAAAATTTTGGTAGATTTTATCATATTTGCACCATTATCTGATGTTATAGACACAATTTGAGCTAAGCTTAATTTATATTTTGTTAACGTGTTGAGTATCTCTGTTGCGAGATTTCTCGAAGAGCTTGCGCCGGAGCCTTTAGTTCCAGCATTCCCAATATTCGTGATTGTATTTCGTTATTTTTAATAAGTTGTGCACTTATACCGAATATATTTCTAGATAAGCGCGTCGCACTGTCTATTTTTAAAGATATTAGCTGTTGGTTAAGTTCTTTTTTTATGGATAGTCGTATACCATCCGCAACGGATTTTAAGACTTTTATACAGTTACTGCTGTTTAGTATTATCTTTTTACCACTTTCCGATAGTCCCCGACAAATCGGTTCTACAATATTTTTAAAATTGTCACAGTCTAGAACACTTAATGGAAGACTATTTTCCGTTACTAACCCGATGTAGGAACGAAATAGCTGTTTTTTATTTATTTCCACTTTTATCACTCTTTTCCTGATTTTCTTATCAATACTGTGAATCAGACAATTATCCTCATACGCGAATTCATCTTCACTTATTTTATGAACTTTAAAAATGTGCATTTTTAAATTAAATAGTCTGTCGCTTTTAAGCAAATGCGAACAAAGTTTACATTTAGCATTTTCGCTTTCAAATTCAAAGAACTTTTCCAAGTTTTTTCTGTTTAATAATTTTTTTCGTTGCCATTTTTTTAAATAACGCAAAGAATAACTCAACGAACTAAAAACTTATATAAAATAATATTAAATCTTCACAAAATTGTAATGCAAAATCCATGGGTTGCTTGTTGAGACATACACAAGTCAAACAGAAACAAGTAAGGAATGAATACGCATAACTTTTTTGAGTGTCCGATCCTTACTTACAATAGGTACAAACTTTTCAAAACTGTTAATTTAAAGCCCAAACAACATTTATCGAAGCAATCGATTGTATGGGAGCTATATGTTATGTTGGTCAAATCTGGCTGATTTTCACTACGCGTATTATATGTATATGAAATAAGTATTAAACCTGCAATTTTACGTTTCTAGCTCTTTAACTGCATTTACACGTTACGCATATAATATGTACTAAATATGCAAAACTTTACAGTCCCAGCTTTTTAACTGCAAGAGTTATAGGCCAAAACCCGTTCATCGGAACAATCGATTGTATGGGAGCTATGCGTTGTATCGGTCCGATCTGTCTGGTTCCGACAAATGATTAATCCTATGCAAAATGACGCCTGCTTGCAAAATTTCATCGAGATATTTCTAAAACTGAGGGACTAGTTTGCGTTCAAATAGACGGACGGACGGACAGACGGACGTGGCTAAATAAACTCAGCTCATAGTCCTGATCATTTCGGTATGCTTAATAGTGGGTCCATCTCTTCTGCTTCTCATACTTACAAACATCGGACCCAAGTTATAATACCATTTCATGTATATGAAAGTTATAAAAAGATTAAGCTACGAGTAATATAAATATTTCCAAGTGACCTCATGCAAAAGATTGCTACAAAGGAGATAACGCTGGTAGGCTTTTTATCCTTTTTTGAGGAAATAACTCCCGTGGGCGCTATTTCCTTGGCTGTTATTGCACTCCATATTTTCTAACTCGTACGGGATCAAACCATTAATTGTGTTCTGAGATATTCTTTAATTAAATCATCGTTTGCTTGTTAATTTTTGTGCTATTAGCAAAACGATCATATCGTAAATTATTGGGGATATGTAGACTTATTGAGTGAATTCGATCCATTTATAGCAGTTCAATTAAAACAATTTGGGAATCCTGGAAAAGGTAAAATTTCTTAAGTACAATGCTTTAAGAGAGATTTACCAGCTTGTCGCTGATGTCCATAAATCGGATGTCCTAAAAAGCAATGATTTTGAAGAAGTGACTAACGATTTTGCCCATCTGAGATCTAGAAGGGGCCCTCTTCAAATAATATAGATATTTAATCGCTGAACTATAAATGCTAGAAGAGTTAATTTTGTGGACTATATAACATCGTTTCATGTGATTGTTAATAAAAATAATTATTTAACTTAGTTTATCTACTTTCTTTGTGAAGAGATTCGGCTGTGGTGCTTAGCTGGAGCGGCCGTGGCTCGAAAGCACCGCGGTCGAATTCGGATTTAAAAAGAAAATAAGAAGAACGAGAATTCTCGTTATAAATATTGGCCGTTTATTGAGTTAAATTGTGTTAATTGTACAATTGAAACATTACCTTTTAATATTGGCTGACGGTGAAATTCCTGGGGTGGCCGTGATGTGGTGTCTTCAACGTTCGCTGGAAAAGTAGACGGTTGGCCAGTCGCGGACAACCGTTGAACCCCAAATTTCAGCCTCCGGTTTTAAGGGGAGGTGAACCGACACATGCACACCCACATGCATGTATATGTTTGCTGACAACCATGAATATGCGTACATGTATATACATGTGGGCGGCTTGGTGTTGGGGTTTTGTATAAAATGAAAAGTGACATTAGGGTGGCGCATATTTTTAGACTTTAGGCATCGGGCCTAAACATGCCGGCCCCCTTGCGATACGCAACATCTTAATCCGCCCCCAGGATTTCCGACCACGTCCTCTTAAAGCTACTGGCTTATATCTAGGATGGTGAGTGCCGGATGGCGCAGTCACCAATGTCTGCCCTTGAGCGACCTCCCGAAGATTGAGGTTTATCGTCTGGCCGTACCTCTGCTTCTTACCTAGAGCTAGGTGGAAGAAACTTTGAAAACATAAAAAGTTGTATATTTCTTGCCAGTAGATTAATTTACGTATGTACATACATATGTGGACCCATAAACGAGAAGAAGAAAAAATTTTTATTTTTATTTTAATCTTAATCTAATCTTACATACTAATGGTTAAGGTTACGTAGCTGGCGCGGCAGTGTGGCCAGTCTACGCAGGTGTGAGTCCCGTAGCTTGGATTTAGCTGGCACGGCTGAGTGGCCAGTCTAAATTCTTGGCTGTAGCTGGGATATAGCTGGCACGGCTGAGTGGCCAGTCTAAATTCCCGACAGAAACTTATTTAGCTGGCACGGCTGAATGGCCAGTCTAAATTGTCGAGTTTATATGACAACTCGTTCGAAAGGGTCGGAACGGCAGTGAGTCCGATACCCCGTGTACTGGTCGGAATGGCCGTGGTTCCGAGCCAGGTTCGATGCTTGCGCTGTTATTCGAATGACGCTGGTAAGCGTGGGTGGCGAAATTATATTTTTTATATAAATGTATATTTTTTTTATTTTATGATTAGTCTTTGCAATTTTGCAGACTAATGCAACTAAATGCTTGGCACACACAATTTTGCCAAAAATTGTCGTACGGCACCGTACCACTGGAACGCATCCAAAAACAAACTTTATTGCAACTACGGGATCACCCGGTAGTGCGTTTCTCTAATTTTCATACATATGTACATATATGTATTTTGCTACAGTTCACTGGTGCTCACTAGGGCTGCGCACACAGCGACATTTTCGGTTTGGTCGGTACTGTAATCCCGGCGGAACTCGGAATTCGGTACCGAGCCTGGTAGAGAGTGTAAGTGGAGGGCGGTTTTCGGATTTGATATGGTTGTTTTGTGGACAAAACAGTCCTGCCCCTCCGAAAAACCAAACCCAAAATCATAAAAAATCAGCAATCCGAAAAAAAAAATTTTTTCGAAGTGAAAAAAAACTTTTTATTTCTTGGATTTTTTTAATTTTTTTTGGCCTCGGCACGGTCGCCTAGGAGAGGGACGAACGTAGATTTCGTCCCCCCTTCGCCCGCAGTAAGCGGTCCCGATTTTTCGGCATGTCGGGTTTTTTGGTACCCGTCGCCAAAACCGTAGCATCACTAGCGCGCTGGCGTGATCATCAGCAAACATATTTACATATATGTATGGTGCTCGCATTGAGCGACGGTTCAATTGAACCACACATACATACATATGTATGTTTACTCACGCTTTGCTAGTGAGTGGTTAGAAAAATTCATTGTTATACATATTGACATTATGTAGAACAATTCATTCTTCATGGATTTTTGGCACGCGTGGTCGCAGTAGCAGAGGTAAGTGGTAAATTTGTTATTTCAGTGGAAAAATTTTGTGTCTAACCTAATTTTTTCTTTCTTTTCAGATTAACACATGGGCATCTGGAGCAGATAGGGTGGATCGCCTGGACGGCGCATGGGCATAACACAGGATTGGGGTGAGTTTTTATTCGCTCTGCCGAAATACTGTATCATTTCGGTAGCAGCGCAATTTACTTTGAAAAAGTGTGTCGCAAAGCTGTGGCGGCCGGCGCATGCTTTGTGACACATTTTGTGGGCATGTATGAAAATTTGTAGGCACTTTTACTTATTTTTTCCTTCGTTGCAGGATTCCTTTATAGTATGTCAGCAAAGAGGAAAGCAGCAGCTTTCAAGTTATATGTGGGCTATATAATTGCGCTATACAGATGCACTACGAAACAAACTAAAATTTTGACGCTACACAAAGCAGCGCGACCTCTTACGAATGTACAGAACTGTGGGCTATCTCCATAAAACCTATTGGAAGGGAAGTTGCGTCTCAGATTATTATTACGAGCATAGTACATTAAACAACCAACAAGCTATTCAACAATTTACATTTTTGTAACGAAACCAAGTAGCACAAATTTGTGGAACACTGCTGAACGATTTTACACCAGTGTTAACGCAAAGACGTTCTTTCTCAAGTAAATTATCAAACGACCTAGGCCCTTGTGACAAAGTTATGGATGTACCTGAGAATGCATTTCGTAGTTGCGTCGACCGTTTCCATGGCGTCAGAGTCGATTCGGACAAGGAGTGTGATGAACGCACAGAGTTTCCCAAAAAATTGCAGGCATCACTACACTATTGGAAGTCTATTAAACGTCGTGCAATCTGGTTCATGATACCAAGGGAACATGCCTCTGGGGTGCCACATCTTGCCATTGCTGGCTTTGAATTCCATCATGTAAATAACTACAACTTCTTCCGAAGTTGTACTGTATCGTTGGCTGCCAACTGAAGAATATGCTAATATACTGCCATTTTGCCATACCCTGCTCGGTGTGGGCGGACTTGTGGTCAATGACAATAATGAAGTTCTTGTTTTTAGTGATCGTTTTGCATTGATACCAAATAGTTGGAGGCTGCCAGGCGGCTATGTGGAGCCAGGTGAGGAAATCGTTGCGGCAGCAATACGCGAGGTCAAAGAGTAAACCGGCATTGATGCTGAATTTCGTACGATTATTCGTCTGCGGCATTCGCACTCTGGGAGTTTTGGTTGTTCGGATAGGTATGCGGGGGTCGCATTAAAGCTTCTCAATTCAGATATATGTATGTAAAAGTGGGCGTGAAATTGCTCGAGCGCTATGGATGCCTATCGATGGGTATTTATGTACATCATCCAGCTGGGCATGAAACCAATCGTCATTTTGTGCGCACTTACTTAGATTATAAAGAGCGCAATATATGCTTCCCTTAGCAACGTGCACAACATCGTAGGCTAAAACGTGAGTATGCATTATTTTATATGAAACCAATTGAAGATGACAGTCACATTGGAAAATTGTAGCCTGCGTGAAGTAATGATTATGTACTTTAAAATGCGGCGGGATCTGCATATGTTGTAAAAGTACCAACCCAGGTATATAGTAGTATATAAAATATGAAATTGACACAGTGGCCCTTTTCAAATATGCACATTCCTACAAAATATAAAATTTCTAATAGCTTCTTTTTTTTTTTATATATATATTAAATGCTTTGTTGTTAAAAAAAGTTCCATTTAAAGACACCGGACCTACGTACTTCACACTCGTAAATAGGGGTTTCACTAATAAAAACGCATTAGCCGACGTGATATCTTATCCCTTTCAAGCTTTTCTTCTCATATTTGTTTTATATAAATACCTATGTGTAGTGTTGGAGAATAACCCAATATTTTTTAGCAATTGTTGGCTTTTGTTTCGTAATAGGGGTGTTAATCTGTATTTTAAACCCTGTTCAGGATTAATGCTTTACTCGGCCGTCCGTCCGTCTGTCCGCATGCACTTTCATATCAATGATAGTGCACAAAATTAGGTACTGGATGGTAAGTGTATACATCCACTGCCAACGGCTAAAACACCTCCCGACGATATCGGGAAGGGTGTAAAACGACGTGTTTGGGCCTAGGTTGGCATATACCAGGGGCGGATATTTTCGCGGTTTATTTGGAGGCGTTGTGGCTATGCCAGCCCTTCAATGTCAGGCGGCAATGGGATAACAAGTGGGCTTAACTCCGTTGTTTCGGTACTGCGTGAGTTTTAATGGGTGCCATTCGCATGGCAAGAGTTCCTTCTCTTCATTATTGAACTTTTTCGGTAATTGTATGCCAGAACTGTCAACTGCTAAAACACTTCCAAAAATGTCTGGAAAGGTGTCAAACGACGCGTTTTGGCCTTAGTGACAATATTTCGAGGGCGGAAGCTCGATAATCTCGTTACGTCAAGAGATATTTGTATTTGAAGTTTGCCATTGTTCGATTATTTGCATACACCAGTTTAGAATAAATATATTTTTAATTCTTGTCGAACGATACTAAATTTTGCGTATTTTCAGGTATATATTTATGATTAAAGTCGCGGTATGATGGAGTAAGTGTCCTCCAGGGCGAGTGACATGGGCAAGTTATATATATATACACATGTTTATTTATTAGTATTTTGGGGTATGTATACGAGGGTGGGTCCATCTGCTGCCAGCTTGTCGTGGCAGGTGGATTAATTTTCAGTGGCAGAAAGGTTCGCCTTTCTGCGTTAGGTTCTCTCTGGCCTCGTTCGCGAGTGCAATTAGGTTTTCAGTTGCAGAATGGTTCGACCTTCTGCGTTAGGCTTTCTTGTGTCCTCGTTAAGGGTAGCGAGTGAAGTGTGGAAGGTTGGGCGATGGGAGATGGTAGGGTCTTGGTTGGAGGTGGAGTGGATGGTTAGGATGAGGTAGCGGGCCTCTCGCCATCCATTCCTTCTTTAGGGAGCAGAATCAGTTTGACCAACGGTCTTCTGATCTGACCCTTTTCGGTGACGAGGTCCACTACACGCACTCGGTTATCTTCGCCGGGGTGTACGTGGGTAACTCGACCGAGCCTCCATTCAATCGGAGTCAAGTTGTCTTCTTTGATGACAACAAGATCTCCCACCTTAATATTTTGTTTCGGATGCTTCCACTTCATTCGTTTTTGAAGTTTGGATAAGTATTCCACTTTCCCTCGCCTGCAGAAGTTGTTTATTTGATATTGCGCAGGCCTGCGCCCTCTTTTCCTCCACGGAAGTATGGTATTATGGTATTCGTGTTCTTGTACTGGCCATTGTGAGTTGTCTTCTTGGAACCAAGAAGGTCCCTGCCACCCCAAAGAGTTGTAACACGACACTATATTTCTGGTTGGATTGGGTGCGTCTACACGCCCGGTTAGTATCCAACCGAACACCGTTTCTTGAGCCAGAAGTGTACTTAGTACATTCTTTTTTAGTCCGCTCAGTATTATTTGCGGATATATATCTCCGCCTAGTATGAGATCTACTTCTTCATTAACGTAGAATCTCTTATCTGCCAAGACTAAGTCTGGGAATGCCTGCATAGTCGTTGCGTCGATATGGCAGGATGGCAGATTCGCAGTTAGTTTGTCTAGAATTAGCACAGAAGTTTTTAGGCTAAAGCAAGGGTCCACTGGTGAACGGAGTTCAATGTGGGAGGCCGCCTTGACTTGAGCCGACACAGCATTAGTGATACCCGAAACTTGGGCATGTATCCTTTTTGCTGGTAAATTGATTCGGCGTTTTAGTCGTTCTGTCATGAACGAGCATTCTGAGCCAGAATCTATCAGTGCTCTTGCTGGGAAGTCTGTACCATTATGATGAATAGTGACTCGAGCTGTCCCTAGCAGCACACCTGCACTTGAATGCACATGGCAGGATTTAACATTTAGGTCCGAAACAGAACTTGATTTCGAAACTTCCCGTCTCTGTTGTGCCTGTTGAGAAGTAGAGGCAGCATTATCATCATTATACTGATTCGGGCTGCTAGTTGCCTGCGTCTGTAGAGACTCCGCATGCAGGAGCGTATGATGTCGAGAGTGGCATTTGTTGCAGTCGTACGAACTGCTGCACTTCGACACTGTATGTCCTGGGGATAGGCAGTTTAGGCAGCCCTTAGTCGATTTAACGAAATTTATTCGCTCCACCGGCGTTAATTTCAGGAAACGGGGACAATTTCGCAATCTGTGGGAATTTGCTTTGCATTTTGTGCACAATAACTTTGTGACATTTGCTTGGTATGCACCAAGTCTTTTTGCAGGAGTTTCGTTGGCAGGTCGCATACTCTGCGGTTTCTGCGCTTTCGAAGAAGCCCCTATGAACCCAGACACTGTTTCAAGTGTCTGGAAGCGGTTGGACAAAAATTTGTCCATATCCTCCCACTTGGATATTTCCACTTTATGGTCTATGCTTTGTTCCCATAGACCAAGCGTACTTTCCGGCAATTTCGTTGAGCATAAGTATGTAATAATTGCGTCCCAGTTGGAAGTGTCAATTTTATGACTTCGCAAGGACGAAAGGCAATTATTTATTTCGCGTTGCAATGTTTTAATTGCGCTACCACACTCACTCTCTACCTTTTTTAAGTTAAACAAAATTTGGAGTTGCGAGTTCACTAGTATACGTTTATTTTCGTATCTCTCGCATAAGTTTCTCCACGCTGTATCGAACCCCTCATTCGTGAGCGGACATTTTTTAACAATATCTTTTGCCTCACCTTGTGTTTTATTGTTGAGATGGAACAATTTCTCAACTGGTGTTAGGCGTTTGTTTAAGATATAAATGGCCGTGAACATGTCACGAAATGTTGGCCATGAAAGGTAATCGCCCTTGAAGACTTCAGTATCGCAGGGAGGCAGGCGGATACTGTGCTCAAATTCTGGCTTTTCTTCCGTTTTGGAATCGGGTTTCGTTAACGCCGCTTGGCGTGTAGCCATGTCTGACATGCAGCGTAAATAGATGGCGTATGCCTTTTTGTATTTTAATTTCACTGCTACTATGTCAGAAGCTTCCAACTTATTGGAGTTTAACAACTCATCTTGGGCCGTTCTCGTTTTCCTCCACATCGACTTCAAGTCCTCTTGTTGAAGGCCAAGAGTAAACTTGGTGTGGGCGGAATCATCTATCTCATTATAGTCAGCTTCGAATTCGCTGATCGTGTCAGCCAACCTAATGAAGCTTTCCATACTTGGGTTTTTACGAGATGTGTATAATTAAAGGCAGAAAAGTAGAACAAAGGTACGGGACGTGCTCAACCGTGCAATATAATAGAATCCAAGGGAATGGCAGTAGTTACACCCAGGAAAATTCAACCCCAACTCAATAAAACCTTTGAAATTGAACGCAATTGATTTGTGCTTTTAGTTTAATTTTAATTTATTTCTTACAGACTTGGCCGAATCGTCTGAATATTTTGTTTAAAATTGAACAATAAATTCAAATTTATGCTATTTGAATAACTCGCCACCCACACGCTATCGGGGATATGTTTATATATATATATGTATGTGTTGGTATTGCCGCAAAGGAATGTAAACAAAAGAACCACAAATAAAGTGCGCGGTGAATCAAAATGGGCGATGAAGTGAATATTTAGTGACAAAAGAAAAATTGTGCAAATAATTAAACTTGTGTTGTTAATTAAACAAAACCCAGTCAATTTGGGCTGAAAAGAATAACTCGCCTAAGATAAACCAATGTAATATTTATTACCAAAAAAATGAAAGCAAAACAAAAACAATTGTTCGAAGGCTCAGTGACTTTGCAATGAAAATGAGGTTATGTTACCTCTTGTGTTTAAAAATGTCTATGTATGTGAAGTTAAATAGAAAAAGACAAATTCAATTTATGCACTTATCGCACTTATATTTTGATTTCACTCGCGGATACTTTAAAAATACAAAACTGTGGCACTTTTTTTAAAAAAATAGTTCGCAACACAAAAAAAAAAGTGGCAAGAAATATACAACTTACGTGCTTTGATGTGGTGATCGGCAGAGTATGTTGTATGTATATGTTCTATTTTGTTGTTGCAGCTTCTTTGCGGCAGTGTTATATGGCTGTGTGTGGCTGGTGGATTTATCCAACGATGAAAAATAGTATTAAAAGTTCTGAATTTATCCAAGTGTAATTGCGCTGTTGTTGTTGTTGTTGTGGACTGTATTCGCTGTGCTGTGGTTCCTCTGCGGGGAGATGGACCATGAAGAGATTCGGCTGTGGTGCTTAGCTGGAGCGGCCGTGGCTCGAAAGCACCGCGGTCGAATTCGGATTTAAAAAGAAAATAAGAAGAACGAGAATTCTCGTTATAAATATTGGCCGTTTATTGAGTTAAATTGTGTTAATTGTACAATTGAAACATTACCTTTTAATATTGGCTGACGGTGAAATTCCTGGGGTGGCCGTGATGTGGTGTCTTCAACGTTCGCTGGAAAAGTAGACGGTTGGCCAGTCGCGGACAACCGTTGAACCCCAAATTTCAGCCTCCGGTTTTAAGGGGAGGTGAACCGACACATGCACACCCACATGCATGTATATGTTTGCTGACAACCATGAATATGCGTACATGTATATACATGTGGGCGGCTTGGTGTTGGGGTTTTGTATAAAATGAAAAGTGACATTAGGGTGGCGCATATTTTTAGACTTTAGGCATCGGGCCTAAACACTTTGTCTATTCTAACAAAATAGTGTTCTCTCAAAGCCATTGGGACCCCATTATCCTAATAGGCCCAGGGCCCCCAATAGGCTGAAGACGGTTTTATTATGCGAGGCGCAGTTGGAAAAAGTTTTTATATTTCGAATCCCAAGCCTAACGTAATATCTGTAAAGCAGAAAATAATACTTCGTCTCACTTTTGTTTTTCCATATACACATCCGTACATACTATGTCTTTCGGATGTAAGTATAGCAAAAAGGGATACAACAATCGAAGGAATTGCACCAGTACGATCAGAACATCGTATGATTATTTGCATTTCCCTTTGAAATTTTGAAATAGCTGCTGAAAAATAGCAAAAAAAATTTAGTTTTACTATCTTTCAGTCAGCAATTCGAAACACAAATTCTGCTGTGAAAAAACTGAAAAATATGAAAACTGAAAAAACTTGAATTCAAAAAGCTAATAGCTTAAAGCTTCAGCAAAATTCTCTAGTTTTTTTTTCTGCTGATTGCTGAAGCTCGTTTCTGTTCAACTTGCTGCTGAAGTAAAATGAAAAAAAAAATTTTTTTTTTACTTTGCTTATTTTTAGCTGCTGAAATATTTTTGAACTGTAAATATAGGCTACAAGCAAATTTTCGAATCTGACAAAAACTGATTTCTAGTTAAGCAAAAAATTTCAAGCTTTTGCTATTTTTCAGCCAGCAATTTAAACCCTGGTTAAAAGTTAAAGAAAAATATTTGAAAATGTATTTCTAGGGAAGTCACTGGTCAGGCAGAACAACGTCTGCCGGGTCTGCTAGTCTTATAAATAAAAATGAATGTGTGTCTGTGTGTCTGTGTGTCTGTGTGGCCTTTATGGGCGTCCAAAGTACTCAACCGATTTTTATGAAATTTTCACAGTATATTCTTGAGATCATGGGTTAAAGCATAGGCTATATTAATTTTTGGAAAAGTGGGCGGTGCCACGCCCCCAGGCTATATAAAACTACAATTCTTCATAACTCTGAACATATTTGGTCTAAATTAATGATTTTTGGATATGTGTGTCCTTTGGTCAAGATTTATGTAATTTTGGAAAAGTGGGCGGTGCCACGCCCACATTTTTTGTGTTTTGTTTGTACTTCAATAATGTCCAAAGTTTATGGTCGATCTCTTTTAAACTTTCAAGATTGGTTCAGAAGATTGTTGTGTACGATTTAGGCTATATCAATTTTTGGAAAAGTAGGCGGTGCCACGCCCCCAGGCTATATAAAATTTAAATTCTTCATAGCTCTGAACATATTTGGTCTAAATTAATGATTTCTGGATATGTGTGTCCTTTAGTCAAGATTTATGTAATTTTGGAAAAGTGGGCGGTGCCACGCCCACATTTTTTGTGTTTTGTTTGTGCTTCAATAATGTCCAAAGTTTATTTTCGATCTCTTTTAAACTTTCAAGATTGGTTAAGAAAATTGTTGTGTACGATTTAGGCTATATCAATTTTTGGAAAAGTAGGCGGTGCCACGCCCCAAGGCTATATAAAATTTAAATTCTTCATAGCTCTGAACATATTTGGTCTAAATTAATGATTTCTGGATATGTGTGTCCTTTGGTCAAGATTTATGTAATTTTAGAAAAGTGGGCGGTGCCACGCCCACATTTTTTGTGTTTTTTTTGTACTTCAATAATGTCCAAAGTTTATGGTCGATCTCTTTTAAACTTTCAAGATTGGTTAAGAAAATTGTTGTGTACGATTTAGGCTATATCAATTTTTGGAAAAGTAGGCGGTGCCACGCCCCAAGGCTATATAAAATTTAAATTCTTCATAGCTCTGAACATATTTGGTCTAAATTAATGATTTCTGGATATGTGTGTCCTTTGGTCAAGATTTATGTAATTTTGGAAAAGTGGGCGGTGCCACGCCCACATTTTTTGTGTTTTGTTTGTACTTCAATAATGTCCAAAGTTTATGGTCGATCTCTTTTAAACTTTCATGATTGGTTAAGAAAATTGTTGTGTACGATTTAGGCTATATCAATTTTTGGAAAAGTAGGCGGTGCCACGCCCCCAGGCTATATAAAATTTAAATTCTTCATAGCTCTGAACATATTTGGTCTAAATTAATGATTTCTGGAAATGTGTGTCCTTTGGTCAAGATTTATGTAATTTTGGAAAAGTGGGCGGTGCCACGCCCACATTTTTTGTGTTTTCTTTGTACTTCAATAATGTCCAAAGCTTATGGTCGATCTCTTTTAAACTTTCAAGATTGGTTAAGAAAACTGTTGTGTACGATTTAGGCTATATCAATTTTTGGAAAAGTAGGCGGTGCCACGTCCCAAGGCTATATAAAATTTAAATTCTTCATAGCTCTGAACATATTTGGTCTAGATTAATGATTTCTGGATATGTGTGTCCTTTGGTAAAGATTTATGTAATTTTGGAAAAGTGGGCGGTGCCACGCCCCTTTTTGTGTGTTTTGTTTGTACTTCAATAATGTCCAAAGTTTATGGTCGATCTCTTTTAAACTTTCAAGATTGGTTAAGAAAATTGTTGTGTACGATTGAGGCTATATGAATTTTTGGTAAAGTAGCCAGTGCCACGCCCCCAGGCTATATAAAATTTAAATTCTTCATAACTCTGAACATATTAGGTCTAAATTAAAGATTTTTGGATATGTGTGTCCTTTAGTCAAGGTGGATATAATTTGGGAAAAGTGGGCGGTCCCACGCCCACATTTTTTGTGTTTTGTTTGTACTTCAATAAGTTCAAAGTTTATGGTCGATCTTCTCTAAATTTCAAAATTGGTTCAGAAGATTGTTGTGCCACGCCCCCAGGCTATATAAAATTTAAATCATCATAACTTTGAATATTTTGGTCTAAGCTAATGATTTTTGGATATGTGTGTCCCTTGGTCAAGAATTATATAATTTGGGAAATGTGGGCCGTGCCACGCCCACATTTTTTGTATTCAGTGCTTTGTTTGTACTTCAATAATGTCCAAAGTTTATGGTTGATCTGTTTTAAACTTTTCCAATACGTTAAAATCTCCGTTGGGTACGACATACATAGGCTACATTTGTAAATTCTTTGGAGAAGTGGGCAGTTCCAGGACCACAAGCTAAGTAATATTTCAATTCGTTATATCCCTGAATGTATTTGCTTTAGTGACATTTTAACGTTCTTAAATCTTAATCAAAGCACTTAATTTGTTTTGTTTGTTATTGCTGTTCATACATATCCAGAGTATTATAGGTAGATATAGGATATAATTAAATAAGTACTAACTATACATCTGCTCAGCAGCGCATAATGGTTTTTGTCATACCCATTGAGTTCAAAAGATCCGTTTTTTAAGTTGGACATCCAAAAAATTTATTTGTTTATACCAAAGACTCTAAAGCCAGAAACATTGTATATCCTAAAGCACTGCAATAAATGGAATGTTAAAAGTTAAAGAAAAATATTTGAAAATGTATTTCTAGGGAAGTCACTGGTCAGGCAGAACAACGTCTGCCGGGTCTGCTAGTACTATAATAAATCTCTAGAAGGGTCGTGTCTGTACATTGAAAATTTCTTTGAAAAAATTACTGGGGGTGACTTGGGGAATACTATAGAGTTCATCTGACCCATTTTTAGAATTATCGTCTGTCTGTTTGTCTGTTTGAACTTAAGGATCTCGGAAACTAAGCAATGGATTTTGATGAGACTTTTACAAATATACTGCTTGAAGCTTAGAAAGGGATCTGCACTTTGTTTTATCAAAATCGGACCACAAACAAAAAAGATATACTAATTTTTAGGGAGGAACCTATGAAATTTTTTTTCTTAAATAAATTTAAATAAATATTTATGTGTGTATCAGCATATCTATACTATAATAAATCTCTAGAAGGGTCGTGTCTGTACATTGAAAATTTCTTTGAAAAAATTACTGGGGGTGACTTGGGGAATACTATAGAGTTCATCTGACCCATTTTTAGAATTATCGTCTGTCTGTTTGTCTGTTTGAACTTAAGGATCTCGGAAACTAAGGAATGGATTTTGATGAGACTTTCACAAGTATACTGCTTGAAGCTTAGAAAGGGATTTGCACTTTGTTTTATCAAAATCGAACAAAAAAGATATCCTAATTTTTAGGGAGGAACCTATGAAATTTTTTTTTTTAAATAAATTTATATGAAGAAAAATTCACTTAGTTTGTCAAAAAAAAACTAAGCGTGCCTTTCTAAAATTTTTGTTTACTTTTTTTTCAATGTCTGCTAAATCAAAAATCAATTGCATAGGTACACTGCCGCGCTATGTGGAAAGTAACAAAGTTTGTTACGTTTTCACGCCAAAACTAAGGCACCTAGCAGTATGAAACTTTGTACACATTTTCTCTGTGACCTGGAAGGATTCATGGAGATGATATTTGTTTGATAAATTAATCGATAACAGAGTTATCGGCGAAAATAAGGTTGCCCTAAAACCTCAAAACTTTCCTACAATTTGAGTATCAACCGAAAGAGGAAGTCCCCTTTTTTCATTTAAACTTCGATATAATTCGATAAATTTATCGATAACTTAATTATACGTCAGAAAATCCAAAAATCTTAAAATTTCCCTGCAATATGGATATCAAATGAAAGGGGAGATCCAAAGGTTTCATTTATACTTCGATATATTTCGATACATTTTTTCATAGCTGAGTTATCGGTCAAAATATGATTGCACAAAAACCTTAAAAATGGCCTACAATATGGGTATCAAACGAAAGGGGAAGGCCCCAGGTTTCATTTGTACTTCAATATTTTTCGATAAGTTTATCGATAACTGAGTCATCGGTCAAAATGCGATTGCCCGAAAACCTTAATATTACCCTACAATATGTGTATCAAACGAAATGGGATAGCTCCAGGTTTCTTTTGGACTTTGATATATTTCGATAAGATTATCGATATCTGAGTTATCGGTGATTGCCCAAAAATCTTAACATTACCCCATAATATGGGTATAAAACGAAAGGAGAAGGCCGCAGGTTTCATTTAGACTTCGATTGGTTTCGATAAATGTATCGATGATGAGTTATCGGTGAAAATGTGATTGCCCAAAAACCTTAAACTTGCCCTACAATATGGGTATCAAACGAAAGGGAAAAGCTCCAGGTTTCATTTGGACTTCGATATATCAGGGACCCCCCGTAACGATTATTTTTGTATTTTTAGCATCAAAAATGGAAGCCTTCCCAATATCGCAGATACGTTTCAAGTATATGAATATGCACGTCTCTTCATGCTCAACAAAAAGCTTCTATAAACTAAAAAAATTTGAGGGAAATCCATATAAATTACAAATAATCATTATTTTTGATTTTTATTTTTTTGGTCAAACATAAAAGTTATTTTTTGATTTTTATTTTTTCGATCAAACATAAAAGTTATTTTTTGATTTTTATTTTTTTGATCAAACATAATAGTTATTTTTGATTTTTATTTTTTTGATCAAAAATAAAAGTTATTTCTTGAGCGATATTTTATTCCTCAAGAATAAAAATTAAGTTTTGAGTTTTAACTTTTTTCGCGGATTGAAAAACTCAAAACGCCGCTGTGCCTTTTTGGCAAGTAATAAATCATAATTATTGGGTGTTATATCCTCATCAACATAGTTTATATTTATGTACATACATTTTTTCACCTGGTACACTTGGCGAATTTTGCCCCATACATACAATACAATGTGTATACATATAAATATGTTTCAAATTATTGAGTACTTATGCTGACAAGGATATAAATATCATCTAATAATTATGATCAACAACCTGCCAGAAAGGCGCTGCGGTTATTTGAGTTTTTCAATCCGCGAAAAAAGTTAAAACTCAAAACTTAATTTTTATTCTTGAGGGATAAAATATCGCTCAAGAAATAACTTTTATTTTTGATCAAAAAAATTAAAATCAAAAATAACTATTAGTTTGATCAAAAAAATAAAAATCAAAAAATAACTTTTATGTTTGATCAAAAAAATAAAAATCAAAAAATAACTTTTATTTTTGATCAAAAAAATAAAAATTTAAAATAACTGCTATTGTTGATTTTTATGAAAAAAATCGGAAAATAATGATTAAATGTGGATTTTTATATTAAAACTCATAACAGTTACGGTCCCTGCGATATATTTCGATAAATTGATAGATAACTGAGTTATCGGTCAAAATGCGAATTCCCGAAAACCTAAATATTACCCTACAATATGGGTATCAAACGAATGGGGATGGTCCCGGGTTTCATTTTTACTTCGATATATTTCAATAAATTTATCGTTAATTTAGTTATCGGTGAGAATGTGATTGCCTTAAAATTTACCTACAATATGGTATCAAATCAGCTTTTGAATTTCGATTCATCCTGACACAATTTGTCAAAATTGAATTCTTGAAAGGCCCCCTAACGTTACCAACAAATACGGCAAAAGAAAATTTTTGAAAACCGGTTTTTAATACTCTTTTTTCAAAATATTCGAATTTGGTAGGCAATAATCTATATATATAAAATTCAAATTATGTAAATATATATGTATGTATGTATGTAGGTATAGATCGACTTGCGTCCTAAACTTATAAACCGATCGTAACCAAATTTTACACACCCACTGTACATCTTCCAGGGATGGTCACAGGCTAAAAAATATTTTGATATATATAGGGGGCGTGGCACCTCCCATACAAATGGAATTTTCCATTGTCCGTATCTCCGGAAGTATTTATGTTAGACCATTGAAACTCGGTAAGGGGTTATATGGGATCGATCCCTACCACCTCCAAAACAACTGGGTATAACGAAAAAGTGGGCGTGGCACCTCCCATACGAATGAAATACTCTTAGTCGATATCTCTGGAACTATTTAGGTTAGATCATTGACACTTGGTTAGGGGTTATATGCAATCGATCCCTACCACCTCCAAAAAAACTGGGGATAACGACAAAGTGGGCGTGGCACCTCCCATACGAATGAAATACTTCTTAGTCGATATCTCTGGAACTATTTAGGTTAGACCATTGAAACTCGGTAAGGGGTTATATGGGATCGATCCCTACCACCTCCAAAACAACTGGGTATAACGAAAAAGTGGGCGTGGCACCTCCCATACGAATGAAATACTTCTTAGTCGATATCTCTGGAACTATTTAGGTTAGATCATTGAAACTTGGTTAGGGGTTATATGCAATCGATCCCTACCACCTCCAAAAAAACTGGGGATAACGACAAAGTGGGCGTGGCACCTCCCATACGAATGAAATACTTCTTAGTCGATATCTCTGGAACTATTTAGGTTAGACCACTGAAATTTGGTTAGGGGTTATATGGAATCGATCCCTACCACCTCCAAAAAAACTTGGGATAACGACATAGTGGGCGTGGCACCTCCCATACGAATGAAATACTTCTTAGTCGATATCTCTGGAAGTATTTAGGTTAGACCACTGAAATTTGGTTAGGGGTTATATGGAATCGATCCCTACCACCTCCAAAAAAAACTGGGGATAACGACATAGTGGGCGTGGCACCTCCCATACGAATGAAATACTTCTTAGTCGATATCTCTGGAACTATTTAGGTTAGACCACTGAAATTTGGTTAGGGGTTATATGGAATCGATCCCTACCACCTCCAAAAAAAACTGGGGATAACGACAGTGTGGGCGTGGCACCTCCCATACGAATGAAATACTTCTTAGTCGATATCTCTGGAAGTATTGAGGTTAGATCATTGAAACTTGGTTAGGGGTTATATGGAATCGATCCCTACCACCTCCAAAAAAAACTGGGGATAACGATAGTGTGGGCGTGGCACCTCCCATACGAATGAAATACTTCTTAGTCGATATCTCTGGAAGTATTGAGGTTAGATCATTGAAATTTGGTTAGGGGTTATATGGAATCGATCCCTACCACCTCCAAAAAAAACTGGGGATAACGAAAAAGGGGGCGTGGCACCTCCCATATGAATGAAATACTTCTTAGTCGATATCTTTGGAAGTATTTAGGTTAGACCACTGAAATTTGGTTAGGGGTTATATGGAATCGATCCCTACCACCTCCAAAAAAATTGGGGTTAACGAAAATGGGGGCGTGGCACCTCCCATACTAATTTTTCAAGCTAAAGTATTTAAGGCAGGAACCTGGAAATTGGTATAGAGCTAAATGATATCAAAACAATTTTCGCGCATAAAAGTGGGGTTATCGTAAAAGTGTTTAAAGTTAGGACCTGAAAATTGATCAGGAGATTAATGATATCAATAGTTCCCGTGTAGGAAAATTTTTTCGCTATTTACTTATGCTCCGGGACAGAAAACTAAAAATTTTGTGTATCGTGTAGCCTTAAACGGAATACTAAAATTTTATATTTTTGAAGTTGTATGCACAATGAAGTAGTGAAAAATTAATAAAAAAATCTATTTTGGGAAGAACGAAGTTTGCCGGGTCAGCTATATTTTGTGTATATAAATATGAAATCTTAAAGTATATTATTGATTTTGAAAGGCCCCCTAACTACTTACATCCCGAGCAACGCCGGGTACCCTGCTAGTATTATATAAATATGAAATCTTAAAGTATATTATTGATTTTGAAAGGACCCCTAACTACTTACATCCCGAGCAACACCAGGTACCCTGCTAGTATTATATAAATATGAAATCTTAAAGTATATTATTGATTTTGAAAGGCCCCCTAACTACTTACATCCCAAGCAACGCCGGGTACCCTGCTAGTATGTAGATAAGGCAAACTGCTCTATGAAAAATCTTTTGTATAATAATTTTTTTTCTGAGTTCAGATGAATCTAAAATTCACTCTTAGCGGACACAGTCATCAACACTTTTGATATGATAGCTATATTATATGAGCATATTCTTGGGTCAGCCTTGGTCCTCCTAATGGTCAATATCTTGGAAACGGGTTCACAGATGAACCTGAAAACTGTTCCTTGTGAAAACTCTCATCAACACCTTTAATTTGACACGCATATTGTTAAAATACATTCGGGGTCACCTCTAGTCCACATTTTGGTCAATATCTCAGGATTCCAGAAACTTTTTTAACTTTTTCTTTCTGAAGAACCTTCTCGCGGCACAAACAAATACAATAAAAAAAAATTTGTGAAATCGGTCCATCCGTTCAGGCGTAATGCGATGACCAAGGGAAATGGGCATTCATTTTTATTTGTATAGATCAAGCAAACAGCTCTATGAAAAAGCTTTTGTGTAATAAATTTTTTCTTGAGTTCAGATGAATCTAAAATCCACTCTTAGCGGACACAGTCATCAACACTTTTGATATGATAGCTATATTATATGAGCATATTCTTGGGTCAGCCTTGGTCCACCTAATGGTCAATATCTTGGAAACGGGTTCACAGATGAACCTGAAACTTGTTCCTTGTGAAAACTCTCATCATATTGTTAAAATACATTCGGGGTCACCCCTGGTCCACATTTCGGTCAATATCACAGGATTCCAGAAACTTTTTTAACTTTTTCTTTCTGAAGAACCTTCTCGGGGCACAAACAAATACAAAAAAAAAATTAGTGAAATCGGTCCAGCCGTTCTCAATTGATGAGTTACTATACATTTTTCAATTTCACAGTGAAGACAACACCGGTTTTAATTTTGCGTTTGAAAGAACGTGCGCATAAGAAGAAATGTCACATAAACTTAATGGCGATGTATGTGAAAAATGACTCCATTATTTTCCTGCTTTCCGACTTATTTTTATATTATACCAGGGTCACCCCTGGTCCTCATTTTTGGATATCTCGTAAGCGGGGTAGCATAGCGTCCTGAAAATCACCTCTTTTTTAAAAACTCATCAACACCTTTTATTCGACACCCATATCGTATAAACACCTTCTAAGGTCACCCCTGGTCCACATTTTGGTAGATATCTCGGAAAACGGGTCGCATAGGGTCTTGGAAATCACCTCTTTTTTAAATACACATCAATACCTTTTATTTGATACCCATATTGTAGAAAACCCGTCTGGGGTCACACCTGGTCCATATTTTGGGAAATACCTCGAATACGGGGTCTTATATGGGACTAATAACTACACAATGTTCAAGCGCTAGTCAACACCTTTCATTTGATACCCATATCGTACAAACACTTTCTGGAGTCACCTCTGGTCCACATTTGGGTCAATATCTCGGAAACGGGACCCCATATGGGACTCAAAACCACTCCATGTTAGAACACTCATCAATCCCTTTCATTTGATACCCATATCGTACAAACACTTTCTGGAGTCACGCCTGGTCCACATTTGGGTCAATATCTCGGAAACGGGACCCCATATGGGACTTAAAACCACTCCATGTTAGAACACTCATCAATAGCTTTCATTTGATACCCATATCGTACAAACACTTTCTGGAGTCACTCCATGTCCACATTTTGTGGAATATCTCCAAAACCTTCCCGGTTTCTTATACTTTTTTTGGCCATAAACCATGTCGGGCTCAATCAAAAACTACGTGCAAAATTTCGTTTAATTCGGTACTGCCGTTCTGGAGTTATAGCGTCAGCAAGGAAAATAGGCTCCATTTTTATATATAGACTAGCAGACCCGGCAGACGTTGTCCTGCCAAAAATTAGGGCGTATTTCATTTACACACATAAATTTTTTACCATTTATTAAGATATCATTAATGAATGTTTTAAATTTTCGTCTTTCTTAGATGTTCACTAAAGCATCTTATTAAATCGTCGAATATTCTTAATTTTTTTATTTCACGACATGCATTCAATTTTTTTAGGAGGTGACACCTAAATGAAAGAATTACCGTCAGTTAATATATTCAAACTTACCAAAACTGCGAACTGAATTGAAAAAAGAATAGCAAATCGACATAACCTAATTTAACTTTTGTAATTAGTTTATCCATTCAGGCGTGATGCGATGACCAAGGGAAATAAGGATTCATTTTTATAAATAGATAAGGCAAATTGCTCTATGAAAAAGCTTTTGTATAATAATTTATTTCTTGAATTCAGATGAATCTAAAATTCACTCTAAGCGGACACAGTCATCAACACTTTTGATATGATAGCTATATTATATGAGCTTATTCTTGGGTCAGCCTTGGTCCACCTAATGGTCAATTTCTTGGAAACGGGTTCGCAGATGAACCTGAAAACTTTTCCTTGTGAAAACTCTCATCAACACCTTTAATTTGATACGCATATTGTTAAAATACATTCGGGGTCACCCCTGGTCCACATTTTGGTCAATATCTCAGGATTCCAGAAACTTTTTTAACTTTTTCTTTCTGAAGAACCTTCTCGGGGCACAAAAAAATACAAAAAAAAAAAATTTGTGAAATCGGTCCAGCCGTTCTCAATTCATGAGTTACTATACATTTTTTCCCTCCATTTTTATATATATAGATAAGGCAAACACCTCTATGAAAAAGGTTTTGTATGATAATTTTTTTCTTGAATTCAGATGAATCTAAAATTCACTCTAAGCGGACACAGTCATCAACACTTTTGATATGATAGCTATATTATATGAGCTTATTCTTGGGTCAGCCTTGGTCCACCTAATGGTCAATTTCTTGGAAACGGGTTCGCAGATGAACCTGAAAACTTTTCCTTGTGAAAACTCTCATCAACACCTTTAATTTGATACGCATATTGTTAAAATACATTCGGGGTCACCCCTGGTCCACATTTTGGTCAATATCTCAGGATTCCAGAAACTTTTTTAACTTTTTCTTTCTGAAGAACCTTCTCGGGGCACAAAAAAATACAAAAAAAAAAAATTTGTGAAATCGGTCCAGCCGTTCTCAATTCATGAGTTACTATACATTTTTTCCCTCCATTTTTATATATATAGATAAGGCAAACACCTCTATGAAAAAGGTTTTGTATGATAATTTTTTTCTTGAATTCAGATGAATCTAAAATTCACTCTAAGCGGACACAGTCATCAACACTTTTGATATGATAGCTATATTATATGAGCTTATTCTTGGGTCAGCCTTGGTCCACCTAATGGTCAATATCTTGGAAACGGGTTCGCAGATGAACCTGAAAGTTGTTCTTTGTGAAAACTCTCATCAACACCTTTAATTTGATACGCATATTGTTAAAATACATTTGGGGTCACCCCTGGTCCACATTTCGGTCAATATCTCAGGATTCAGAAACAGAAGAACCTTCCCGGGGCACAAACAAATACAATAAAAAAAAAATTTGTGAAATCGGTCCAGCCGTTCTCAATTGATGAGTTACTATACATTTTTCAATTTCACAGTGAACACAATACCGGTTTTAAATTTGCGTTTGAAAGAACGTGCGCATAAGAAAAAATGTCACATAAAATTAATGGCGATGTATGTGAAAAATGACTTCCATTATTTTCCTGCTTTCCGACTTATTTTTATATTATACCAAGGTCACCCCTGGTCCTCATTTTTGGATATCTCGTAAGCAGGGTAGCATAGGGTCCTGAAAATCACCTCATTTTTAAACACTCATCAACACCTTTTGTTCGACACCCATATCGTATAAAATCCTTCTAAGGTCACCCCTGGTCCACATTTTGGTAGATATCTCGGAAAACGGGTCGCATAGGGTCTTGAAAATCACCTCTTTTTTAAATACTCATCAATACCTTTTATTTGATACCCATATTGTAGAAAACCCGTCTGGGGTCACACCTGGTCCATATTTTGGGAAATACCTCGAATACGGGGTCTTATATGGGACTAATAACTACACCATGTTCAAGCGCTCGTCAACACCTTTCATTTGATACCCATATCGTACAAACACTTTCTGGAGTCACCCCTGGTCCACATTTGGGTCAATATCTCGGAAACGGGACCCCATATGGGACTCAAAACCACTCCATGTTAGAACACTCATCTATACCTTTCATTTGATTCCCATATCGAACAAACACTTTCTGGAGTCACCCCTGGTCCACATTTGGGTCAATATCTCGGAAACGGGACCCCATATGGGACTCAAAACCACTCCATGTTAGAACACTCATCAATAGCTTTCATTTGATTTCCATATCGTACAAACACTTTCTGGAGTCACCCCTGGTCCACATTTTGTGGAATATCTCCAAAACCTTCCCGGTTTCTTATACTTTTTTTGCCCATAAACCATATCGGGCTCAATCAAAAACTACGTGCAAAATTTCGTTGGTGAATGTGGTGAATTTCCCTACAGTTTTGATTTGATCTAAATTTTTACCATTTATTAAAATATCATTAATGAATGTTTTAAACTTTCGTCTTTCTTAGATGTTCACTAAAGCATCTTATTAAATCGTCGAATATTCTTAATTTTTTTATTTCACGACATGCATTAAATTTTTTTAGGACGTGACACCTAAATGAAAGAATTACCGTCAGTTAATATATTCAAACTTACCAAAACTGCAAACTGAATTGAAAAAGGAATAGCAAATCGACATAACCTAATTTAACTCTTGTAATTAGTTTATCCATTCAGGCGTGATGCGATGACCAAGGGAAATAGGGATTCATTTTTATAAATAGATAGCAGACCCGGCAGACGTTGTTCTGCCTGACCAGTGACTTCCCTAGAAATACATTTTACATTAATACATTTTTCTTTAACTTTTAACATTCCATTTATTGCAGTGCTTTAGGATATACAATGTTTCTGGCTTTAAAGTCTTTGGTATAAACAAATAAATTTTTTGGATGTCCAACTCAAAAAACGGATCTTTTTTACTCAATGGGTATGACAAAAAACAGTATGCGCTGCTGAGCAGATGTATAGTTAGTACTTATTTAATTATATCCTATATCTACCTATAATACTCTGGATATGTATGAACGGCAATAACAAACAAAAAAAATTAAGTGCTTTGATCAAGACTTATGAACGTTAAAATGTCACTAAAGCAAATACATTCAGGGATATAACGAATTGAAATATTACTTAGCTTGTGGTCCTGGAACTGCCCACTTTTCCAAAGAATTTACAAATGTAGCCTATGTATGTCGTACCCAACGAAGATTTTAACGTATTGGAAAAGTTTAAAACAGATCAACCATAAACTTTGGACATTATTGAAGTACAAACAAAGCACTGAATGCAAAAAATGTGGGCGTGGCACGGCCCACATTTCCCAAATTATATAATTCTTGACCAAGGGACACACATATCCAAAAATCATTAGTTTAGACCAAAAATATTCAAAGCTATGATGATTTAAATTTTATATAGCCTGGGGTCGTGGCACAACAATCTTCTGAACCAATCTGGAAATCTAGAGAAGATCGACCATAAACTTTGGACATTATTGAGGTACAAACAAAGCACTGAATACAAAAAATGTGGGCGTGGCACGGCCCACATTTCCCAAATTATATAATTCTTGACCAAGGGACACACATATCCAAAAATCATTAGTTTAGACCAAAAATATTCAAAGTTATGATGATTTAAATTTTATATAGCCTGGGGGCGTGGCACAACAATCTTCTGAACCAATCTGGAAATTTAGAGAAGATCGACCATAAACTTTGGACATTATTGAGGTACAAACAAAGCACTGAATACAAAAAATGTGGGCGTGGCACGGCCCACATTTCCCAAATTATATAATTCTTGACCAAGGGACACACATATCCAAAAATCATTAGTTTAGACCAAAAATATTCAAAGTTATGATGATTTAAATTTTATATAGCCTGGGGGCGTGGCACAACAATCTTCTGAACCAATCTGGAAATTTAGAGAAGATCGACCATAAACTTTGAACTTATTGAAGTAAAAACAAAACACAAAAAATGTGGGCGTGGGACCGCCCACTTTTCCAAAATTATATACATCTTGACTAAAGGACACACATATCCAAAAATCCTTAATTTAGACCCAATATGGTCAGAGTTATGAAGAATTTAAATTTTATATAGCCTGGGGGCGTGGCACCGCCTACTTTTCCAAAAATTGATATAGCCTAAATCGTCCACAACAATCTTCTGAACCAATCTTGAAAGTTTAAAAGAGATCGACCATAAACTTTGGACATTATTGAAGTAAAAACAAAACACAAAAAATGTGGGCGTGGGACCGCCCACTTTTCCAAAATTACATAAATCTTGGCCAAAACACACATATCCAAAAATCATTAATTTAGACCAAATATGTTCAGAGTTATGAAGAATTGTAGTTTTATATAGCCTGGGGGCGTGGCACCGCCCACTTTTCCAAAAATTAATATAGCCTATGCTTTAACCCATGATCTCAAGAATATACTGTGAAAATTTCATAAAAATCGGTTGAGTACTTTGGACGCCCATAAAGGACACACAGACACACAGACACACATTCATTTTTATTTATAAGATTAATAGCTGTATTCTGTAAGTCTGTCGCATCTCAAGTCACTAAATTTGAGATTTTTCATTAGAGACAATTTTTGTGACTTCTGCTGATTTCGGTATTCTGTAAGAGAAAATCACAAAAAGTTCACCATTGATGTGTGGTAAAAACAGATATGCATAAATCTGAAGTACAGCATTTGACAGCGCTCAAATAAATGGTGCAATAGCACAGGTAGTAAGTGTCTCGGGGTACGTGAGCGGTGCAGGTTCGAACCTAGGATCGGGGACCGGGTATTATTTTCGTTTTTTCTTTTTTTTATTCATTAATTATTATTTTTTTAAATATTTATAAATGATTTCAAACTTAAAAAAATTTTTTTTTAACTTATTTAATTTTAACCCTATATTTTCTTGTTTGTGACCTGCCTACAACCAGCTGACAAATTAGTGACTCTTTTTTGAGACTTGAGATGTGAGACAGCTTACTGAATACCAAATTGTCTCAAAATTGAAATTGATCACAAAATGTCTCTATTAGTGACTAGAGACAGCTTACAGAATTCGCCTATAATATTAATTATTTGTGTTTTAGTAAGAGTTGCTTTTTTAACTTTATTAGAACGTAAAGTTTTAGGTTGTATTCAATTTCGGAAAGGTCCTAATAAAGTTGGATTAATAGGAGTTCCTCAACCTTTTTGTGACGCAATCAAATTATTTACTAAAGAACAGACTTATCCTTTGTTATCTAATTATATTTCTTATTATTTTTCACCAATTTTTTCTTTATTTCTTTCTTTAATTATTTGATTATGTATACCTTTATTTGTAAAATTATTTTCTTTTAATTTAGGATTGTTATTTTTTTTAAGTTGTACTAGTTTAGGGGTTTATACTGTAATAATTGCTGGTTGATCTTCTAATTCAAATTATGCCTTATTAGGAGGCTTACGAGCAGTTGCTCAAACTATTTCTTATGAAGTAAGAATAGCTTTAATTATACTATCATTTGTTTTTTTAATTGGGAGATATAATATTTTAGATTTTTATTATTATCAAAAATTTTTTTGATTTTTATTAATTTTTTTTCCTCTTAGATTAATTTGATTTTGTATTTGTTTAGCTGAAACTAATCGTACACCTTTTGATTTTGCTGAAGGTGAATCTGAACTGGTTTCTGGATTTAATGTTGAATATAGAAGAGGGGGATTTGCTTTGATTTTTATGGCGGAGTATTCTAGTATTTTATTTATGAGTATATTATTTAGCATTTTATTTTTAGGTTGTGATTTATTTAATTTCAAATTTTTTTTTAAATTAACTTTGGTTTCTTGTGGTAGTTTACCTCGATTTCGTTATGATAAATTAATATATTTAGCTTGAAAGTGTTTTTTACCTATTTCATTAAATTATTTATTATTTTTTATTGGGTTTAAATTATTTTTATTTAATTTTATTTAATTAATAAAATTTAGTAAAGTTAATAGAAATAATTATTTCTATCTTATGTTTTCAAAACATATGCTTATTCAAGCTCATTAACTATTTAATTAAATTGTCTCATCATTTATTAATTATTGGATTAATAATATAATATAAAAAATAGATTATGGTTAATATTTGACCAAGGTAAATAAGGTGTTTCTACTGGGCGTGCTCCAATTCATGTTAATAAAATGACTGTAACAATTATAATTCAAAATAAAATTTTATTAATTGGATAAAATTGAATACCTCGAAAATTTCTTAAATGATAAAAGGGGAGAATTGATAAAATTAAAATTGATAGAATTAAAGCTATTACTCCACCTAATTTATTAGGGATTGAACGTAAAATTGCATAAGCAAATAAAAAATAACATTCTGGTTGAATATGAATTGGTGTTACTAGAGGATTTGCTGGAATAAAATTATCTGGGTCTCCTAAAAGGTAAGGATTAATTAATGTTAAGAGAATTTATAATGAAATTATTACAATAAATCCAATAATATCTTTGTAAGAAAAATATGGGTGGAATGGAATTTTATCAATATTTGAGTTTAATCCAATTGGATTATTGGATCCTGTTTGGTGTAAAAATAATAGATGAATTAGGGTTATAGCTAGTACAATAAAAGGTAAAATAAAATGGAATGTAAAGAATCGAGTTAATGTAGCATTATCAACTGCAAATCCTCCTCATACTCATTTAACTAATTCTAATCCTAAATAAGGAATTGCTGATAATAAATTTGTAATTACTGTAGCCCCTCAAAAAGATATTTGTCCTCATGGTAAAACATAACCTATAAAAGCTGTTGCTATCACTAAAAATAAAATTAATACACCAATTATTCATATTGGTGTGAATAAATAAGATCCATAATAAATTCCTCGTCCGATATGAAAATAAATACAAATAAAAAAAAATGATGCACCGTTAGCATGTAGTGTTCGTAGTAATCATCCATAGTTTACATCTCGACAAATGTGATTAATTCTATTAAATGCTAAATTGATATCTGCTGAGTAATGTATAGCTAAGAATAATCCTGTTAAAATTTGAATTATTAGACATAAACCTAAAAGGGAACCAAAATTTCATCATGCTGAAATATTAATAGGTGTTGGTAAATCAATTAATGCATTATTAGCAATTTTAAATAATGGATGTTGAGTTCGTATTGGTTTATTCATTAGTTTATTGATCGTAGAGGTCCATAAAATATATTAGTAATTTTTACTACAGCAATTAGTGTAATTAATAAATAATTTATTAGTATAATTGTTATTATATTTGTTGGGTAATTATATAATTTATTAAGAATAGTTGAATTTTCATACAAAAATGTTTCTAAATTATAGATTGTTTTTATTTCATTATTTTCTATAAAATTTGATATATGGGTATTTCCTGGCGTTGCGGACGTTACGGTCTGAGGTATTTTTTAAATTTTTTAGGTAGAAGAACAGTAAAATAATTATTAAATATAAGGCAAGGGAAGAATTTTAAGCCGCCCCTGATAAAATCAATATAGTCACAACTATAAATTTGTTTAATGTCATGTTTTGACTATCTAAACTGTATACGGACGTTACTTAAAATGGAAGTATTTTTTAGGTGTCCTTATAAAACTGCAATTATCTCAGAATTTTACGGTATAATAGGTAAAAAGTCGTTAGTAGTATTTTGAAGAGAAAACTAAAAGGTTTTCAAAAACGATTACAAAATTAATCTAAGTCTAATAGTTAGTAAGTAAAACTCATATTTATTTGTTCGGACGTTACGTTGCGGACGTTACATATTTTATATACATATAATAATGTTTTTTTAACAAAATTTTACAGCTATTCCCTAGGATCTACAGATCGTTAACTTATTTTAGCAGAAAAAGCAACGCAAAATTTAAATAAAAATTTTATATTTTTAAGTTCTAATAGTAGTAGTTAGTAGTTTCATATCTTTATTTTATATTTTTTCGAAATTACAGTGTGAGCGGCTCTCAAACACAAATTTCCTTCCGCAAAAGAAAAATAGTGTAAAGATTTTATGCCTTTAATGTTATTTATATCTTTCCATTTCTCATCTAGTGTGTTCGAAAATTGTTCTATTTCTTCAGATTCAAGAAAAATTAAATGAATGTTGTGTGTAAGTTTATCGCTAATAACAGTGAAAGATTTTATAATGCCAGAAAGCCATGCTACACATGTGAATAGAGTTACTTGACCATAGCTGTAATGAGCTGTTTGGATTTCGTTTTGTGTAGTAAGTCTGAAATTCTCAGCGAAGTCAATTTGTAAAATTAAATCACCCTCCTCTAACCTTTTTTTCTTTTCTTCAAAGTACGTTTGTTGAGATCGTTTTATAAAGAAATGTAGTTTGAAGGCTGGCAATTGCGATCCTAATTCACTAACCAAATCCTCCAATGTAGCATGCGAGTAGCTCAATACCATTCGATTATCTACAACTCGCCATTGCTTCCACTTGACTTTTTTGTCCAGTTTATTCAACAAATTTATTGGGAGCAAGGCATCTACAACATCTTTGACGCAGTTTTTGCATTTGTTTGACATACAATCCTCTCTATTAATGTCGCAGCATGCATCCTTTAAGAATTCATCGAATTTTACTGGAAATGACGGTACTTTTGTCTTCATGCCTTCCAATAAGAAGGAAAAATTTGCGTGGTATTTGCACACACACATATTATGAGGCATGTCACTGCTCAACACAACATTTTTTGGCCTGTTCTTGAAAAACTTTGATTTTGAAACATTTTTTTCTAGGAATTCGGCTTGAAATAGCTCATATTCTTCACTAACAGTCATGACCATAAAACGTTTCGCAAGAGGGATACCGCCATTATTTGATAACAAAGTGTGTTTTCTACCTGCTGCTTGTACGGAAATGTCATCGCGTTTAAAAAAGGAACCTATCAGCTGCACATTTTCATCAATTTTACCACATTTTCGCTTATTTGAAATGAGTTTTGGTTGCACATATTTCTTATGCAGACTTGCAACAACTTCTTCTTTTTTGAACGAGTTCATAGGTAATGATCTTTCAGCTTTTTTTACAGCTTTTGTTAATGCTCTTTTACTTTTATAGGCTTTGGATAAAGCTCTTGCTTTTACGTCCGCCTTCCTCTTTCGGAAGGATCTTTGACGATCAGCATTTGCGGCTCTTATTTTGTCCTTTAGTATAGGATCCACCATTTGCATTGCATTCAATTTTTGGCGGTACATGCGTTTGCGCTCAGCATCTTTTTCTCGGAATTCGCATAATTTTATTGGATTATTTCTTAGAAGACTACGCCATTTGCTTGATCTTTCTGCTGCAGTCTTTTTTTTTATATTTGCCATCTATTACGGTAGATATAATTGAACACATAAACTTAATTTTGCTCAACAAAATATACTTTTTTTTTCATGAAATACTTACCGTTGCGGACGTTACGTTCTCTATGGTTTCCGAAAGAGAAAGCAAATCACCTTTTGGCTCTCTAATTTATTTAGTATTTATTTCACTATTATGACTTCCCACAAAAAAAACTTATTCTTGCGTTGCGGACGTTACGCGATAGGAATATGTACGGAGTTTCAAAATTTCACGCGTTATAATGCAAGCAGACTATTTCCCTACATAGCACTGAATAGAGCATGACACATAGCTGTAGCAAAGTCTAAATTTATATAAAAATCTATTTTCGCCAGCTACTGAGAAAAAAAAAACAAACGACAAGTAAATAACAAAATATTTGACTTTGCAAAGTGAAAATTGCAAATCATATTTTTGCTAAATAAGTGAAGACTAATCTTAAAGCCTCTGTTACTACTTCACAGATGAAATATTAAATACCTTGAGTACCAAAAAAATAACTGGATTTGAGCTACTTTAGATTTTTAATGTTAAAAGCCTATTTCTGGGAAACACCCATATATGTTTTATCTAGTATTATTGAAATTGGCATTATAAAAGTTAATAATATAATTCTTATAACTGTTAATTTTATTGATAAAGAAAATATTTCATTTCCACAAAACATTTTCATACACTTACACTATTGACTGCACCTTATCGACGAATTTAACAATTATAAAAGAACAAAGTGGAAAGTCATATACTGAAAAATGTAAACAACTTAAAAAACAGTAATGATCAACAAAATTTTACTAACAACAATACATGAAAATATGTCAAGTGAACCGTGCTTAAATAATGTTGTTGTTATTGACACTCTCTATGCTTTGTGTCTCTTCTTTCCTATCAGCTCGCGGTATGCTGGAGCGCACTGAGAAGTGTCGCTCTTGAAATTTATACGTATGTCGCTAGGTGTGTTGATGATATATAGCATCTCCAAAATATAGCGCTTTTTATAATTTGTTTCTTGTTGTAGTATGGCTACGTTATCTAAGTTGGGAGAGTGTCCAGTGGTTATGCAGTGTTGTGATAGAGCCGTTTTGTTGTCATTAGAGTGGTCACGATTTTTGATGTTTGATTTATGAGCGGAAATCCTTGTCTTTAGTTTCGATTTAGTTGTACCCACATATACTTTATTGCATACGTGGGGCCCGTCCCCGTTACAATTGATTTGATAAATTAAGTCCGATTTCTCTAGTTTTGCTATTTTGCTTTTCGTGTTGCTAAATAATTGTTGTAGTGTGTTAGTGTATTTAAATGCTATTTGAAACTTTTCTTTGTCATATATATTTGAGTGTTTCATCCGGTTTGATAGGCCTGGAACGAATATGGCAGTCTTATATATTTTGTTAGTGTTATTCCTGTTGATGATCTGTTTAGTGTAATATTCATGTATATATCCGTTGACTAAGTGGGTGGGAAACTCATTGTCCGAAAGAATCCTTTTTATTATGCTGATATTTTCCTTATGGTAAATCCCGTCGCTAATTGAAAGTACTTTTCGTATAAAATTTTTTGCTGTGTTAACTATCGTTGTCTTCGCATGTTTGGAATTAAAATTTATTTACCTTCCGGATGCAGTAGGCTTTTTATACCAGTCAAAGGTTAAGTGATTATCCTTTTTAACCACCATCGTGTCCAAGAAAGGCAACTGTCCATTTTTTTCGATTTCGCAAGTAAATTTAATTAATTTGTGGTATGAATTTAGAATGGCCAACATTTCATTAATGGCATCAGTCTTAGCTATAGCGAATAAATCATCCACATATTTTGTGAGCAGCCGCGGTTTTTGTGATGAGTCTTCTAGAAATTTTTGTAACAATTCTTCCATATATTCGCGAAAAGTACTTTCAATTAGCGACGGTATTTACCATAAGAAAAATATCGGCATAATAAAAAGGATTCTTTCGGACAATGAGTTTCCCACCCACTTAGTCAACGGATATATACATGAATATTACACTAAACAGATCATCAACAGGAATAACACTAACAAAATATATAAGACTGCCATATTCGTACCAGGCTTATCAAACCGGATGAAACACTCAAATATACATGACAAAGAAAAGTTTCAAATAGCATTTAAATACACTAACACACTACAACAATTATTTAGCAACACGAAAAGCAAAATAGCAAAACTAGAGAAATCGGACTTAATTTATCAAATCAATTGTAACGGGGACGGGTCCGACGTATGCAATTAAGTATATGTGGGTACAACTAAATCGAAACTAAAGACAAGGATTTCCGCTCATAAATCAAACATCAAAAATCGTGACCACTCTAATGACAACAAAACGGCTCTATCACAACACTTCATAACCACTGGACACTCTCCCAACTTAGATAACGTAGCCATACTACAACAAGAAACAAATTATAAAAAGGGCTTTATTTTGGAGATGCTATATATCATCAACACACCTAGCGACATACGTATAAATTTCAAGAGCGACACTTCTCAGTGCGCTCCATCATACCGCGAGCTGATAGGAAAGAAGAGACACAAAGCATAGAGAGTGTCAATAACAACAACATTATTTAAGCACGGTTCACTTGACATATTTTCATGTATTGTTGTTAGTAAAATTTTGTTGATCATTACTGTTTTTTAAATTGTTTACATTTTTCAGTATATGACTTTCCACTTTGTTCTTTTATAATTGTTAAATTAGTCGATAAGGTGCAGTCAATAGTGTAAGTGTATGAAAATGTTTTGTGGATTGTGTCGGTTTAAATGTTTATACTTTGCAGATCCTGAGGATGACTTCAAATTGAGGTCGAAATATTGATTAACAAAATAAATATATGATTTAAACAAATTTAAGAGTTTTTCATCATATAGATCTGGGTGGCCTAGATCTCAATAATAAATATAATTATTAAAACTAATGTTAATAATTTTATATTGAATATTACCTTTTATTTTATTTTTTATTGGGAGATTTGTTTTTATATCTAATCGTAAGCATTTATTATCAATGTTGTTGAGATTAGAATATATTTAAGATTGTTTTTTATATTATTTATATATTTAAATTTAATAGAATATAGAATATTTTTTATAGTTTTATTTTTAATTTTTAGAGTTTGTGAGGGAGTTTTGGGTCTTTCTATTTTAGTTTCGTTAATTCGAACTCATGGTAATGATTATTTTCAATCTTTTAATTTATTATAATGTTAAAATTTATTATTCGATTTAGCTGGCTCGAGGTCTATGTTTTTCTCGAAAAACTAATAAAAACACAAGTTTTTAGTTTTGTCAATATATTTCAATTGCCGTCGGCAATCGTCTTCGGGACAATCTAATAACAACGTAAAATAAATAATTACAATAAAAATAATCACAAACAAATTTTTTCATACATACATTTATTAACACGTTCGTACTGCTTAACGTGGAGTATCATACTGTCTATTATTCGTTAACAAGTGTCTGTACGACTGCGCTACGTTCTCTACGTCCGATCTATAATTTATTCTCTTTTCTGTTGGTATATTTATAATGTGCAGCATCTCTATCGTGAATCTCTTTTTGTATCGTTTTTCTTGCTGAAGCACAGAAGCTTCATCGAAGTTTGGCGCATGGTCATTGCTTGCACAGTGGCCCATTAGGGCGGTTTTATGGTTCTGTGTTTGATGCAGACCTGTTAAGTAATGATTACTAATCGTAATGAGTAGTAATTTAAATACTTTGGTTTTAGTTTAAAGTAATCAATTCTTTTCAAGTACAATTACATTTTATCAATTAGTACTCGAGTACAACTACTTGTAATTGAATAGTAATTGGAATTACCATCAATTACCAAAATTAATTGAAAGGAGTTGAAAGTAGTTGACAAAGTAGTTGAAGTACTTTTGCCAATTACTTTCAATTATTTTCAATTACTTTCAAGTTCTTGATACCATTTTTATGTATTTCCAAAAATGTTTGTATTTTTATTTATTTAATTTCATTTTATATAAATAAATCGGAATAATTAAACGCTTATTTTATTTTTTACCAAGTGGTAGCTTTTTTTATGACAGCCTAAATGAACTTTACATATTGTCGAAATGCCTAATGCGCTTTTATAAATGCAGCTTGAACACTACATAACACCGCCAGCTGTTAGAATTTATTTTGCCTAAGCATCAGAGATGTGCCAGTCACACCCTTAATTTGCTTGCGACTACTGACTTCTTGAAAATTTTGAAATCCAACGGAGAACTTGAATACCAGAACAATATGGTAAATTTCTATTCACAGGTTTTTCAAAAGTGTAACGCTTTGTGGAAGAAGTGTTCCTATCCAAAGTCCTCAGAAGTGGTAGTTCGCGTTTTAAGCTGTTCACTTGTTGTCCCCGTAGTAACCCGCTGGAACTCATTATACGATGCGGTTAAAAGGTTATTGCAGCATAAGGAAGAACTGGGACACCTGTGCTGTGAAGTAAATGTGCCGCAAATCCACTCAGGGGACTTGAGGTACCTGGAGTCATACGTTGCGTTAATGGAGCCGGTAGCTGCAGCGCTTGACTTTATGCAGGGGCACAAAGAATTTAAATATGGCTTCCTTATACCGACTCTCATGACGCTGAGCAATAAGCTAATTAAATTTAGCGAAAATAACGAATTCGTTATATTCCGCTCGCTCGTCATAAATTTGGAAAAAAAATTGAGAGAAAGGTTTGAGCCATATTTAATTCTAGCACCAGAAGCGAATATTGCAGTAGCTGCAGCGGTTTTGACTCCAGGTATTAAAAATAAGTGGAACAAAGTATTACAACGCATAAATCCGGCCATGACAGTCGAGCGAGTGAAGAGGATCGTCATTCAGAGCATTACTGAGTCTCTTAATATTTGTATTTGTATTTGTATTTATTTAAGAAACTGTTATTAGTACATTAAGATAATGATATCTTTTATCGTACAACTAACTAACTAACATTTTTAACATTTTAACAATTATACCATTTTTAACATTATGACATCTTTAATAAATTGATATTTTAACTATACTTATTCAACTAAAAGTTTACAATAAAATATTATAAGTGGAAAATATAAAAAAGAAATAATTATAAAAACACTATAAGAAAAGAAATAGAGAAGATGGGAGATTAAGGTCATAAATAGAAAAGCATCGTAAACATTTGAGATGGTCAATTTAAGAGTAGTAAGGATAATCTTTCGTTTAATTTTGAAAATAAATTAAAACGAAACGAATATGATGCGTTATTTGACTACGATTCCAGCGGTATGAAGATTACTCCGTCAGCTCGGTTAGAGTCAACAGCAGATGTGGCAGCTGCAATATCGAACCAATATTACAGCTATCTGAACGATGAATCCACCGCCGAAGACTCTTTAAACAAATATTGTTATCTGAGGGAGGCGTATATAAAATTTAATACCCCTTTGCCCTCATCCGCGCCTGTTGAAAGGCTGTTTTCCTTTGCGGGTATTACAGCCCCAGAAGACAGTCCAAGACTGACTTCTCATTCGAGAAGTTGGTCATTATGAAGGCTAACTATAAATATTGTTCGCAAAAATAAAAATTGAGTTTGAAAAACCTATTAATTATTTATATTTACCTAGTTTAGTTTTAAAATAAGCGTTAAATTATTCCGCTTTATTTATATAAAATGAAATTAAATAAATAAACATACAAAAATTTTTGAAATACATAAATATGGTATCAAGTACTTGAAAGTAATTGAAAATAATTGAAAGTAATTGGCAAAAGTACTTCAACTACTTTGTCAACTACTTTCAACTCCTTTCAATTAATTTTGGTAATTGATGGTAATTCCAATTACTATTCAATTACAAGTAGTTGTACTGGAGTACTAATTAAATCTCAGCTGAAAAGCAATTACTATTTAATTACAAATAATTTATGAAGTAATTGTAATGAGTAGTAATTGTACTCGAAATTTAACAGGTCGGGTTTGATGGCAGTATTTAAAATCGGGCTTATGTTGCGCTAATCTACTTTTTAATTTGGACTTCGTAGTTCCTACATAAAATTTATTGCAAGGTTCGTTTTGATTACCTTTGCAAGGTATTTTGTAAATGACGTTACTTTTTTCGGCGATTGGTATTTTTGATTTTGTTTTGTTAAAAATGTGATTTAAAGTGTTTATTGGTTTGTGTGCTATTTTTATTTTTCCATTGTTGTAGCAATCTGATTTTTTAAGACGCTCTGACAATTGTGGTACATATACTACTGACTTAAATATCTTCGGCTCGTCAACTACATGATTATTATTTTCTAATACCGATTTTCTTATTAGCGAATTTATTATATTATATGGAAAGTCATTATTTTTTAATATCGTTCTTATTTCCGTTTTAATTTCCTTGTGGTAAGTGTCGTCAGATATTTTTAACATTCGTCGTATACAGCTTCTCGATGTATTTATTATCATCGTTCTTGGATGCTTAGAATTGTAATTGATGATTCGTCCCGATGCTATAGGTTTCACTTAAGCTTAATTTCATTACCATCTCTTATGATAATTGAGTCCAGGTAAGGTAATTTTCCGTCATTTTCGATCTCAGTAGTAAATGTAATATGTTTATTGAAAGAATTTAGTGCGTCTAGTGTGTTCTGTACCTCGTTTTCGTTTATTATCGCAAAAATGTCATCGACGTACTTTGTAAGTAGTCTCGGCTTGCGTTCAAGTTTTAACACGGTACTTTGCAGTAACTTTTCCATTATTATATCTGCGATGACCGGAGATGTTGGTGATCCCATTGGTAGTCCTCTAAGCTGTATATAGATTTTATCCTCGTATTTAAAATATCGGTTTTCCTCGATACAAAATTTTAAAATTTCAATAAAAAGTTTCTTTGGTATTTTAGTGTGTTGTTCTATTATGTTCCATTTTTCTTGAATAACATCAAGCGCTAGTTGGGTTGGGACGCTAGGAAAAAGGGAGACGACATCGAAAGAAATTAGTTTTTCATCATCGGAAATGCGTGAATTGTGTATCCTCTCTTTAAAATCAATTGTATTCTTTACGTTATAGTTCGAGTTTATTGTCACATTTTTCAAAATATTCGTGATGTATTTGAATAGACCATACGATGGCGATCCAGTGGTTGAGCAAATGGGTCTAAGGGGTATCCCTTCTTTATGAATTTTCGGGAGTCCATAAATTCTAGGGCATAGTGACGTGGTGGTTATAAGACTATTTCTCTCTTCGAAATTAACTCCATATTAAACATTTTATTTATCAAATTGTTATTTTTTGTTTGTAATTTTGACGTAGGGTCTTGTCTTTGTACCCTGTACATCGTTAAATCATTTAATATTTCTTTCATTTTTATGTAATAATCATTTTTCTCCATAGCTACTGTTTTGTTGCCTTTGTCCGACGTTAAAATTCTAATGTTGTCATTTTGTTTAAGAAATTGACGAGTTCGCCCCACAGTGTCAACTATTGCACTACCTATCCATTGCACTCAGTTTATTTGTTTTTGTATGCTCTTTTATTAAAACCGAGAATTTTGTGCGCGCTTCTTCTTGTTGTTCTTTGTTTTCAATTGTTTGTACGAGCTCTTCTCCGTCCGCGATGCATTCAAATAAAGGAAAATTCTTATTACTTATTGGTAATGCGAACTTTGGACCTTTAGCTAGGAGCGACTTTATGTCCGATGGAAAACTATCATTTGTTGTGTTAATAAACCAATCTTGTTGCGTGTTGTTGTTGGCGAATATGTTGTTGCGCTTGCTTTGTAGCTTTAGATATTTGATTTCTTGCTTTTCTTTTAACTTCGTTTTTAATTTATTTGCCATGTTTTCTTCGCTGATTCTAAATATTTCGAACGATACAAAAAGAGATTCACGATAGAGATGCTGCACATTATAAATATACCAACAGAAAAGAGAATAAATTATAGATCGGACGTAGAGGACGTAGCGCAGTCGTACAGACACTTGTTAACGAATAATAGACAGTATGATACTCCACGTTAAGCAGTACGAACGTGTTAATAAATGTATGTATGAAAAAATTTGTTTGTGATTATTTTTATTGTAATTATTTATTTTACGTTGTTATTAGATTGTCCTGAAGACGATTGCCGACGGCAATTGAAATATATTGACAAAACTAAAAACTTGTGTTTTTATTAGTTTTTCGAGAAAAACATAGACCTCGAGCCAGCTAAAGTTAAAATTTATTTTTATATTAATTTTTATTTTACCTATTTGTTTTATTAATAATTTTTTTTGAACGGTTCAAATTTTATTATTTATTATAATATTTATAATAATTTTGTTTAATTATTGTTTCAATTATTTTGTAAAAATTTCTTATTTTTTAGGTGTTGATGTTCTTTCAAATGGTTTAATTTTATTAAGAATTTGAATTTGTGTATTAATAATTAATGCAAGTAGTTTAATTTATAAATCAAGTAATTATAGAAATTTATTTTTATTTAATGCATTAGTGCTTTTATTTTTTTTAATTTTAACATTTAGAAGAATAAATTTATTTTTATTTGATTTATTTTTCGAAAGTAGATTAATTCCTACATTATTTTTAATTTTGGGATGAGTATATTTATTATTTTATACTTTACTAGCAGACCCGGCAGACGTTGTTCTGCCTGACCAGTGACTTCCCTAGAAATACATTTTCAAATATTTTTCTTTAACTTTTAACATTCCATTTATTGCAGTGCTTTGGGATATACAATGTTTCTGGCTTTAAAGTCTTTGGTATAAACAAATAAATTTATTGGATGTCCAACTCAAAAAACGGATCTTTTGAACTCAATGGGTATGACAAAAACCAATAGGCGCTGCTAAGCAGATGTATAGTTAGTACTTATTTAATTATATCCTATATCTACCTATAATACTCTGGATATGTATGAACGGCAATAACAAACAAAAAAAATTAAGTGCTTTGATTAAGATTTAAGAACGTTAAAATGTCACTAAAGCAAATACATTCAGGGATATAACGAATTGAAATATTACTTAGCTTGTGGTCCTGGAACTGCCCACTTCTCCAAAGAATTTACAAATGTAGCCTATGTATGTCGTACCCAACGAAGATTTTAACGTATTGGAAAAGTTTAAAACAGATCAACCATAAACTTTGGACATTATTGAAGTACAAACAAAGCACTGAATACAAAAAATGTGGGCGTGGCACGGCCCACATTTCCCAAATTATATAATTGTTGACCAAGGGACACACATATCCAAAAATCATTAGCTTAGACCAAAAATATTCAAAGTTATGATGATTTAAATTTTATATAGCTGGGGGCGTGGCACTGGCTACTTTTCCAAAAATTGATATAGCCTGAATCGTACACAACAATTTTCTTAACCAATCTTGAAAGTTTAAAAGAGATCGACCATAAACTTTGGACATTATTGAAGTACAAACAAAACACAAAATATGTGGGCGTGGCACCGCCCACTTTTCCAAAATTACATAAATCTTGACCTAAGGACACACATATCCAAAAATCATTAATTTAAACCAAATATGTTCAGAGTTATGAAGAATTGTAGTTTTATATAGCCTGGGGGCGTGGCACCGCCCACTTTTCCAAAAATTAATATAGCCTATGCTTTAACCCATGATCTCAAGAATATACTGTGAAAATTTCATAAAAATCGGTTGAGTACTTTGGACGCCCATAAAGGACACACAGACACACAGACACACAGACACACATTCATTTTTATTTATAAGATTGGTTTCTTTACCTATGTTAATTAGAATTTTTTTTTTATATAATAATAATTTTAGTTTACATTATTATCTTTTATCTAATTATTTAGTTGATTATGATTTGTTGTATTTATCTTTAATTTTCTTTTTTAGTTAAAATACCTATATTTTTGGTTCATTTATGATTACCAAAAGCTCATGTTGAAGCACCAGTTTCGGGTTCAATAATTTTAGCTGGTATTATATTAAAATTAGGGGGTTATGGATTATTACGTATTTTTTCTTTTTTCAAAGTTAGTGGATTGAAATATAATTATATTATAATTAGAATTAGTTTAGTTGGTGGATTTTTAATTAGATTAATTTGTTTACGTCAAACTGATTTAAAATCTTTAATTGCTTATTCTTCTGTTTCTCAATTATTGAGGTTTATGTGGTTCATACGTTTTAATAATTGTCTTTGTTCTTCTGGATTATTTTGCTTAGTTAATATTACTTATGAACGGTTGGGAAGTCGTAGATTACTAATTAATAAGGGTTTATTAAATTGTATACCTTCTATAACTTTATGATGATTTTTATTAAGAATTTGTAATATAGCTGCTCCTCCTTCTTTAAATTTATTAGGTGAAATTTCTTTATTAAATAGAATTATTAGATGGTCATTTATTAGAATAATTATATTGTCTTTATTATATTTTTTTGGGGCTGCTTATTCTTTATATTTATATCCAATCGTTTTAGTAGCCAAGAAAGATGGAACCAGAAGGCTTTGCTGCGATTATAGAAAACTGAACGAGAAAATTCACAAAGACAATTTTCCTATGCCGCTGATTGACGACGTGGTAGAACGGTTACGCGGTGCGAAAGTCTTCTCGACACTCGACTTGTCGAACGGATTTTTCCACGTGCCCATGGAAGAAAGTTCTAGAAAGTATACGTCGTTCGTAACCCATAACGGCCAATACGAATTTCGGTATGTTCCATTCGGGATCTCTAACTCACCAGCAGCCTTCTCCCGGTACATATCGGCGGTATTACGCGAACTAATACAGTTGGGAGTAGTAATTGTATACATGGATGATGTGATTATTCCGTCGGTTGATGAAAAAGAGGGCATTAAAAACTTAAAACGCGTTCTAGAGGTAGCAGCGGCAAGTGGTTTGAAACTAAAATGGGAAAAATGTCAATTCCTGCAGAGAAAAGTAGAATTCTTAGGCTATATTATTGAAAATAATACAATTAAGACATGCGAAGCAAAGACGAAAGCGGTCGAAAATTTCCCAGCCCCAACTTCGAAGAAAAGTCTCCAACGCTTTTTAGGATTAACTTCTTATTCTCGAAGATTTATCGAGGGATACGCGATCACTGCGAAACCTCTAACTGATCTTCTGCGTAACGAGACAAAATTTAAGATGGGGCATGAGGAATTAGCTGCATTTCAACAACTAAAAGTAGCGTTAATTAAGGCACCAGTTTTGACCTTATATGACCCCAAGGCAGTCACTGAGGTGCACACAGACGCTAGTAGGTACGGTTATGGCGCCGTGTTATTGCAAAGAGATCGTGATGACCAGCAATTTCACCCAGTGCAATTCATGAGTAGGAAGACGAAGCCGTTCGAAGAAACTCTGCAATTTAAGATAGTTACTGATTGTAAGGCGTTTACACAGACAGTGAAAAAACTAGATGCTCCGCTAAAGGTGCAGCGTTGGGCATCTTACTTAGATGACTTCAACTATACAATCGAACACCGTAGCGGAACGAAAATGAGGCACGTTGACGGGCTCAGCAGGATGTCATGCCTAATATTAGAAGATACGCTTAGTCATCGTTTGAAAACAGCACAGTTAGACGACGATTGGATTAGGGCGGTTAGAAAAGTGCTAGAAAAAGGTCCATACGAAGGTTACTACTTATATAACGATCTTCTATTCAAAGCTCCAGTAAAAGCATTAGTGGTTATCCCGACTAAAATGGAGGATGAAATCATACGAGTTGCTCATAACCAGGGACACTTTTCCATTAAGAAAACCCAAGATTTGGTAGAAAAAAGGTATTACATCCCAAAATTGTAGACTAAGGTAGAAAAGTTAGTTAGATCATGCACAGAATGTATAGTATCAGAAACCAAAGCAGGGAACAAAGAAGGATTTTTAAACCCCATTAACAAGGAAGGCTTACCTCTTGGCACTTACCATGTGGACCACTTGGGACTCATGGAAACAACAAATAAACAGTACAATTATCTTTTTGTAATAATCGATGTATTCTCGAAGTTTACATGACTTTATCCAACGAAAAATACAGGCGTAGAGTCGGTTTTAAAAATATTGAGAGGACAGTCGTCCGTCTTCGGAAACCCCAAACGCATAATCGCAGACAAAGGTACCGCATTTACATCAAATCTATTTAAAGAATATTGCGATAAAGAAGATATACAACTTCTACATATAGCCACAGGTGTACCTAGAGGTAACGGACAAGTGGGAAGAATTCACAGAGTTGTTGTACCAATGCTAACAAAGCTCTGCATAGAAGATCCAAAGTGTTGGTACAAACATGTTGGTAGGGTCCAACGGGCCATTAACAACTCACCCCCCAGAAGTACAAAGTTTTCTCCTTTTAGAATACTAACAGGGTTAGAAATGAGAATTCCAGACGAGCCAGATCTCAAAGAAATGTTGGATGAACTACGGATCGAAGAATTTAATTATGAGAGTCAGGAAATCCGTCAGACAGCCAGAGAAAACATTGAGAGAATTCAGGAAGAGAATAGGAAGATTTATAATGCAAAGCGTAAAGCAGAAATCGAATACAGTGTAGGCCAGCTGGTAGCCATTAAGCGTACCCAGTTTGGCCAAGGACTGCAACTAAAAGCAAAGTATTTAGGACCCTTTGAAGTCACGAAGAAACTGAACCACGGTAGATATGAAGTGCAAAAGGTAGGAGATCACGAAGGACCAAGGCGCACTACAACGGTAGCGGAGTTTATGAAAGCCTATGACCCGTCGTTCGGGGCGAACTAAGCTCAGGTTGGCCGATTGTGGGACCTAAGGTTAGTTATTCGTTTGACAACACTAGACTCGTTAAAGCAACCCTACAGAAGGACAATGGACAAAGAGTAGAAATACCAATAAATAAAAGGACAAAGCAACCAAGCAAGTAAAGTAACCTAACGGAACTTTTGAAGAGAAGACAGATTTAAAAGTAGAAGAGTAGAGAGCAGTTAGTTGGAGTTGAATAGATCGATCAGACAGACGCGCCACGGTACGGCAAGAGTTTAAAATGTAAAGTGCAAAACAGTTTGTAACCAAAATGTAAAATTAACCTAATGTGTTTTATAAAATGTAAAGTGCAAAACAGTTTGTAACCAAAACGTAAAATTAACCTAATGTGTTTTATAAAATGTAAAGCGAACTAAGAATGTAATAACTTTGTAACAAATCAAACAAGCGTGATTAACATGTGCGCATATGAATTTATGTAAAACTGTGCAAATACCAAACTTAATAAATACATTTTTGATCGAACCCCACATGTATATCCACTTAAGTATATGGATCTTTTTATGCATAACCACATTTTGTAAATAAACAAACAAACGTCTATGAAATAAGTTTTGAACAACTGAATGAAATAAGTTTTGAACAACCCAATGAGGACTTGAAGAGACATTGCTAGGGAAAAGGTTGTGCAAAATATTGAAAGACAATTTAAAATTGCGGATATTCTTTAAGTACCAAAAAAACCCAATCAAGTCAATCTTCTCAATTACATGAATCTGTGAATGGAATTATTTCTGCTGCGTTGGATTGATATCACCAACACAGAGCCAGGGCAATAATTTAATTAATCAGAATTTTCATTATTCCTTCACCTTTATTACATGGATTTCATCCGTAACTTCAAAATCCATAACTTCAAAAAAATTGCTAAACAAGGTTTATTTAAAAATCTTCGATTTCGAAGTCGCGAAGGCGTATTTCAGGAGCCAAAATTTTTCATTTTGTTGAATTTTGTAAAACTCTTAAGTGAATAACTTCAAAAAAATTGCTAAACAAGGTTTATTTAAAAATCTTCGATTTCGAAGTCGCGAAGGCGTATTTTAGAGCCAAAATTTTTCATTTTGTTGAATTTTGTAAGTCTCTCCAGTACCTCAGCCTGTTGATAGCGATGAGAAAAAGGGGTTTTCGTTTATTGCTCCTTTAGGACTCTTGGGCGTGTCTTGGGGTCCTGTGGTGTGCAAATGGTTATGAATGCGGTGTTTTGGTGATTTGCGGCTAATTGTCGCAAAATTAACAACTTCTGTGGCAGATCGGTTCGTCCGTCTGCGATAGGCTTTCTGTTGGCCTCGTTCCGTCTGAGCGAGTGCATTGATTTTATTGTGAAATGTCGGACTGACTTTTTGTTAAGTCGCTTCGACTAAACTATGACCTCCCTAGTTCGTTAAGTAATTAGAAGTGGAATTAGGGAGATTGAGAAGTGGAATAGGACTAGTTTTCGCCATCGTTTCCGGATGGTAGTAGGACCAATTTCGTGATTGGTCTGGTAGTCTGCCCCCTCGCGGTATCAAGTACAACGACTCGGACTCGGTTATCTGGCCCATAATGTAACTGAGCGATTCGCCCTAGCCTCCATTCGTTGGGAGGCAGGTTGTCCTCCTTTAGAACGACTAGGTCCCCTTGTTTCATGTTGGATTGGGGCTGTTTCCACTTAACGCGCTTTTGCAGTTCTGTGAGGTATTCCGTTTTCCAGCGTTTGCAAAACGTCTGATGCAGGGCCTTCAGCTTTTCCCATCGGTTGACGAGTGAGGCGCGATTCTCGCTCACGTCAAGCTCCGGTGGGGCTAATAGATGTCCTCCAACGAGGAAATGGCCGGGCGTGAGGGGCTCCAAGTTCGATGACTCGTTGGACGATGGACTAAGTGGTCGAGAGTTGAGGCAAGACTCAATGCGACATAGTAGGGTACTAAACTCTTCCAGGGTAAATTTATGATCTGATGCGATTTTTTTGAAGTGGGTTTTGAAACTTTTTACCCCTGCTTCCCACAGTCCCCCCATATGATGAAGTGCCCCCCTGCTAGTATGAAGTGCCAGGTCAGGATCTGATGGTGGTATTTGGACAGGGTTTGATTGCGAGCGTCCGACAGAAATGCTTGGACCTCTGAGCGGAGGGCTCGAGAGGCTCCGACAAAGTTAGTCCCATTGTCGGAGTAGATGTTCTTTGGACATCCTCGTCTCGCAACAAATCTGTCGAACGCTGCTAGAAACGCTGCGGTACTAAGGTCGCTAGTGGCTTCTAAGTGAATAGCTTTGGTCGTGAAGCAGACAAAGAGGCAAACGTAGCCCTTTGATAGACGACACCCTCTTCCACTGTAGGATTTATTATCAAATGGTCCGGCGAAATCTACCCCGGTACTCGTGAATGCGCGTGAGAAGGTGGTGCGTTCTGGCGGGAGGTTCCCCATTAGTTGGGTTTGGGCTCGCTTTGCAATTGTGGATGGTGGACCGGATCATATTCTTGACCCGTGGGATCCAATATTTCGTACGTAGGAGGCGCAACATGAGCTGGTTTTCGCCGTGGAGGGAGATTCTATGGATAAATTGGACGAGAAGACGCGTAAACTGACAGTCGTACGGGAGGATTACTGGATGGCGTTCATTGAAGGCGAGATCAAGGAACGCAGACAGACGCCCGCCCACTCGCAGTATGTCATGGCTGTCGACGAAGGGGTTAAGAGAATGGACTTCACTTTTTGTCCCAATGGGTTTACCGGTTTTTAAATCCCTTAGCTCTTCAGAATAATGTTTTTGTTGATATAATTTGATAAGACGTCGAGTCGTAGCCTTAATTTCGTCGGGCGAAATGAGGTATGACTCCGCCTTGAAAGAAGATTTTGTTTTGGGATTAGTTCTTTGAGAGAACCTCAAAATGTATGATATAACCCTCAAAGCCCTTGAAAAACTAGAAAACCTTTCGAGAATGTCCTCGTTATTGTGCATTTGCTTAGTTGTGTGCACTTGTACTCTCTTTTCTTCGATGTTTGTACCATAATATTTTTCTTGAGTTGGCCATTTTGTCTTGTCTTCTTGTAGCCAAGAAGGTCCCTGCCACCACAAGATGTTGCTGGGTTTGATGCGGAATCTACATGTCGCCAGATTTGATTTCCCACCTTTTCCACAATCTTTGTTACTCTGTGAGCCACGAATGTTGACCAAGAGCATGGTGGTTTTCTGATCCAAGCGAAAACGATCGTTGAATCGGTCCATAGACACGTATTGAAGTTGCCTAAGTTTAGTTTTTCGCGAACCGATTCTATTGTTTCGGCTAGTAAGACTGCCCCGCATAACTCTAATCGGGGTAATGATATCGTTTTAACAGGATCCACTCTTGTTTTAGACATTAGTAAATGGACGTAGTTCTGAGCCCTTACCTTGGCTCGTAAAAAGATTGTAGCTGCGTAGGCATTTTCTGATGCATCGCAGAACCCGTGTATTTCCATCTCGTTGGATGGTGTGAAATGCACCCATCTCGGGATTCTAATGTTATTGATTTCGTCGTAATCCTGTGTGAAGCTTAGCCACCGATCTAGGGTTTGTGCAGACACCTTTCCGTCCCAGTCAGTCCCCTCTAGCCATATGTTTTGCATAAGAATTTTGGCTACTATGACTACCGGTGCCAGCCAGCCTAGTGGATCGAACAGTTTGGCGATGGCTGAAAGGATTGCCCTTTTTGTTATCGTATCCCTATTTTCGATGGGTTTTGCCGTGAAGTAGAAGGAGTCTGAATGCGCGTTCCAGCGGATCCCTAGGGTTTTAACCGTACTTGAATCCTCGTACTCCAGGAAGTCTTCATGTAGACGATGAGGTTTGGGTATGCCTTGCAATATTTTGCTGCAGTTCGACGTCCATGTCGTCGACGTACATGCCTGTCCGAAGAATATCTGCTGCCGGTGGTGACGAGGACTCAACGTCGTCAGCGAGTTGATGAAGGGTTCGTATCGCCAAGTACGGGGCGCAGTTGACTCCGAATGTAACTGTCCGTAATTCATAGACTCGTATGGGGTCCCCCGGTTGGGCCGAAGAACTATTCTTTGGAATTGTGTCTGATTGGGTTTTACCCATATCTGGCGGGACATTTTCTCAATGTCGCTATTGAAAACATACTTGAAAAATCGCCATCGAAGAAGTAGAATGGTCAGATCGGCCTGTATGAAGTACGACATTTAAGCTTGTGCCATTAGCAGTAGGACACGAAGCATTGAATACCACCCGGACCTTTGTTGTAGTGCTTTCTTCTTTTATAACTGCATGATGGGGTAGGAAGTATCAATCTGTAGAATGGGGTGGTATGTTAGCGGGAACCCTTGACATATGTCCTAACGTCTCATACTCTGCTAAACTCGATTATACTCGGTTTGCAAGGCCGGAGTCTTCGCTAGTCGCGTCTCATTTCTATAGAATTGGGAGCAAACGCCCTTTAGAGAAGGCCCTAAGCAAATGTTGTTAGGGAAATCCTCTTTAAATGGATATATTTCCCATCTGAGTTCCGTTCCGTAGTAGCCTTGAAAAGTGCCTCGCAACAGGCGTTGTCTTCATTTAGTGCAGTTTTCTTAGGGACATCCTCCAACTCCCAGAATGCGGTTAACTGCTTGTCCAGGTTTACTTCGTTGAAAAATGATACCCGTGTGTTGGTTGGTTGGGGTGCATCTCCACGACCGGTTAAGATCCAACCGAATACGGTTTCTTGTGCAAGAAGCGTGTTAAGAACGTTTTTGCGTATACCGTCAAGGATAATTTGGGGGTAAATGTCGCCTCCTAGGATGAGGTCGACTGGTTCATTAATGAAGAACCTCTTATCCGCCAGAATTAGATCAGGGAATGCCTGCCGTGTCATTGCGCTCACTTGGCAAGTAGGAAGATCCCCCGTTAATTGGGGTAGGACTAAGACCACTGTGTCGATGCTAACGGAGCATGACTCGTCCACTTGTGCTGACAGCGTGTTGTTTATCCCGGAAACTTGTACGTGCAAGCGTTTTGATGGGAGGTTAATTCTACGCTTCAGTCTTTCTGTTATGAATGAGCATTCTGAACCGGAGTCAATTAGGGCTCTAGCAGAAAAGTCGACCCCATTATGGTGTATTTTAACCCGGGCCGTGCCTCATAATACCCCCTTAGTAGTAGTAGCATGACAAGACGAGACATTACTAATATCTTTCCTCTTTGCAGATTCCAGACTGTCTCGCGCCTGCTGTGATGTTGAGGGCCTATCATCTGACGTATTTTGACGCCACCTCTGGTTAGTTGCTTTTGGTTGAGCTATTGCCAAGTGGAGTAAGGTGTTGTGCCTCGCGTGACATAAGCTGCAGTTAAATGAACTTGTGCATCGTGTCACTGTGTGTCCCGCCGACAGGCAGTTCAAGCAACAATTGTTGGTTTTGATGTAGGCTATTCTGTCTGCAGTGGTTAGTCCGCGGAATTTCGGACAGTTTCGTAATTTGTGCTCTTTACTGTTGCACATTTTACATGAAGTTTTTGGGACGCTGGCTTGGTATACTCCAAGTTTCGCAGGCGCATCCCGTGCATTATTTTGACTCCTGGGTGCTTTGGATGGTTTGCTACCCCGGAGGTCAGAGACGGTGTCCAACGTTTGGAACCGATTGGACAGGAATTTGTCCATATCCTCCCATTTTGGAATCTATGTTTTGTTTTCTAGGGTTTGTTCCCATAAAGCCAGAGTGCATTCCGGGAGTTTCGTGGAGCATAAGTAAGTTATTATTGCATCCCAATTCGAAATGTCAATTTGATGGCATTGTAGTGACGAGATGCAATTATTAATATCTCGCTGCAACTTTTTAATTGACGTTCCGCATTCATTATCGACTGCTGTCAAACTAAATAATGATTTTAACTGAGTATTGACTAGGATTCGTTTGTTTTCGTACCTGTCACTCAGATTTTTCCAGGCCGTTGTAAGCCCTTCATTGGTCAATGGACACCTGCGCACAATTTCTTTTGCCTCCCGTAAGGCGTTTGTTTAATATATATATGGCCGTGAACAAGTCCCTAAAGGTTGGCCAAGAAAGGTAGTCACCCTTGAACACCTCGGTGTCACACGGAGGGAGGCGAATATTATTTTCTCTGCTGGAAGATTCAGAGACTTAAGGGGCAGGTGTGGCAGGTACGGAAAATGCGAAACATGTTTTATTTTTTTGCCGTAAAGACTGCAAGTCTTCTTTGGACATTTCTGTGGAACTGAGAAGGGATTTCATAAGCCGTCTTGCTCTTCTTCCATAATGACTTCAACTCCTCTTGCTGTATTGCAAGGGTGTATTTGTCTGATTCTTCGACCTGTATATCACCAAAGTCTTGCTCGAATGTAACAATGCAGTTGGAGAGTCGTATGTATGTCTCCATTTTCTTAATTAATTTAAATATTTTGTCTCTTTAAGGAAGCAGAGAACGGAAGTTGCTGACTCAGAAGTCAATTGCTTGCAAACTAAAGTGAAGCTATGTGCGTGTGACACAGATAGAAATCTGGATGCCGATTTAATGTGTCCTTAAAATTGTGAATTAAAAAGTGATAGTAAAAGTTGCACAGATAGAAATCTCGCTACAGATTTAATGTGCTTGTGGGAAATAAATCGTGAATATAATTCCCTGAATAGCCAAACCAAAATATCGTGATATCCAAAACCAAAAAAAATGTGAACGCAATTGGGTTTTTTTCTCAAATATATATGAAAATGTGTGAATTGTTTATTGAATATTATTTCGATACAATTTATAAATATATTATTATAAAAAACAAGCCACCCAAGAGTGAATATATATTTGTGTATATGACAACGTATTAAACAACCCAAAAAAGGGGAGTGCTCGCTTTGTAATTATTCAGATTTGTGGACCGATCAATATCGCGAATTTTGTGATAACTCTATAAAAAAGCATCAACCAAGTGAAAATTAGAAAAAAAAACGATGTGTGTATTAAAAAGAGTTTCCACTGTATGTGGCAAATAAAGGAATGTCCAGTGCAGTGATGTGTTTGTAAAAAAAAAATAAAAAAATTCACTGACTGCCTGCCTTGAGCTGTGTCGGATAAGTCTTACCACAGGCGGGGGACTTAACCGATAGTCAAAAGGCGAAACTGTGCCCACGTGAACACGAATTTTTCACTTGCTTTGTTTTCTATAAAACAATCACAAAACTCACGTATACGTTTCGACGTATGTTGAAAAAAAAAAGTGGTGCATGAACCAAACAAAAACCAACGTACCTTGTGATTCGGTGATATTCGTAAATGTGATGTGATGAGATCTAAATGGACTGTCTGTATATGATGTGATGTGGTGATGTGATGCACGATGATGTGATGTGTAGTGGACTGTATGTGTAATGTTTACTCGCTGTTTTATGAGCTCGTTCAAATATATATTTGTGGTGTTGTTTTAGCTGATAGAAGATCGCTGGTGTAATAATGATAAAATTGATTATAGTTTCGCTTTTCCTTGCTGGTTTTGCCAAATATTTATTGTTCAAAATGTGTAATTTATATTTTCCTGGCTCGAAGGACCAATGTTACGGGCGGAGACGTCGCAATGGAGGGCGCGCTCGCACGTAATAAGTGCCGATGGAAGAAGAAGAAAAAGAAGTATGTGGCGAGTTAATACAAAGGTAAACACCGGGTTTTGAAATTAAATAATTACAAGTTGGTTTATTGGAATTGTAATTCGTATGAATGAAAATGAATAAATAAAAGTGAACAGTGGAAAATGGATGGACAGTGTATTTACCTGGTTTGGCTGCTGGTGACTTGGTTGACGGTCGATGCTAAAGAGAAAGGCTTATATTTTTGTTTTCGGCTCGTACCCCCGGCGAATGCTTACTTTCGTTAGGTTCGAAAGGAGCGCGCAGTTATCGGTACGAACCTAAGTGCACTTTCATTTTTAAATAAGTCTACGAGGGACGACCGATATATTTAGGCCGATGGCCTAAACAGGCGCATTGGAATTTATTGTGCGTGCTGCGCTCGCGCGTAGTGGGTGATGTGAAGTTAAGTATTAGGGAAAATGACTAAGTGACCGACCGATAAACAACCTTAAGTCAGGTTCGGGAGCACTGTAAGTATTTAGGAGTCACCACAGTGCCCAAGGTTCCGCGCAATTTGCACGGAAGTGGGTGGGAAGACTCCACCTGACAGGACGGACCTCCCCTTTATGTAGTCCTTAGCGATTTCACACCCTATTAGATTTCTTTTATTTCTATTCACTTCTTCAGGCACATGCAGGTATGAACAATATTTTTTTGTTCATGTGGTTGTAGGTGGGGATGGTGGATAGTACCCTGCCCCACGCTGACGAGCTAGCCTGGGATGCAAGCATACCTACTTACCACCACTCCTCACAAAACAAACTACCAGCTACATAACTATTGGTGAAAACGCGTCACCGAACACTATTGAGAGGGCTTTCTTTTCTATTTGCGAAAAGTTTTCTTGGCTTTTATTTAACGTTTTAGATGCGAACGCGATCCGCTTTTCCGACCCGTCGTGACCATGACAACTCTGGTCCTTGTCGTCTCAAAATTTTTAGTGCCGATGCCTTAGATGAAAAGTTGGGAATGAATTTGTTATAGTAATTCATTTTGCTGATGAACGCTTCTAGCTCAAGTAAGTTATTGGGCGTCGGCATGAATTAAATCGCCTCGACGCGTTTCGGAGAAGGGTGTATACCCTTTTAGTCGATTATACGCAATACTTATTCAATTTGTGGTACGGCGAATGTACATTTTTCCTGTCGGCAACGAAGCCCGTTGTTTTCTAGGCGTTGGAGTATTAACCGAACATTCGCTAGATGCTCTTAAACACTCTTGCCCGTGCTGATAATGTCATCAAGATATACTGTGCATCCAGGATACCCATTATAAGTTTCTCCATGAACCTCTGAAATATTCCCGGTGCACTAGCAACGAAGAACGGCATTCTCTGGTATTGATATAGCCCGAATGGTGTGTTAGTCACCATATAATTTTTGGAATTATCGATTTGGTGATAAGCTTCACTTAAAAAAATTTTCGTAAATTGTAAATTGAAGCTTGTGCATTAGTTCTTCTATTCGGGGTATAAGGTAGCGATCAATTTGTATTTGCGAATTAAGGCCTACTTTGAAGTCAGCACACATACGTATTTTGTTTAATACATCTGCTTTAAATGATGTTCTAAACCAACGCTCATCAGTTAAAAGGTGAGGGAACTCCTATATATGTATATTAGGGTGTCCCTTATTTTTAGAAGTCTTTTTTTTGTAACGCATACCCTTCAGATCGGTTCTCCTTAATCCAATATACTCAATAAAAAAATATAAGCTCATTACGAAAACTCTAAACCGTGCCGAATTACTTTGGAAACAAGTTGGTTCAGGTTCAACGGTTAACATTCGATCACATTCTTTTTATTTCAAATGAGGTGTTCTATAAACAATTTTTCACGATTAGGGTTTTATATATTATATTCTAAATAAAGTTCACTAAGAACAAAGTGCAAAAGAACTCTTTGAAAGCCAAATACCACCAAATACCACGCAAATGCTCTTTCGAAACAACAAATTGTTCCATATGGATCACATTGTTATTAAATTCTCATATTAAATGTTCATCCGTCAGTGGCGCCACCTTCTGTATTAGAACAACAACGCAACGCCGTGCAGCTTTATACAGAAATATAGCCCGGCCACATTCAAAACGACGACTGCGAATGACAACGGCGAAAAACTGAAGCTTGAGGATAAAAAATTCCTCCCCATAATTGACAGATGCCGCACCGTCGTTGTCGCCTTGAATCTGTTTTCCCTAATACGCCAGCTTTTTCCAAATAAAAACAATTTGAAAATACTAGGCCAACTGATTTGGTGGCGTTTCTTATTAATAGAAAAAAATTTTCTACATAACTGTTCGTTCAAATAAGACGTGCAGTGCATTATTATTCTTGAGTTGTCGGGTAAATAACGCGGATAGTTTTTCATTTCGAAAATGTCAGTGGAACTAAGAAGCAATAAAAACAGTATATTTCTGGTGGGTGATATTAATCACCAAATAACAGGCGCAAAATTACCGTCGAATCGTCAAATTCTTGCGGTTCTGTTTTTCAACATTCGCGAAATAAAGTTAAATATTAGTGAAAGTGCAAATCTTGTGGCTCGGGAGTGTATTATATTCTGGGAAAAAGCTAGAATACCCACCAGAGCTTTCCCTAATTGTGTTAAAAAAGTTGTGGATCTTTATCAGTTATGGCGAGAGCTGCAAAAAAATTGTAAGAAGATACCGGATTTTTATAAACGTCGCGAGGAGGAGTTTCAACAGGCTTTGGATAATTTATTCGCTATCGCACATGCTGATGCTCTCAACAGAATTAAAATAGAAGAAGATAAAGTATTCTTACGTAAACAGAGAGAGCCAGGCCGCCCAGGTTGCTTAATGGGTGTAGACAAAAAGTTGGCTGTAATTGAAGAAAAGGCAAGGTTAAGACAACTAGCAAAAGAGAAATATAGATTAAAACAAATGCCCTCAGATGGCTTATCGACATCTGTTGCTGCTTACACGGATATGACACATACAGAATTACATGACCAATCTGCAAGCTCTGAAGACAGTCTGAACGAACCGACTCCTTCCACTTCTCAATCAATTCGTTCTTTAAGTGCAGTAGCAAAAAGAGGAAGAAAAAATTTCATCAGGCCAAAATTGGTTGCGACTTTAGACAGATGTCAACTCAGCATTCGAGATTCTGTTTATGTAGTTCAAGCTGTAGTGGAAGCACTAGGTCTTAACTGTGACGATTACCCAATCAACAAATCCTCTATTCAACGCATTCGAACGCAAATGAGAAAACATAGAGCAGAATCCATTAAATCTGATTTTCAGAATAACATGCCCGAAGTTGTTGCTGTTCATTGGGATGGAAAATTGTTACCTAGTCTCAACGTAAAAAGCTCTAAAGAAGAACGCTTGCCAATCGTTATTTCGTTTGAAGAGAAAGAACAAATTCTTGCAGTCCCGAAATTAGAGAGCTCTTCCGGCAAAAATCAAGCAAATGCAGTACTAAATACGCTCAATGATTGGAACCTTAATGATAAGGTACAAATAATGTGCTGTGATACGACAGTATCTAATACAGGTCGCTTGAATGGAGCTTGTGTGCTTTTGGAGCAAGCATTAGAAAGAGAATTGTTACTATTTGCTTGTCGTCATCATGTTTACGAACTTGTGCTCAAAAGTGTATTTGAAACTAAAATCCAAGAGGACAGTACCAGTCCCGAGATTCCACTATTTAAAAAGTTCAAAAATAACTGGAAGAATATTAATCCTAATGCTATCGAACCCTGCTCTAATTTCGTAAAACAACACTTTTGTAAGACGATGATAAATGAATTGGTGGAGTTTTATTACAACGAACTGGAGAAGTCAATTGTACGAGATGATTATCGGGAACTGATTGAACTAGCTATTATTTTTTTGGGAGGAAACTCTGAGAATAAAATTAAAATCAGACCTCCAGGCGCATTGCATCAAGCACGGTGGATGGCAAGAGCTATTTACTCTATAAAGATATGTTTGTTGCAGTCTCAATTTAAAATGAGCGTCAAGGACGAACAAGCGCTTAGAGATATTTCTTTATTCATTGTGACAGTTTATGTTAAGCCCTGGCTAAGATGCAGTTTAGCAGTAAAAGCGCCGAATCAAGACTTACTCTTTTTAAAGACCCTGAAGGATTACGAACGAGTTGACAAGTCGATTTCCAAAGCAGCTTTAGGAAAATTCAGTCACCACCTGTGGTATTTATCAGAAGAAATAACCCTGCTATCAATTTTTGACGACGACGTTGATGAACAAACCAAGAAGAACATTGTAATTAACTTAAAAAGAGAAAGCTTTGATGATTCCGGAAAGAGATACGTTCCATCGAAGGATGAAACGATGTTATCTTTATATGGTGAATATTAATTCATATGTTTTAAACTATGCTCACTATTTACTAAACGCTAAACTTTTGTTCTTGTTTTAGAAAAATCTTTGAGTGATTTCATCACTATTAGAAGCAAAAATATATTTTCGAGGCTAAAAGTTGACTGCAGTTTCCTTCAGGAAAATATATCTTCGTGGGAAGAAAACGTGGCCTATATAGAAGCAAAAAAGAAGATTTTGTCCTTAAAAGCGGTTAATGACACAGCTGAAAGAGCTGTTAAACTTATGCAAGACTTTCATGGTTTGATAACCGCAGAAGAAGAACAAAAGCAGTTCCTTTTACGCTGTGTGCAAGAACATAGAGATATGTATCCAGATTGTAAAAAACAGACTTTAAAAAGAAAATGTCCTGAGTAATCCTATTAACAATATTTAAATTAAACAATCTTTAATACAAATTTCTATTAGCATTATTAAACAAAGCAATGAACATTTTCGTTGATCTAGCTACTAGATGAAGAAAGAAACTGCTATTTTTGAGGCCCTGTCGGCACGGGTTAAAGTTTACGTGGAAAGTTAAAATTTCTTATTTAAGCAGAGGTTTGTATACTAAACCGAATTAGAGGGTATGCGTTTTGATAATTGCAAAACGAAATATTTCGTTCATATAAGGGACACCCTAATGTATATATATATAGAGAGAGTTTCTCGCTGAGAGATTGAACGGTCGAGGATGAGTAGCAATGGTTCAACTCGAGATGGGTTGGTATGTCAACACAATGCCGCCGTACGTACCTTTTCCTGTGGCGTGTGCATTACAATCATGTCACGTATTTTGCTGTCGACACAAGATTCAGCACATTGATATTTGCAACACATGAACATACAATCCTTTGAGGCACCTTGGAGTTCGGCCACCCAATCGCTATATGATTGACACTATTCATGGTTGTACAATAGTACTTAAATCGTGCCGCCAACACGAGCTGCTTTTCAATGAGATGCTCATTTAACTTTGTGGTTGTTTCTTTAAAGGTTTTGTCTTTTAACTTCCCTTCAAACAGCTTCTGAAGGAGTTCTAAGTTATCTGCTCCGATTAAATTGAGTAGTTTAGTTCGTTCTTCAGCAACAGCTTTGACCAGAAAATGCTGTTTTAATTAAGCAGATATGTACTCCACTTATCGGTCGACTTGTTAAAGCACCTCAAATTAGGTACCGACATTTGCCTTTCGGCGCCATCTTTTTCATCGCGGATCGCTTTGTTTTGGAATTCCCTATTTTCATTTGCCATATTCGCAAGGAATGCCTGATTTGATGCCTGAAGCTAGTTGAGCACCAACTTTAATCCATGACAAAGTGTGGTTATAAATGGAAATTTCCTCACCTCGTCGCCAGAAAATGTTGTATCGCAGGTTTGCGTATAAGTAAAAACACGCAGCGATTTCAATTCGTTTACTCTTAAATTATAAACAAATCAAATAATCAACAACACCCTTACGTGGAACGACCATATTTTCAGTGCGATTGGTAAAGTATATGGAATGCTGATGTACACTGGTCAACCCAACATTTCCTTCCGCTCAATATTCGTCTTCTTCTTGCCAAGGCGTACCTGATACCAACACTGCTATACGGTTGCGAAATTTTCGCCAACTGCGACGCTGTGTGTAGTCATAAGCTAAATGTTGCTTACAACAGTATTGCAAGGTTCGTGTTCGGCCTAAGCAGACGATACCATGTTCCGGATACCGCCAAGCTAATTCTAAACTCCTCACTTGACTATCTCTTAAAAATCAGAACTTTGATTCTTATCCACAAAATTATTTTCACTAAGGAACCCAACTATTTGTATGAGAGGCTCCAGTTCCTCAGATCACAACGATCTAAAGCGCTTGTATACATTAAATATAATACTCTTGTTTCTGGACGCCAGATTTTCGTTTACTCAATACGTCTTTGGAACTCCCTTCCAATACGAATCAGGGAGGTAAGCAATGCACTGCTATTTAAGAAACAAGTTGAACAGTTTTATAATGCTATTAAATTACAATTAATAGGTAGGTAGGTAGATAGGTAAAATGGCTGCGACCTGAGAGAGGTCGCCCAAGTAGCTTTCTTAGAAGCCGTTTTGATGCCATAAAGACTCGTCGGACCTACTATGAAATGTGCGGATGTTTTCTACAACCAACCGGAGTTGTTTATAAATTCGATAATGCTTGGAATCCCTAACCCAGATACCCTCCCTAAGTTCTCCAAAAAAGGTGTCCCGAAATATTTTAGTCGTGTTCTGGCTAGAGCCGGGCATTCACACAGGAAGTGCTCTGTAGTGTGTCCAATATGAATACATATCTACATACAAAATACGCAGCACGAGCGCCGTCTAAGTTACTTGGTCGCAAACGTAAACAAACTGCAACTAAGTAATTGCTGACGCTATGTATTTCTGTGCTGCGACACTTTCCCACGACCGAAGCGTTGAAGTAGCTTAGCGCTATACACATATGTAAATACGTGCATATGTGTGAGCGTGAGTTGGGCTTCATGCCTTATGTTAGGCTTAGCTATGTAAGAGTTAGAGTAAATATGTATAATAAAATGTTTAGATTAATTTACTATAAATAAGCCTGAATTTTATAATAAAGAACATTATTATTATTCGGCACTGAGCCACACAACATTAGAGCATTATTATTCAGCAGCATTATATAGCGAACGGTTACACAACATGGCGATCCTGCCCTGCCATCCTGGGCTAGGAAAATATTAACTGCTAAACTAAGATCCTGCCCTGCCATCCTGGACTAGGAAAATATTAACTGCTAAACTGAGATCCTGCCCTGCCATCCTGGACTAGGAAAATATTAACTGCTAAACTGAAATCCTGCCTTCTGGACACACTGAGATCCTGCTATCATGGATAAACTAAGATCCTGCCATTAACACACTTGATGAAAATCCCGCCATCCTGGTAGCTGGAATCCTGTAAGGCTAAAATGTTAGAATTTTTTTAGAATTTTCACCAATGTAAAAATAGACCGCTGACTTTAGCGGACTACGGGACAATCAGCAGACTGCGATATACCATACGTTGCAGACTGCAGAAATCCTGTTAGGTTTAAAAAGGGCAGACGGAAATATTTTCTCGTAAATGCAGGAGCCAACCAAAGAAGAGTTTGACTCCATCTTTGAAAGATGGAATAAATTTTTTGTAGAAAAGGAGCAAAATCCTCAAGTTGCCACTGAAGAGGTTCCTCAAACCTCTGAAGTAATAAAGCAAGGTCCGTTACCGATAACCATTGAAGAGTATCGGCGACGGAACAAGCAAAACAGGCAAGAAGAATTAAAAATTCCAGCCCCAGTAAAACATAAGAAGCAAACTCGGGGTGGTAAAAGATACCAGAAAAAAAAGGAGTTGGCAATAACATGCAATTTATTAAATTTTGCCACTTCTTATGAAGAAAAACTAAATTTGAAAAAATATATATCAGAATTAAGAGGTAGAAAATAAGAAAATAAATATTAAGAAAAGTTACCAATAATGTCTAGAATTAGAAAATAAAGGAAAAATTCTGTTTAATAAAGAAAATGTAATAATGAATACGAATATTAACTATTTTGTAAACTCAGAAAACGCCTTACCAGATAACCTTGATTACGAGGCTATCAACAGTATCGTTAATAACTTAGAATCAGAAAACACGCAAGAGGCAATTAGAAAATTAAGCAAAATAGAAGCTTATAGGCAGGCAGAAGAAGATATAGTTTGGCTTAGGAAATGGTGGGCACTAATCGAAATGCCTCAGGAACCAACAATAGAAAACGCATTAGAACCATTATTGACCACTCCTGAAGAAATATATAGGTTCGAGGTCAAATTTATGGGACGAACGGACCCACATTAAGATAAGATATGCAATTATAAGAAAGGAAAAAGTGTTAAATAAGGAAAATAAAGAAAAAAGGAGAAACAATTTGTTTGTTTTCATTTGTTGTATTTTCTTGTTTTTCTCAATGGGAGGCAACGAATCGAAACTGGAAGAGCCTAATGCGAATGTGATCAATTCCATTCAAGTAGTAGAAGCATTAGAATTTATTAAAAACTTGTTAATAATATTAACAATTTCAACTTGTTTGAATTTATTCCTGATATTATACTCTGCTCACAACAAATTTTTAAAGAAAAAATACTTGAGCCGAGCAGATGGTCTAGATAAGGTCTAAACCAGAGAAAACTATATATGTATATATCCCAATGGACAAATGGGAAACCATTCTGAATACCCTCGTAGAAGAGTAGACTTTGGCGGAAAAGTCTTATAAGTGTCTTAATAAAAGTATATACATACAAAGGGTGACTATTTTAAAACACCTCACGATAATATTAGAGTCATTGAACAATATAGGAAAAACCACACAAAAGGTGCATAGCAAGTTAACAGCTAACCACAAGCTAGAGGCACTACAAATTTTTTTCAATATCAGGGACAATTTAGTATCCCTATTGAGTAGATACAACGTTGAAACAACAGTCCCAACGTCATATGAAGGGGAAATAGAAATAAATTTTGCAACCCTATTGCCTGAAGCTCAACCACAAACAGAAAGCATCAAGATGCCAATGACAAACATAGAATTTATTAAAACTGCATCATCGATCTTACCAGATTTCGATGGCAAATCAGAGAATCTATCCAGTTTTCTGGATGCCCTTGATATCCTGGAACAAATCAAGGATAGTCACGAGGCTATCGCTGTATCCATGATTAAAACTAAACTCAAAGGAACAGCTAGAAACATTATAAGTACTGAATCTACCATTCAGGAAATAAAACAAAGATTAAAGTCAAAAGTTAAGGGTGAATCAGTCGAAGTTTTGTCGGCAAAACTCCTGAACATCCAACAACGCAGTAAAACTGCAAATCAATACACTTCTGAGATTGAAAAGCTAACAAAATCATTGGAGGGAGCATACATATCTGATGGACTAACACCTGAGTTAGCAACCAAGTATGCTACACAGTCAGCCGTAAAAGCTATGTGTAAAAACTGCTATAATGCAGGCTGGAACGTTCACCACAATGAACGAAGCCATATCAAAATTCACTAACAGTTGCACAGAAGTAACTGGAAATCCAAATTCGCTGTTGCATATTCGCCAACAAAACCATTTCCGAGGTAACTTCCGCAGGAATTACCAAAACAATGGTTATAGAGGAAATCAATCAACAATAATAATAATAACAATAATAACCGATCAAATAACCAAAGATACGGTCGAAGTTTCGGATCGCGTGGAAATGCTCGCAATAATACTAGAAATGTCCGAACTGCTACGCAGCAGGAAAACCAACAAACTCCACCTCAATAAATAAAAAATTATATGTTTTCAATTTACACCTAAATAGCTACATATCTTCCAAAACAACTCTAAATGATTCTATTTCAACCCTCCTAATCGATACAGGAGCGGATATCTCAATTATAAAAAAGGGTCAAATTGCCGATCATGTCACTATTAACAATTCACAAAAAACAGACTTAAAAGGAATTGGCCAAGGCATAACAAGCACTATTGGCACGGTTAAAGCAGATTTAAAAGATGATTATCTATTGATTAAACACAAGTTTCATATAGTAGAAGACAATTTTCCAATTCCATGTGATGGAATATTGGGTTTAGATTTTATCAAAAAATATAATTGCATTTTAGATTACAACAAAGACGGAGACACTCTAATACTAAGACCGTATGATTACCCAGAAAACATAATAATTCAGATGACTAGCAACCCAACAATTAATAGTATTTCAATACCAGCAAGATCAGAAGAAGTAAGACAAATTAAAGTTAAAACAAGTAAGGAAGTCTAAGTTCGGGTGAACCGAACCTTAAATACCCAGCGTTAGTTTTCAGAAAAAGGGGATGTAGTTTTCATCCGATTTCGCCCATTTTAAAAACCAATCTATTCCGAGCGTAAACAATAGAGAATTTGGTGGGCGCGGCCACGCATCTTGCTTATAAAGCTTTAACCGCTTACATGAGCCAAAAGTACTCAATCGATCTTTTCAAGGGTTATACCATGTCCTATATATAACTTTGGAAAAGAAGGCGTGCCATGCCCATAACTTTTAACGTATTTTGTGAAATTTTTGATATACGGATATATGTGTAATCAATATTTACATAATTTTAAAAAAGTGGGTGGTGGCACGCCCACGGATTTTATTATGTTGTTTGTCCCTATTTGAAGATCAGTTTTCATTGCAGATCTTTATGATACTTTCACAGTGGCTTGTTAATAGTGAAATGTTGATATTTTGTTTATTCACTTGTGGGCGGTGCCACGCCCATTTTCCAAAATATTACCAAAAAACCTTTAAACAACACTAATAATCATCAAGTGAATGAGTGTACTAAATTTTAGCATTATATCTTTATCAGTTAAACAGATATTGCATATTCCGGTTTCCTAACTCTCGTTTAGAGAACTTTAGTCCAAAAAGGAGCGTGGTCTTTCACCGATTTTTCTTATTTTCTGTGGTAGTACTCTACATAAACATAACATGCCTGGTACCTTGTTTCGTAAACCTATCTCACACCGTTCTGAAGTTACAAGCAGTCGAATTTGAAAATTGCTTGACTCATAAGTGGGCGGTGCCACGCCCATTTTCCACAATTTTGCAAAAATAATGTAAAGAATATGAAAATTGATTTATGTACCAAATTATATTATTATAGCGGTATCAGTAAATTAGATATGGACTTTTCAATAGTTCCACCTCCTTTCAATATAACTTTTATGAAAAAGTAGGCGTGGTCGTGAAGCGATTTAGTTTATTTTCTATATCTGAATTTAACACAACAATAGTATGCCCCCTTCAAAATTTCGTTACACTAGCATAAACTGTTCTGAAGTTATTAAGAGTCAAAGTTTGAAAATTTCTTCAAATATATGTGGGCGGTGCCACGCCCCTTTTAAAAAAATTTTATAAAATCGGCCTTAGAACATCCAAATCAATACATATTGCAAATTTTATCATTGTAGCTGCTTCTGATATTGAATTAACCCGTTTTATACGTTTTTTGAAATTTTAGATATCGAAAAAGGGGCGTGGTTATGGTCCGATTTTACCCATTTTCAATACCAATCTATTCTGAACCCAAATAAGAACGCATGCCGAATTTGGTGAAGATATCTCATTATTTGCTCAAGTTATCGTGTTAACGGACAGACGGACGGACGGACGGACAGACGGACGGACATGGCTCAATCAAATTTTTTTTCGATCCTGATCATATTGATATATGGAAGTCTATATCTATCTCGATTCCTTTATACCTGTACAACCAACCGTTATCCCAACAAAGTTATAATACCCTTGTACTAGTACTAGTACGCTGGGTATAATAATCAATATTCAGAATTACTAATTCCACAACAAGAATTGGCAGAAGGTTTATTTATTGCAAATACCTTAGCAGATTCACACCAAACATTTATTAGAATTATAAATTCAACAGATAAAAATGCAACATTCCATGAATTTAATATAAAGACAGAAAATTTGAATGATTATACAATAATTAAAAATAATAAAATAGAAAATGAGTCCAACAATAAAGAAAAATTAGAAAGACTAAATAAAAACTTTCCACAATTTGCAAATAAATCACTTAATGAATTATGCACAGAGTTCATTGAATTTTTTCATTAGAGTCCGAACCAATTACCACTAACAACTTTTACAAACAAAAACTCCATATGAAAGATAATAATCCAGTTTATGTTAAAAACTATAGAATACCAGAAGCTCATAAGAGTCAAATCAATAAACAAGTAAATAAATTAATTAACGACGATATAATAGAACCTTCAATCTCTGAATTTAACAGTCCAATTCTATTAGTACCCAAAAAATCACACCCAAACAAAGAAGAAAAAAGATGGAGAATGGTTGTAGATTACAGACAAGTTAATAAAAAATTAACCGCAGATAAATTTCCGTTGACGAGAATTGATGACATACTAGATCAACTAGGGAGAGCTAAATATTTTTCATGCTTAGACTTAATGTCAGGCTTTCATCAAATAGAACTTAGCCCAGAATCGAGAGATATCACGTCATTTACGGCCGACAATGGCACGTACCGCTTTAAAAGATTACCGTATGGTCTTAAGGTAGCACCAAACTCATTTCAGAGAATGATGACATTAGCATTCTCAGGCTTAAAACCTTCACAAGCATTCCTATACATGGACGATTTAGTCGTACTAGGATGCTCCGAAAAGCATATGATCAAAAATTTACGAGACGTTTTCGCAACTTGTAGAAAATATAATTTAAAATTACATCCAGATAAATTCATATTTTTCAACCAAGAAGTAACTTATCTTGGTCATAAATGCACAAGCAAAGGCATTTTGCCAGACCCCAGTAAATTTGAAACTATTAAAAATTATCCAACCCCTAAAAATGCGGATGAGGCGAAACGATTCGTCGCATTTTGCAACTATTACAGAAGATTTATCCCAAACTTCGCAGAATATTCTAGAATAATAACAAGGCTTTGCAAGAAAAATGTGGTTTTCGACTGGACGGAGGATTGTAAAAAATCCTTTGACTATTTGAAGGCTGCGTTAATAAGCCCTAATATCTTACAATACCCAGATTTCAATAAACAATTTTGTATAACAACTGACGCAAGTGGTTGCATATGCATCAAGATCATTTACAAAAGGAGAAACAAATAAGGCAACCATTGATAAAGAATTAGCGGCCATTCATTGGGCCATAACATATTTTAGACCATACGTTTATGGTAGAAAATTTTTAGTCAAAACAGACCATAAACCTTTGACATTGTTATTTTCAATGAAAAACCCCTCATCAAAATTAACAGGAAAACAAAATTATGTAGCAGACGCACTGTCACGCATAGATATTAAAGATCTTAAAGAAATTTCAGTAGAGGCGTGTAAAATATTAAAAGTTACGACTAGATCGGAACCTAATAAACATTATAATGATAATACAAATTCCAGTAGTAAAAATGAAGAAATAAAATGTCACAAAGAGAACCCAATAATTTATGAAGCGCTGAATAAATGTGAAGTAAAAAAACTAGTCCAGCTCCGAAATTATGTTTCAAAAAAGGAAAAAAAAATTGTAGTGAAATTAATATTAAAAACCTTATTGTTGAGGCGAAGATTGACTTAGGTCAATTCTTTGCCAGGCTTATGAAAGAAGCCGGCAATTTGGAAATTGTAAAAATACAGTTGTCCCTAGGAGACAAATTGTTTAAGCAAAATTATACCCGGGTAGACACATTTAAAGAAATTGGTACCAAAGTTCTCAAAAATTTAACAATTGCATTGACTCCGGAGGTTATGCATGTGACAGAAAAAGAAAATATTAAAAAGATTCTTCAAAAGTATCACGACGATCCTGTTTTTGGTGGCCACCCAGGAATAAATCGTACGTTAAATAAAATAAGACAAAAGTATTACTGGAATAATATGAAAAATGACATCAGAAAATATGTTAAAAATTGCATTCACTGCAGCAAAAATAAAACTAACAAACATATAAAAGAACGAATGACTATAACGGAGACGCCACCAAAGGCTTTCGATATAGTACAGATAGACACAATAGGGCCATTACCAAAATCGATAAATGGAAATGAATATGCGGTTACTATCATATGTGACCTAACCAAATACTTGGTTACAGTACCCGTCCAAAGCAAACATGCTGTAGCAGTTGCTAAGGCTGTATTTGAGCATTTCATTCTGATTTATGGTTGTATGAAAACAATTATAACGGATATGGGAACCGAATACAAAAATAGTTTGTTTGAGGAATTGTGCAAACTCTTAAAAATAGAGCATAAAACATCAACACCCTACCATCATCAAACTTTAGGTACTGTTGAACGTAGTCATAGAGCATTCAATGAATATGTGCGTTCTTACATATCCATTGACAAAGACGATTGGGATGAATACCTTAAATATTTTTCGTATTGTTACAATACAACACCTTCAACAGTTCATGGCTATTGTCCTTTTGAACTAGTTTTTGGAAAGACTCCTCTGACTTACGAATTTTTAAAAGAAAATATAATTAGCCCAGTATATAATCATGAGGCTTATGATAAGGAAATTAAATATAGGTTACAAGTAGCACAACAAAAAGCTAGAAAGTTAGTACAAGAATCTAAGGAAAAACAAAAAATTAGTTACGATAGGAAAACACAATATAAGGAGATTTAGTGTTAGTAAAAAATGAAGCAGGTCATAAGTTAGACAATAGGTATAAGGGGCCCTTTAGAGTAGCAAATATTGATGAGAAAAATAACTTCAGTTTAATTCCCTATAAGGTAGACAATATTGATAAAAATAATAATTTTACTCTAATTCCTTATAAACTAGAAAGCAGAGATGGAAATAATAAGTATATTATAAGCAATGAGAATAAGAAAATTTTAATTCATAAGAATAGACTTAAACTGTTAGAATAAATGCACTGCATTTTAACTCAAATGTTTACACATAAATTTGTATTGTACACTGACACATAAACCCATAAATTCGGAAATTTATTGTATACAAATAAAAACTTATTAAAATAAAATTGTGTCATTACCCTCAATGTAACTAAACACTTAAGAAAAATGTACCGCATAAATAAAGAAACATACAAACAAAAAATCAGAAATAAATAAATTAATGTATTGTCCACTTGAAAATAAGGTAAACACAACCAAAACTTTGTCACAAAAGTAAACATAGCATATATAAACAAAACAAAAAGTCAAAAAGTCCAACGCGCCAGAGCTATTAAATGAAATAAGATCGGTCGCTCATTAATTGTAAAAGGCGAGCTATAAAAGTCAAACCTATTAAATGAAATAGAATCGTTCATATAAATATGTATATAAACGATTCTTTTTAGGAAAGGAGGTGTAGTGTGTCCAATATGAATACATATCTACATACAAAATACGCAGCACGAGCGCCGTCTAAGTTACTTGGTCGCAAACGTAAAAAAACTGCAACTAAGTATTTGCTGACGCTATGTATTTCTCTGCTGCGACACTTTCCCACGACCGAAGCGTTGAAGTAGCTTAGCGCTATACACATATGTAAATACGTGCATATGTGTGAGCGTGCGTTGGGCTTCATGCCTTATGTTAGGCTTAGCTATGTAAGAGTTAGAGTAAATATGTATAATAAAATGTTTAGATTAATTTACTATAAATAAGCCTGAATTTTATAATAAAGAACATTATTATTATTCGGCACTGAGCCACACAACATTAGAGCATTATTATTCAGCAGCATTATATAGCGAACGGTTACACAACAGCTCAACGGTCTCTTTGGTAGTAGTGTTTTTACAGCTTCTGCAGTGGTCGTTATGCGGAATACCCATTTTTTCCGCATGTGTGCCAATCGGCCAGTGACCTGTGCATACGGCTACAAGTTTATAAGTATCCGCTCTGGACCTGCCTAGGAGACTCCTTGTTCTCCTCTGATTATACTCCGGCCAGGTGGCTCTAGATATTGCACACGTAGCGATGCCGCTCCACTTACGCTGTGCCTTATTTGTATAGTATTTTTGGATGCTTCCCTTTGCTACTGCTAGGGGTACACCCGTCTCAATTTTGCTTACTGCTTAATTTTCCGCTGATGAGCCCCTACGTGCCAGTTCATCAGCCTTCTCATTACCCTCGATTCCCCTGTGACCCGGGACCCAGACAATGGATATATCCAAACTATCGGCTAGCGCTGCCAAAGTTTGCTTACATGTACATATGTACTGTACTTGAACTTCTGCCTGAAAAACGCTGCAATACGACGGAAGTCTGAAAGATGCAGAAATATCCAGACTCTCCGAGAATATTCCAACCCCCACACCCGAGTCCATCTTGGAGCCGTCTGTGAAGATTTGTATGCCTCCATCACTAATTATCCCGCCTCTCCTCCATTCACTCCTACTTGGAAATGCTGTAGTGGCATTGCTCTCAAACTTCTGTTTGTGAGGATAATAGTCTGTTGCGTTGTCAATTACTCCCAATGGGAGATCGTTAAGGATACTACTGTGCACCTGCTGAGTATCCTTCCAGCACCCAGACTCTCTGAGCCTCAGTGCGGATTGTGTCGATATGCATAGTATGTGTAAGTCGATTGGGAGCAGGTTCAAAATAGGATCTAGAGCCGGAGTGGGGCAGGTGCGCAAGGCCCCGGTGGTGCCAACACACGCTGTGCGCTGGACGTTCTACAAACTAGTGAGATTATAGTTCTTCCGAAGAGCTTCCCACCATACCACCGAGCCGTAGGTCAGCACAGGTCTGACTTCCGCTTCGTACATCCACAGCACCATCCTTGGCTTAAGACCCCACTTCTTACCAAACATCGATTTGCAGGCGTAGAAAGCGATACAGGCCTTCCTCACCCTCTCCTCGATGCACGCTTTCCAGTTCAACTTACAATCAATTATTAGTCCCAGATACTTAGTGCTGGGAGACAGTTTTAGTTGTTGGCCATTTAACCTAGGAAGTTCGAAAGTAGGCGGCTTGTACTTCCTCGTGAAGAGAAGAAGTTCCGTTTTATCCGGATTCAGCCGGAGGCCACTTTCCTGTGCCCACCTACTGAGTTTTGCTAATGTTCTTTCCATAATCTCGCTCATTACGGAAAGGAAGGGACCCGCGAAGGGCGTACGCCACAATCTTTACTCCATTTGTATTAAGTTTTAGCAGGATATCATTCATGGTAAGGATCCAAAGCAGGCGTGAGAGGACCCCTCCCTGTGGTGTACCTCTACATACCTGTCTACTAGCTTTTTCTCTCCCTAGCTCCGCAGATATTTCACGCTTCCTGAGCAGGGACGAGATCCAGCTTCACATTGGCTCCTCCAACCCTAACCCCACAAGTGCCGTTGAAATTTCCTCGGCTCTCACATTGTTGAAGGCGCCCTCCACATCTACAAACGCCGCTAGTGTGAATTCTTTATATTGAAGGGATTTCTCCACTGTTCGCACTACTTCATGCAGCGCGGACTCTGTGGATCTTCCCCTCAGATACGCATGCTGCGCCACTGATAAAACGGGCCTTCCCGTATATGTATATCCAGCAGCCTCTCAAATGTTTTCCTGACGAAGGATGTGAGACTTATTGGCCGGAAATCCTTGGCCAGCTCATGCCCTCTTCTTCCAGACTTCGGAATGAAAACCACCCTTGTTTTCCTCCATGATTCCGGAATGTGGTTATGGATGATGCAGGCAGCGAAGATCTCCCTCAGTTCCTTAACCAACGGCATCTGAGTCTTCTGCATCATTATCGGAAGTATACCATCTACTCCAGGTGACTTAAACGGTGAGAAGCTATTTATCGCCCAGGCAATTTTATCTTCTGCTAGAAGTTTATCTATTAACATACCAGGTGCTTCCTGTTGCACCACTCCCCTACTCTGCTCCGCCTCCCCGGTACCGTCGGGAAAGTGAGCCTCTATCAGAATATCAAGGGTTTCCGCCGCTGATCCGGCCCACGTGCCATCTGCGCGTTTCACGAAGGTTATGTTTGAGTGCTCCCTGGCAAGGATTCTCCCTAGTCTTCTTGACCTTAGTTCGCTCAGGTCTTTGTTCCACAATGGGGGGAAGGTCTTCTTGCTCCTTGATGGTGGACAGGAAGCCTTGTAGGCAACCCTAAAACTACAATTGATAACTTTTTCATCTTTTTTTAATGCACTGTGTTATAAATTCATTTATTATAATTTTCGTAAAAGTTTTGTTGAGCTCAAAGCCTTGTTGAAAATTGAAATGAATAGAATATGAAGAATAAGTGTTTTATGTATTTAAAATTTTATTGTCGATATTTCTGTGAACAAAAACAACAATTAGATACAAATTGACAAATTCACCCTGCACATAATATAACTTCCACAATTGAAAATGTTTTACCAACTAACCAGATGAGCGAAAAACAATAAGAAGTAAAAGTCAAAAATCGAAAATATAAACAATATTAAGGAACCGTAACAATAAACAAAAATATGCAAGAACAACAATACATGGTGTGACATACAAACAGATATAGTTAAAATCACGAACAGCATAACAAAATAGTGGGATGATAACCACATTTATGTACATATGTACATGGTTATGCTCGCAGAAACGAGTATATCTGTTTGTCGTCTGACGTCTGTCGGTCTGTATGTTTGTGGCCGTATCACTCTGAAAGTACTGAATGGAAATTAATGAAACTTTTTTCGTTGGATTGCTAGATACTCATCTTAAAATATAAGATATTACTTTTTTCGATATCTCAACCGGTTTTGTAGTCATCGCCCAATATGTGGACCAGGGGTGACCAAAAATGTCTTAGTACAATATGGCTATCAAACGAATGGTTGCCAATGGGTACTGCCATATGCGATGCGCTTAGTTTAAATATCTCAAATGGTTTCAAATAGGAACCCGACTTAAAGTTAAATCGCTTCGAAATAATGTGTTAGAAGCGGAAATTCTAACGGGTTATGGAGCAGGTGATTCCACGAGCACCCATAATACCAAACAATTATCCCTTTCAATTCAAACGTGTTCAGTTTCCCGTCAGCGTATGTTTCGCAATGACAATAAATAAGTCACAGGGTCAGACACTCCGAGCAGCTGGTATCGACATTAGGACTAATTGCTTTTCACACGGGCACCTTTATGTAGCTTGCTCGCGAGCAACTTGCTCGAAAAATTTGTTTACAATTTGTTATTTGCGTAGAAGTTCAAATATTGTGTACAAAGAAATTCTATAATTTATGTTCTTTATATTGGAAAAATAAATGGTTTTAGAGTCATTTTTTATTCACCTTTAAGCTTTATCAGTCCGATGAAAACATTTTTTGTGATCGAAATTTGGGTTTATCGAGCAGACAAACTTTAAAGCTTACATGACAATACGACCCTTAAGCCCTGAACTCCAGCCTTTTTGCTGGATTTAATTCTTTGCTAACACAGCCGCAAAAAAAAAAACAAATAATAAATTATACGCATACGAAGTCGCGGGCACTAGCTAGTACAAAATAAAATCTAAGTTTTAAGTTTACCATAATAAGATATAATATATTGGTAAATAAAGTGGAAGTTGAAAAACGCGTGCGCCGATGACAAACGGATGATCAACAAGTAAGGATGTCTAAGTTCGGGTGAACCGAACATTAAATACCCAGCGTTAGTTTTCAGAACGAGATACAAATACCACGACTTTTTTATAATAATAATGCCCAACGGATTACCCACCATATCCCGCCCGACCGGCGCGAGGGGCGCATCCGCATGACGCACGGATTGTTCTTTCGTGCCGAGTCTTTGAAAGGCTTTGGTTTGTTAATCGTCGAGATCTAAAACTGCTCAACTACAGAGAAAACCTCATCAGCTAAGTAAGGTAGATAAAAAATAGATGACACAATTAATAAATAGTTGGCAGCGAATAGTTATTGTAAAGAATAGAGATAAGAATCAAAGGAGCAAAATGTTGCTATGTATTTAGGATAGAAAGAATTGACTTTTTTATGCTGCATAGTGAGTCTGAAATATCAAACGTACCAGAATGAGAGTTATAATCTTGACACAAACAACGAAAAGGCTCATTTAATTCAAAATTAGTTCGGCACTGTTTCAAGATAAGGGGTTTAAAATGTCTTGATGGACGAGAAGGTACATTGAAGTTCACTTCGCTCAAAAGAAACGGGCTTGTGATTGAACCATTTAGTAATTTAATCATGAAAACAATTCCAAGCATTTCCCTCCGACTAGAAAGGCTGTGAAGATTAATAAGTTTTAAGCGACTCGTATAGGATGGCAAATTATACAACGGATCCCAGTGAAGATCTCTTAAGGCAAATAGTAAAAATTGTTTTTGAACTGATTCTAAGCGGTCCACGTGGACCTGGTAACGCGGGCTCCAAATTATAGAACCGTATTCAAGTATCGGTCTGACTAATGTAGTAAAGAGAGTTTTAGTTACATAAGGGTCGCTAAATTCTTTAGACCATCGTTTAACAAATGCTAGAACGCCTCTAGCTTTATTGACTGTTACGTTAATGTGGCAGTTAAAACTGAGTTTGTAGTCCATAGTAACCCCAAGGTCAACAAAATCATACATTTGCTCAAGACTATAATTGTTAATTGTATAGGAAGTTGGCTGTGAAATTCCTCTCGAAAAACGCATGTATTTACATTTCTTTAGATTAAGCGGCATATAATTTAAATCGCACCAAGTAACTAGTGTATTTAGGTCTGATTGAAGCTTATTGCTATCTTCGGGTGATGCGAATGACATGAAAAGCTTTACATCGTCGGCATACATTAACATTTTAGAAAATTCTATTACTGTAGAAATGTCATTTATAAACAACAAGAACAGAATCGGGCCCAGGTGGCTTCCTTGAGGAACTCCAGAGGAGACATAAATAACATCGGATTCACAGTTTTTAAACACTACTTTTTGTGTTCTGTCGCTAAGGTAAGAGGAGATCCAGCGATTGAGACCCGGCTGGAAACCCAGCTGATCTAGTTTATGAATAAGTAACGAGTGACACACTTTATCGAAAGCTTTGCTGAAATCAGTATAAATAACGTCGGTGTGCAGATTTTTTCTAAAGCCATTTGAGACATGATTTGTAAATTCAAGTAAGTTTGTAACGGTGGACTTTCCCTTACAGAACCCGTGTTGACAGTCAGAAATCAAGGTAGAGATAGGATTCGTAAGCTGATTGGTAACAATAGCTTCAAACACTTTTGGGATGGCAGAAAGCTTTGCTATGCCACGATAGTTCTCTATAGAAGCCTTGCTTCCGCTTTTATGAAGCGGTATAAGAAACGACACTTTCCATGCTTTTGGGAAAACACCACACTTTAGTGACAGATTAAACAAATTGGTAAGGGGTTTGTAAATATTGTTAGCACACTTCTTCAAGAAGCATGTAGGAATCCTATCAGGACCGCATTTAAAAGATTCCTTCAAGGTTTTCAGATAAATAAGAACATCATTGGCGCATATAGTTGGACAATTAATTAAATTGTTCCCATGTAGCTCATAGGGATAATTTAGAAAGTCAGAATTAGTGACTGCAGAATAGTTAGAATTGAAAAATTGCGCAAAGAAATTTGCGATATCTTGATTATCGCTAGATGAAATGTCTTTATATTTCATGGCTGAGGGAAATCCCACAACTTTTCGTTTAGAATTTACGAAATCATAAAATGACTTCGGATTGCGAATAATGTCTCTTTTTGTTTTAGAGATATAGGCTTTATAGCACTTTTTGTTCAAGTCGATGTACCTCTTACGTAGAACAGAATACAACAAGTAATGTTTGTTTAACCCCGATTTCTTAAATAATTTGAAAGAACGCGTTTTTCTATTTTTCAGCATCATAAGCTCTTTAGTAAACCAAGCTTGCGTTGGATGATCATATGTTAATTTACGTTTAGGAACAAACTTCTCAAATAAGTAGTGAATAGTTTGATTAAAATGTAAAACGTTTGAATCGATATCGCCACAAAGCTCAGGCCAAGTTAATTTAGACAGTTCTCTATTTAATTTCTTATAGTTGGCTTTTGAGAAGTTAAAATCAAAGCTACTACTTGAGCAGCATTGTGTATATTGGCCATTACTGATGGTTTCGTGAAATATTTCCATAGAAGGGTGGTAGACGTCTTCTGGTAAAGCCAACGGATCACAACGATTTACAGAAAATTTGTTTTTATCATCAACATAAATTAAATCTAAGATTTTGCCAAACTTGTTAGCGGTAACATTTATTTGACTAAGGCAGAGATCAGAAATTCCATCCAAAAAGTCATTGAAGCCCAGTTTGGATGGATTTGGGATAATGTTTCCGTCAGATATGTTCCACGATATATGCGGTAGGTTGAAATCACCTAAAACAATCATCGAGTCAGAATCTTTAGTCAATAAGTTAACAGTTCTGAGCAGAGAGACATGCTGCATGTAGATTGAAAGATCAGATGCTGGAGGGATGTAGCAAACAGATAAGTACATGTACACGTTCTCTAGCTGGATGCGGATGCATTTAAACTCAATGGAATCCGTGTTAGGTACATTAACCTCCTCTGAAGGAATAGAGGAATGAACGGCAAGTAGAACACCACCTCCGACTTTGTTCAAGCGATCATGTCTATAAACTTGATATTCGTTACATAAAAACTCGGAATTGAAAACATGCGGTTTTAGCCAAGTTTCGGTAAAAGCAATTACGTTATAGTTACAATGGAAAGATTTCAAATACAGGTCATTTAATTTGGTATTTAAACCTCTGACATTTTGGTAGAAGATATTCACGGACTTAGTACTTAGTTTTTTGACTCAACATTATTGCGAGTGATTTTAGCTACGTTTTGAACATTTCTATTCGGTCTGAACTCAAACTCCCGCACAAGAGCGCCGGGAGGCCAAAAAGAACTGTCCAAAAGAGAGTTAAAATCTTTTCCGGATACATCAATTTTGAGCGAGGACATATTTCGTTGGTAAGCGAAGTTAAATTTTCTAACGGTTAAGGTTTGATCTTTAACCTTTGAAGAAATATGGTACCTCAAATCATCTTCAGTAGTGTCTGGATGGAACCTAGACACAAAAATCGATTTTTTTTGAGGGACCACAACCAGCCTCCTAGTAATTGGTTCGGGAGGTTCCAAAGTTTTTTTATTTGTTGACTTTGGGGGGGCGTTTTTGGACGTTGCCCGAACAACCGCGTCAGATATTGGAGATGCCAAATCAATAAGTTCAATGGCTGGAAGCAGGTTCGGCGCCATTGAAGTAGAAGGCAGATCATCCGTACGCCTGCGCTTGTTTTCGCGATTCTCTTCGCGATTGTCAGGGCATTCCAAGTTAGGCGAACTATCTAGAAGTTTTAAAGTTTTGAAAATATTTTCGTACTTTTTGAACTTTTCAGTCAGCAATGAAAAATCTTTGCTGATTTCAGAAAACCCGTTCCTAATGTGCCTAAAAGTTTTGCACAGGTGAACTTCCGTCGAACGACGTTTAGTACAGGACCAGCGCAGGCCTTTTCCGTCGTTAATTAAGTCCGCTATTCTACCTGTTAACCCTGCGCATTTTGCGTGGATAAGTCCATCGCACAACCAGCATGCTACAAAGCGTTCGGACTCGCTTTTTATTTGACAGTTTTCAAACATACACGACATTTTTAAAAAAGTAAATAAAGCACTATGATATAGGCCCTAGAATCTTATTTGAAATTTTCTATATCAAAAAAGGGGGCGTGGTTATCATCCGATTTCGCCCATTTTAAACACCAACCTGCCTTGGCCATAAAGTAACCTGTGTACCAAATTTCATGCGAATTTATTTGATTTTCGATATCGAAAAAGTGGGCGTGGTTATCATCCGATTTCGAAAATTTTCACAGCAGTTCACCTTGGCCAGAAAGTAGCCTGCATAACAAATTCCATGCAAATATCTAAGTTTTTACGCAAGTTATGTCAATTTATGTGATTTTCGAAGTTTTCGATATCGAAAAAGGGGGCGTGGTTATCATCCGATTTCGTCCATTTTCAATAGCAACCTACCTTTTCCAAAAAGTAACCTCTATAACAAATTTCATGCAAAGATCTACATTTTTACTCAAGTTATGTTAATTTATGTGATTTTCAAAGTTTTCGATGTCGAAAAAGGGGACGTGGGTCTAATTCGATTGCGACAATTTTCAACAGCAGCCTACCCTGGCCACAAAGTAACCAATACACAAAATTCCATTCCAATATCTCAGTTTTTACGCAAGTTATGTCAATTTATGTGATTTTCGATATCGAAAAAGGGGGCGTGGTTATCATCCGATTTCGCCCATTTTCAATAGCAAACTACCTTATTCAGAACGTAAACTGTATGTGTTCATGCAAATATCTAAATTTGTACTCAAGTTATCGTGTACACTGACGGACAGACGGACGGACATGCCTTAATCAATCCTCTTTTCAACCTAAGAACTTTCATATATGGAACTCTATATCCAACTCGATTATTTTGCGCCTTTACATAGTACCGTTATGTGGACAAAATTATAATACGCTTGTACTAGTACTAGTATGCTGGGTATAAAAAGGCAAGGCAAGATCGTAAGTACTTGTTGTAGTCATTGTATATGTCTACAAGTAAGTTATGTCGGCATCTCTTTCTCTTCCGTCTCTCTCTAGCTCATAGGAGTGTGACACTCACTCAGATGCCAAACAAAGGTTTGACACTCACTCGTGCCTGGATTGCTGGTCGATTCAAAATGAGGGGATGCAACAACTTAGTGATAAAATGGACTGAATTTTGCAGATGGGTTGTTGTGTTAGTTAATTTCTTTTACTGAATTTAGTATCAAAATGTATTTAGAAATTTGGAAAATAACTAATAATAAGCCTCAGCTGGATAAAAATAAACATATTTTGCACATTACCAATAATAAAATGGTGTTTTCGTTGTTAACCAAGCTATTTCCATCATATTATATGATTAACCAGTTGGAAAATATCTGGATTATTTGCAATTAATTGTCTTATTTGCCCACAACTCTGTTTGTAAATATGTATCGTGTATACATATGTATGTGCAAAACTGTTATTTCAAAGTGATTACGAGAATTGGAGTGATTGGGAGAAATATTTCTATTTTCAGAGAATTTCTTTGTGACTTTAACCTGAATAATTTTTAAACAAATATTTTTGATTGTTCACTTCACGAAACTCGCGCAGAGTCAGTACTTCTCCTCTGAAGCCAATCCAGCACCCAAACACTTCGCTTCTTCAATGTTCGTTTTTCTTTTATTTCTTTCTTTTTATTAATTAGGTGTACACAAATACACATAATTGCCACTATTTTCCTTTTTCTTGATGAAGAGATCATTTTTATTTAAAAATTATAAAATTACATTCAAATATATGTATGTATACAAAGCTTATCAGCTGTCTACTGTATTCAAGATGACAAACCCAATCATGTGACAGGGTTGCACAAATATCTGTCATATTATTGAAGTGTACAAATCAGTACAGAAAAATTCTGGCTCAAATACGCCAATCGTGTGAACACTGGAAATTGTATCGGTACACAAAATTTATTTTGTACAAATTTGTACAGAAAAATTTTGTCAAAAATCGGTACATTTGACCAATCTCAGCTTAAGATTTCAACAGAGAGTGGTTTGGTACGCTGACGGATGTCGTAGCGTAAAAAGTATAATATATCCTTTTGATAATATGTATATCATTTTAACAAGAAAATTAAGAACTTTTTATTTATTGTAGCTTTTGTATCATAAACCTTGGTTAGTATTACCGCGAGGTAAGAAAGCTTTCACTACCCCTCTTCCTCTCAATCAAAATATTTTAACATTTGACAAACTTTTATTTCAAATTTGATTGGGGAAAAAACAATTAAATCAAATGAGCATATTTTCGCTTTTGAATAATTTTTAATTTAAACAAAAGTTTATGTGCTGTTTTTATAGTACCATATTGGCTATTGAATAATTTGTTATAGAAAAAAATAGTTTATGTGCTGTGGATGTATTATTGGCTAATTAAATTATTTTATACTAGCAAACCCGGCAGACGTTGTCCTGCCCAAACACTAACTTGTTTGCATTTAAAATATGTGATTCGCCCTCCTAATTTCAGCTCCAAATCCTTCTCTCCGTCCATCCTCTTCATATGCTTTTGTCTTTTCATATTGCTTTTTAATTGTCATCCATATACTATCCCTTTCTCAATCCCAATCCCAAAAGGATTTAAAATGACTCCATTTTAAAAATCGCATCAAGATCTTTCATTTTAGACAAATTTTTTCACAAAAACCTTCTAGCTCCAATTTTGGTCTACGTTTTGGTTAATATGTAAAAACCTTCGTTTTATATTGGAAAATAGCTAAAACATGTTAAATCATTTGTCAACACCTTTCATTTGATACCCATATCATACCAATACCATCGAAGGCCCCTCCTGGTTGACATTTTGACCAATATCTCGAAAACGGGCTCAAATTGAAAGAACACTTTATAAGGTTATCCTGGTCAACATTTTTAAGGACATCTCCAAAACCTTTCCAAATGCCTTCATTTTTTTAGCGTATAACCATCTCGAGCGGATACAAAATTTACCTTCCAAATTTAGTTGTGTATTAGGTCCAGCCCGTCTCAAAATAGATGTTTCCATAAATGAAGCAAAGTCCAAATTAATCCTGTGGTCTTCCCCTTTCGATTGACACCAATTTTGTGCGAATATTCCAAAGTTTACCCGAAACCACATTTTGACCGATAACTCTGTTATCGACAAATATATCGAAATGAACCAAAGTCCAAATGAAAGCTGTGGTCTTCCCCTTTCGTTTGATATCAATTTTGTGCGAATATTCCAAAGTTTACCCGAAACCACATTTTGACCGATAACTCTGTTATCGATAAATATATCGAAATCAACCAAAGTCCAAATGAAAGCTGTGGTCTTCCCCTTTCGTTTGATACCAACTTTGTGAGAATATTCCAAAACTTACCCGAAATCACATTTTGACCGATAACGCTGTTATCGATAAATATATCGAATTGAACCAAAGTCCAAATGAAAGCTGTGGTCTTCCCCTTTCGATTGATACCAATTTTGTGCGAATATTCCAAAGTTTACCCGAAACCACATTTTGACGATAACTTTGTTATCGATAAATATATCGAAATGAACCAAAGTCCAAATGAAAGCTCTGGTCTTCCCCTTTCGTTTGATACAAATTTTGTGCGAATATTCCAAAGTTTACCCGAAACCACATTTTGACCGATAACCCTGTTATCGATAAATATATCGAAATGAACCAAAGTCCAAATGAAAGCTGTGGTCTTCTCCTTTCGTTTGATACTAATTTTGTGCGAATATTCCAAAGTTTACCCGAAACCACATTTTGACCGATAACCCTGTTATCGATAAATATATCGCAATTAACCAAATTCCAAATGAAAGCTGTGGTCTTCTCCTTTCGATTGATACCAATTTTGTGCGAATATTCCAAAGTTTACCCGAAACCACATTTTGACCCATAACTATGTTATCGATAAATATATCGAAATGAACCAAAGTCCAAATGAAAGCTGTGGTCTTCCGCTTTCGATTGATACCAATTTTGTGCGAATACTCCAAATTTTACGGAAAACAAAATTTTGGCCGATAGCTCTATTATCGATAAATTTATCGAAATTTCATGATGCCTGTTACCTATTCTACACTCCTAAGGACCTGTCTGCAAAATTTCGTAATGATCGGGCCATTTGTTTAGACGATAAAGAACCACAAACATCCGCAGTCACTCACAAACTTACGTTTTTATATATTAGTAAGATAACCGTTATTTTTTAAAGAAATACAATGAATTGAGAAAATTAGTGGTGTTTATTTTCATAGTGTAGAAGTTTAAGTGGAAATTATATAAAATACACGTCTTGCTACGTCGAGTAGATTGTGAAGAAGGTAGAAAATTTATTTCAGTATAATAGTTACTAGTATATCCCGTGGTCGAAATTCGACCACCTTAAATTAGTTTAACTTATTAAATCCTCTGTTCGCATTTTTCTCCAGTACCTAATGCCATTTTTATTGCTGAAAATAATTATTTATAGTTGAGTTATTGAGAGTCGCTTTCATAAAAGCTGGTTTACTCTAAAGACGGATAATTTGACAACTAACCAAAAAAATCCGTCCATTAAAGACCAGTAATCATTAATAGGAGATGGCAAAACCGGTACTTAGTAATGTTTGAAAGTCCACCATCAGACCCACCACTCCTTTCATATTCCGTCAATATTTCAATAAACAAAATTAAATTTCATTGACATATACCAACAATATAGTTAGACTTTTAATATATATAATGGTCACATAGAATGATGCCATATCGAACAAAATTGGCCATATGGATTGAAACGAATGAAAGTTCATTTTGAGATTCAGATAACTTCTTAATATTAGCCGGTTTCCAAATTGTGTTTTTTTTTTTTGGTGATACAGACTGTTTTCTCAATTTTTCCTTTAGTTGTGGATTTTTTGAATCCCGTTTAGCGGGAGAATATTACAACTTACACATATGATGGTTTTCTGGTTTCTTTCGTCAAATTCAACTCGGAAATATGTAAGGATTCCGATTATATGTCGACTATTTTACAAATTAAAATTTTTAGGAAGAAAATAGTTGATGTCTTTAGGAAAATTAACGCGATTTCAAACTATTACATGAATATAAAATTGAAGAAGCTACAAACTGTGTTTTTACTTTTTGTATATTAAATATGATATATTTCTTAAAAAATATATATTGATAAATTGAAATAATTTTTAAGCTTTTTTTTTTAAAAATTTGGTTTTTTCACTCGAAAATAGATGTCATAAACAGAAAAATATTGAAATATTGCGTTATATGTCGACTCTTTTACAAATAAAAATGTTTAGGAAGAAAAAAGTTGATGTCTTTAGGAAATTTAACGCGATTTCTAATTATTTCGTAAATATAAAATTGACGAAGCTACAAACTGTGTTTTTACTTTTTGTATATTAAATATGATATATTTCTTAAAAAATATATATTGATAAATTGAAATAATTGTTTAGCCTTTTTCAAAAAAATTGGGTTTTTCACTCGAAGATAGATGTCATAAACAGAAAAATATTGAAATATTGGGTTATATGTCGACTCTTTTACAAATAAAAATTTTTAGGAAGAAAATAGTTGATGTCTTTAGGAAAATTAACGCGATTTCTAATTATTTCGTAAATATAAAATTGACGAAGCTACAAACTGTGTTTTTACTTTTTGTATATTAAATATGATATATTTCTTAAAAAATATATATTGATAAATTGAAATAATTGTTTAGCTTTTTTTCAAAAAAATTGGTTTTTTCACTCGAAGATAGATGTCATAAACAGAAAAATATTGAAATATTGGGTTATATGTCGACTCTTTTACAAATAAAAATTTTTAGGAAGAAAATAGTTGATGTCTTTAGGAAAATTAACGCGATTTCTAATTATTTCGTAAATATAAAATTGAAGAAGCTACAAACTGTGTTTTCACTTTTTCCATATTAAATATGATATATTTCTTAAAAAATATAAATTGATAAATTGGAATAATTTTTTATATTTTTTCAAAAAATTTGGGTTTTTCACGCCAAGATAGATGTCATAAACAAAAAACAGAAAAATATTGGATTCCAAATATAATAAATTTAAAAAAAATATATAATAAAAAGTCTTCGTATATTTTAAGGCAAATTCAATTTAGTAAAAAAAAAAAAAATTTAACCTGCCCTGAACACGTCCTTGAACCTACGAACACACGCATCATAGCCGGCACGCTCACCACCTGCGCCACTGCTATATGTACAACAAAACAGTCAGATACTGTACTTAACAGCTTTGGGTTTTGGTGAAAACTTTGATGAATTATTACAAACTAATGAAGCACTTTTTGTTAAATATAATATGCCTATGCAAAGCTCCTGGCCCATGAAAACATATCAAAATATATAATAATTGGAGTTATGCATTTTTTTATGAGATACACTCTGGCAATTGATTGTATGGAAAAAATGTTAGCCTATTAATATATAGATAATCGTACATAAGAAAAGAGGGAAAGAAGAAAAGGGTTGCCAGATATATGAATTGTATCTATATTAAAAGATTACAACTTACATCACAATACCCTCACTAGAGATCCAATTCATGTCTTTCATTGACCAATTTATAATTAATTTTATATTCAGTACATGTAATGTATTAAGTATTATGTGATAATAAAGAACTATGTTTTGCATAAACCATATTGGTTAACAAATTTAGACAATATCGAATGATTTACTGGCTTAGTCATAATGTCAGCAATCATTTCATTTGTACTTATATAACTGAGCTTAATTATGCCCTCAGCAAGCTTTTCACGGATGAAATAATTCTTGACATCAATATGTTTGGTCCTAGCATGATAATTGTTGTTTGCGGCCAATTTGATTGCTCCTTGATTGTCACAGTAAAGTTGTATTGAAGTTGTTGCATTGGAAAATAGTTCAGCCTCAAATCGTTTTAGCCAAAGAGCTTCTTGTATTGCAGCCACCATTGACATAAACTCAGCCTCTGTTGATGATAATGCCACTGTAGGTTGCTTACGTGTGGCCCACGAAATTGCACCACCTTGCAGGATGAACACGTAACCGGTGGTAGAACGACGTTCATCTTGGTCACCAGCCCAATCCGCGTCACAATATCCCACTAGTTGATCTATTTCATTCTTCTTGTACGTCAATTTGAAGTCTAGAGTACCTTTTAGATAGCGAAGCACTCTTTTCACGCCTACCCAATGAGCTTTGCCATAGTTTGAATTGAAACGACTTAGCGTGCTCACGGCGTAGCTGATGTCCGGGCGACTAATTAATGCGGCGTACATGATGCACCCAATAGCCTCTTGATAGGGAACCGAAGACATTTCCTGTCGCTCTTCGTTTGTTTTTGGACTCATTCCATTCGACAAGCGTTGATTCGGATCCATTGGCGAATTCACTGGAGAACATTCACTTATGTTGAACCGCTGTAGCACATCCAGCAGATATTGCTTCTGGTCTATAGAAATCGATCCATCACTGTTGCATGAGACATTCATACCAAGTATCGACGTCGCTTGTCCCAAATCCTTCATTTTAAATTGTGTCTACAATTCCTTTTTGAGTTTTCTAATTATTGTAATGTCGCTTCCAAAAATCAAAATATCGTCAACATATACAGCAAGTATTACGATACTCTGAGTCGAATTCTTGAAATAGATGCATTGGTCAAAGTTTGATCTAGTAAAAGCAAGTTTGGTTGTTAAGACAGAATTTAACTTCATGTTCCACATACGACTGGACTGTTTTAGCCCATATAGTGACTTTCGAAGTCGACATACTTTATTTGTTTTATCTTTAAAACACTCTGGTTGTCGCATGTAAATTTCTTCGTCTAATTCGCCCTGTAGGAAAGCTGATACTGCATCCATTTGATGAATTATTAAATCAAATTTAACGGCAGTGGCCAAAAGAAATCGGATAGATGAAAAACGTTCAACCGGCGAGTACGTTTCGTCATAGTCGATTCCCTTGACTTGCGAGTAGCCTTTTACAACTAGGCGTGCCTTGTATCGGCTAATTTCACCATTTGAGCTTCTTTTTACTTTGAATACCCACTTGGAATCAATAGCCTTTCTTCCAGGTGGCAGGTCGGTTAGCTCCCAAGTGTCATTTTTCATTAATGCGTCATACTCGCATGACATAGCATTTCGCCATTCTTCACTATCTGCGCCACCCAGCGCCTCGCGAACTGTTAATGGCTCATTCGAGCTAGTTACTGCTAATAGCCCAAATTGCGTAGCTGTATTCACATAACTTTCATCATCAGAAATTTGAATGACTGATAGTTCATCTGATGATTGATGTTGAGGATTCTCTTCCTCACTAGTACCGTCAGCACCATCACCCTCACTGAATCCGAAAATATCTGATTGATCAGCGGAAATATCTGGAAGATTCAAACTTTCTCGTTGCGCAAGGTCTCTCAGAGTTTGCTTCTCTGTGATATTTTGGGCTTCCATTTTGTTAGAGCTTGAAACGCCCTCACTCAAACCGAAATGTTCATCGTCGTCAGAACTGTCATTATCTTCATCATCACTGATAACTGTGATACACTCTGCTTTTATATTTTGTATTACTGGATTCAACGCATTTTCATCATTGGCAATAGTTTTTAAATGTTCGGTGTGGTTTTCAAAAAATGTAACATCGCGACTTACCACAGTTTTCTTGGTATATTTGTTGTACAATTTGTATGCCTTCGTTGTGTCACAGTAACCCAGGAAAATGCATTCTTGTGCCTTTGAATCTAGCTTGCGTCTTTTCTCCTTTGGTATGTGTACCATTGCCTTGCACCCAAAAACACGAATGTGCGACAAGTTGGGTTTTTGCTTAGTCCAAATTTCTTCAGGCGTTGTGTGTTTCATGTATCTACACGGGGTTCTATTAATCAAAAATGCTGCTGTGGCTGCTGCCTCTGCCCAAAATTGTTTATGCAAATTTGCATCATGTAACATACAACGAACTTTTTCTATTATAGTTCTGTTCATTCTCTCGGCAACGCCGTTTTGTTCAGGCGTATACGGTGCTGTGAATTGATGTATAATTCCATGCTTTTGCGTGAACATTTTGAAATTTTTGTTACAGAACTCCGTGCCATTGTCTGATCGCAATATTTTAATTTTCGCATTTTGTTGATTTTCAATCAACGTTTTAAAATTGGTAAAAATATCAAAAACGTCTTCCTTGCGTTTCATCGGATAAACAAATACTTTCCGGCTAAAGTCGTCAACGAATGTCAATAAATATCTCGAACCCCCGAGTGATTTTGTTGACATTGGACCACATACATCTGTATGTATTATTTGTAGAACTTCCGTTGCACGGTGCCCTTTTTCTTTAGATATAACACGAGTTTGCTTGCCTTGCGCACATAAAGTACACGGCTCTAAATGCCCATTTGGCAGATTAAAACCATCCGCCGACTCCTTTATGCGATTCAAGTTTCTCTCACACGCATGCCCCATGCGTCGATGCAACAAATTACGAGTTGCGGTTGCTGTCAACGCTTTTGCGCTTTGCTTGGTAGTGCAGCTCAGTCGATATAGATCGTCGATTAGCGGAGCAGTAGCAATCAGCTTTGAATTCTCGTCGAAAATACGGCAATTTTCATTATTAAAAATCAATGTCTTACCTTGCTTGGCCATTTGGCTCACAGACATGAGATTCACACAAATGTTTGGTATACATAAAACGTTCTTGACGATGACCTGCTTCTTATCTGACACGCCGTCAGAAGAAATTGACATATTAACATCACCTGCGCATTCTACTTTCAAACGCCCATTGTTGCCTACAATGACTTCGCTTGAATTCGGTGAATTCGTTTCGGCTAAGTTAGATGAGTTCATAGTCATATGACATGAAGCACCGGAGTCAATCAGCCATTCGTTATTTGCAGTTTTTGCCACCAGGGATGTTGACGCTAATAGCAAATTCTTGGTCTTGTTAACGGATTTAGTGGGGCACTTGTTGGCATAATGCCCTTTTTGGTTGCATTCAAAGCAAACAACTGTTCGGTTTTTATTTGATTTCTGAGAAAAGGGTTTCCGCTTCTTTGAAACAAGAGCCACGGCTTCACCACCCGCTGTATTATGACGAATTTCTTGCAATAAGTTTGTTCGCACTAAGTCTGTGGATAGCGCCTTGCCGCTGTTTGCAAGTGCCATTACCATTGGACGGTATTCGTCGGGCAAACCACTCAACATAATTTGAGCAACAATGTCGTCGGGTATTTTTGTGCCAGACTTATCCAACTTTTGTTGAGTACACGTCATTTTGTTGACATAATCCTCCATTGATACACAATCTTTTAGTTCTAAGCGCATTAAATATTTTAATAGGTCCATTCTGCGTAAGACGCCATTATCTTCAAATGCGGCTTCTAACGCATCCCACGCTGCCTTTGCAGTCGTGCAATTCTGCACGTACGAATAATTGCATGGCTCGATTAGCAATCCAATTGCTGAAATAGCATGCAAATTCTTTGTGGAGTCGCCCTCCGTTCCCTCAATACATGGCCAATAACCCTTGAGCACAAGATGGGATTTTGCAGCAAATTTCCATGCATCATAATTTTCTCGTCCCTTTAGTTTTTCTATTTTGTCATTTCCCATGATTATAACCTCGAAATTGCATACGTCACGCACGTTGTTGGGCAAAATATGACAAACAAAATTTGAAGTATTAACAAACTTTCAACGAAAATAAAAACTAAATTACGTAGCAGCTCTTCAATTAATTATCTTGATTGATTATTTTATAATATGTGTGGTCCCATAACCTGTAGAAGTTTAAGTGGAAATTATATAAAATACACGTCTTGCTACGTCGAGTAGATTGTGAAGAAGGTAGAAAATTTATTTCAGTATAATAGTTATAATCGTACATAAGAAAAGAGGGAAAGAAGAAAAGGGTTGCCAGATATATGAATTGTATCTATATTAAAAGATTACAACTTACATCACAACACATAGTTTTCTTTTTAACAGAGGCTCACAATGATCTTAGGTTCATAATGATCCTAGGTATACAATAACAAAAAAACAAAGGCAAAACAACGTTTGCCGGCTCAGCTAGTTATGTGTAAAAACGTTAATTGATATTTCTACTTATAGACATGCCTCAACGTTGCTGTATTGTTGGATGTGCTTTGGGGGTTCCGCGATACCCATTTCCTTCGGAGGAAGAAATGCCGCGGTAAGTGCAAAAAGTGACTTCTTAATTGAAGTAAATGTATTGGTTTCCACGTCAAAAAATGTCTGGGAAGGTATGAAGAGACGCAATTAAGGGTGGTCCAAACTGTGTTTTGCAAGGAATACTGAGGACAGCCGAATGCTGACTACGGGTCACCTCCACACCACAAATACAATGGATAGGGTACCCCATTTGGGGTCGGACCTGGGTAAATTTTTGGTTTTTCGCTAATAACTTTTCACTGAAACAAAAGAATTATTTTCCCTCTTCAGTGGTCAAAACGCGCCCTTTGATACACCTCCAGACCTTTTTGTACGTGTTTAATAAGTTGTTTCCTAAAAGAAACAAATAAGTATGTATAAGAAATATTGGAAAAAAAGAATGCCAGACACCATAACGGTTGCGATTATTCATATTCCGATGATGAGGTTGACTTTTTACGAATCCTACTAATAGTATAAATGTGAATGTAGCGATGTTTGGATGTCCAGACGTTTGCTTTTGTTCCCTAAAAACGTGAGAATGGCTAGACGGATTTTGTTGAAATTTCGCACGCCTACAGGTTATATATAGTCTGGAAGGAGCTATAGGCTATTTTTTTTTTTAATTTTGGGGGTTCCGACCCTGCTAGGCACCGTTTCTTTTCGAAATTTTTTTATTCCATATAACTCTAAGTATATTTATTTATTTCAATGATGATAATCTAAGACAATTCAAATTCAAATTTCCTTACAGACTATTTACAAATAATGTTTTACAAAATTACATTTACTAACAAATTAGTTCAATTAACAGCTGTTTAAACTTTATCTTATTTATAGAAAAATCTATAAAGTCAGAGCTAGGTAACAAGTTAAATTCCCTCATAGCCCTAGCAATTGGAAAATTTACACCATAAGTAGTTCTAACTCTAATCAAGGAGAAGAAATCGTGACTTCGCAGTAACCGAGATGGGACATTAAAACGTAAACGATCTAAAAGAAAGGGGGAATCAATGGACCCACTAATAATGTCATGAAAGAATATCAGAGCTAAGATAGATCTTCTACTGTTTAGGGATTTCAAACTAATTAAGAGACATCTAGCACTATACGATGGTATAGGCTCCGGAAAACGCAAATACCGTAGAGCAAATCGAAGAAACTTATTTTGTACCCTCTCAAGTCGTTGTATATGGTATGCATGGTAAGGCCTCCAAATGAAGGCACCATATTCAAGTTTGGATCGTACTAAAGTAGTATGAAGTAATTTTAGTGTATACGGATCAGTGAAATCCATGCTAAAACGGCAAATAAACGCAAGCATGGAATATGACTTAGCAATGACATAATTAAGTTGACTGTTGAAAAGAAACTTGGTGTCAAACACTATCCCAAGATCAGAAATTTCATCAACAGAACACAGCATAGAGTCGCCAATATGATACTCAGCAGGAATGCGATTTCGGGACTTAGAAAACGAGACACTATATCATTTGGCAATATTTAGATACAAATGATTTTTATTACACCAGTTGATAACATTATTAAGATCCGACTGAAGCTTAACAGTGTCTGAGTGACTTGTGATTGTTTTAAAAATTTTTAAATCATCCGCATAGAGTAGAAAATTACTGTACTGGAAGAAGTGACTTATATCATTAATAAAAATGACAAATAAAAGTGGACCCAACACCAGGGACGGATTCAGATGAGGGGTCCAAGGGGTCCGAGATTTTTTGAATTTTTCTGGAAAACGTTAAGTTTTATCTTAAAACTCCCTGAGACAAAGTTGTAGACCTGGTGTGAACAGTTTTTATCTACGAGTCACCAGTTCTGCGATATCGCGATTGCAAATCTAATTCTATACATTATAAGAACATAAATGCCACGTATAGGCTTTTCCGGACTTTTCTCGAAAACAGTTATATGTATCGAAACATTTTCTTTTACCGTTTGTTCGTCACGAAGCTTCTCATCGACAATGAAAATAGTTATTTTTGTAAACCCTATAGTTCCCTAGCTAGAGCCAGGGAAGAGAGCTTAGGTTGACCCCCAGAAAGAAAAGTGCGTAGCGTTATATTTACTTATTTATTTATTTATTTATATATTCAGTCTACAGGTTAACCTTACAGACTATAGCTAGTTTAGTTCAGTAAATTTATTTAATTTGAGCGTAGGTAAAGTGGCATTAAAATCTATCAAGTATGCTTAATCTATATATATATAAAAATGTAGGTGGTTTTTATGTAATCAATTGGCTCAAAAACTTGTTTTCAAATTTTGACAGTTTGTTCCTTGGATACGTCTCACCAATAATACATATAATTTTTTCCGCTAGGTGGCGCAGGAGTCGCTATATTTACAAAATCCCCATTTATGGTCCGATTTTAATCATATTTGGCACGTATGTTTAATATATGATCAACAATTGTGTTGCAAAAAATTTCCACGATAGGTGGCACTAGAGTCGAGATATAGAGAAAATCCCTATTTATGGTCTGTTTTTGGTACTTTTTACCACGTATGTTTCTTTTGGAAGGAAGAGCTCTATTACAAAAAAGTCCTACTAGGTGGCGAATAAGTCAGCATATTAATCAAAATTATTTAAAAAAAATGCTCTAATTACATGCAAATTCTCATCATTTTGCCTTATCTATATGTGTACATATGTATATAAAAATGAAATGTCTTTCGTATTACCGCGATTGCTGGCTAAACGTCTAAACCGATTTCTATTTTCCAAAAAAGTACTTTATTGGAACTTCTTTGTAGAGGGTTTATAAAAAACAACCGATTCTGCCAAAAAATGAAGAAAGCTGAGAAGTCTATTGTACTTGACCCAAGAAAGCAACCAAATTAGAATACCTCCACACAGAGGGTGAACTCATTCACTCTGTGTACAATAATATTACACAAATATTACAGCGTCCGAATAACTGGCTTTGCGAGCGAGCAATTTTAACGCCCAAAAATGAGTAGGCGGCGGCCATTAGTAGTAATATTCTGTCGCAAATCGAAGGAAATGAGAGAGTATATACCTCGATTAATACTGTAATCGATCAAGATGATGCAACTAACTATTCAGTTGAATTTTTGAATTCACTAACTGCAAACGGCTTACCTGCACATACAATCGTTTTGAAAATCGGTGTTCCAATAATGCTCCTGAGAAATTTAACGCAATAAAAATTATGCAACGGAACGAGACTTAAAGTACACAAGATGCAAGCGCACATTATTGAAGCAGAAATTTTAACAGGCTGTGGTGTAGGGGAGATTGTTTTCATACCACGTATACCACTTATACCCAGCAATTTCCCTTTCCAATTTAAAAGAATACAGTTTCCTGTTAGCGTTTGCTTTGCAATGACCATTAACAAGTCGCAGGGGCAGACACTTAATGCTGTTGGTGTCGACCTAAGGAGCAGTTGTTTCTCTCATGGCCAATTGTACGTTGCTTGCTCTCGAGTAACTAACCCGAATAACCTCTTTATTTTATCAATGGATGATACTACAAAAAACATTGTTTATAAAGAAATTTTGTGAATAAATAATTTAAAATAGCGTAAAATAGATATTACAAATCTCTTAGCGACTGAAATGAGATAAGTTCTGCAGACAAAGTCGCGGGCATCTGTTACATATACGTATACTTCTTTCAATTGGCTCATTGTAGCCATAATTAGTTCTATGTGACGTTTCGACGAGCAACCGATTGTACCTTAATTCGCGCGACATGGTATTAATATTGACTAAACCATGTAATTCCTCGCAATCTATTTTCTGGTTAAGAATATTATAAATAAGCAATATCGCAAAGTAGGTTCACCGGTCTTCTAAGGATTGTAGGCCAAGAAGTTTCCTCCTACTATTGTATGACGGCACACCGGAAGGCCAGTTTAGTATAAATAACGCAAATTTCGTAAAGTTCCTTTGAACTCCTTCTAGTTTGTTGATATGGGACGAATAGTATGGGTTCCATACAAGACAACAATAATCAAGGTGACTCCTTACTAGAGAGATATAAAGAGACTTTAGTGTGCAAGGATCTTTAAATTCCTTCGAATTTCGTCTTATAAATCCCAACATGGAACGTGCTTTAGAGAGTGTAACGTCAACATGCCTATTAAACGTTAGACGAATGTCAAAAATCACACCGAGATCTTTAATTTCCTCCAAACGGTTTAGAATAACATTATCTACTGAATAATCGAACATTATATGGTTAAGAGCTTTGGAGTATGAAACTACATTGCATTTGCTCGTATTGAGAAACAAATTGTTAGCGCAACACCAGTGCTGAAATATTTCGAGGTCTGATTGGAGATTATAACAATCATTCGAACTACAAATCGGCATATATACTTTTACATCATCGGCAAACATTAGGCACTTAGAAAACTTGAAATGTTGTGGTAAGTCGTTTATAAACAGTATAAAAAGTAGAGGCCCGCAATGGGTGCCTTGTGGTATTCCTGACCATGCGTAGACGAGACTATCGGACTTTGTTGGTCCTATTTTAACTAGGGATGGCCAAAAAAGATCGGTGTTTAAAAAAACCGGTTTTTTCTATTCGCGGTTTCGGTTTTTTCGATCTTTTTATCGCAACTGTCTTTAATCGACCTTTTTTAAAAAAAACCGAAAACCGAACTATCGACGCCTATTCCATTGAATTGTAAATATTAAATTATTTTTCACGATAAGTGATGGCCCCGCATCTAAAAAAAGCCCACTTTGGCAATATTTTGATGAAAAAGGGAATAAAGAAGTTTTATGCAAGCTGTGTGGGGCGGTAGTAAAACTGGGAGGTGGCACGTCCAACTTAAAAGGACACCTCCAGCGCAATCATGCCGGTTGGGATAGAAATTATTTACCTTGTAACACCAACAAGAGCACCGATGATGTGTTGTGTTGTGATGGTTCTAATTCGAATGAAGAAGTCAGAACTGTTGATAGGCAGCCACCAATTCCAGACAAGTTTTTGAAATCATGTTTACTGTGACTTTTTTGAATTCAAGCACCCACATTTATATGTATTAGTACAAAAAAGCATTGTCTTTTTCAGAATTTTTCTCTTTTAAAAATTTGATTTAACTGTATTAACTTGAACTGAAAAATAAATATTTGTTGAATTAGGACTTCTTGAGTTCTTTTAAAAATTTAGAGAGAAGAACCCTATAGTAAGTATCTACATTGTTGTATTTCTATAAATTTTCTTTTCGAAGTTTAAAATTGTGCCGGTTTTTCGATAAACCGGTTTTTTCGTGTCCGGTTTTAAATGCGGTTTAAAACCGGAATAAAAAACCGCGATTAATCACAAACCGGTTTTTTTTCAACTTTGGCCATCCCTAATTTTAACTAAAAGCTTCGGGTCCACTAAAAAACTTTCCAAAAATTTTAAGAGTGTGCCTCTTATTCCATATAAAGAGAGCTTGTGAAGTAAGACAGAATGATTGACTTTGTCAAAAGCTTTGGAAAAGTCAGTGTATATAACATCCAATTGCTATTTTTGCTCGAGCGCTTTAACAATTTGACTTGTTATAGTAAGAAGGTTGGTACATGTGGATTTCCTCGGTAGAAACCCATGTTGATATTGGCTAAAAAGGTCTTTGAAAAGTGGAAAAAGTTTAGTGTTTAAAATGTTATCGAATATTTTAGCAATTGTACTTTGTTTGACAATAGGCCTATAGTTAGTGATGCTATTTCGATCACCAGACTTAAATATCGGCGAGATTGCGCAGAGTTTCCAGCAATCAAGAAAGACCCCTTTCTTAAGGCACGCATTGAAAATACAAGCTAAAGGTGAACAGATAGTATCACAAAACATTTTTATAAAAATTGGAGCAAATCCTTCTAAGTCGCGACTGTGGGTAGATTTTATGTGAGATATTGCTAAAGATACATCATCTGAAGTAATGTCAAAGTTGTCAATTGTACCCGAACTAGTAATTGGATCAAAAAATACTGAACTACTATCGGGAATCCAGTTACTTTGCTCATATACCTTTTGAAAAAATTTTGCAAAGAGATTGCAAGTCTCCAAGGAATTTTCCGAAATTTCTCCATCATACTCGAGACAGCTTGGGAATCCGTTGGTATTACGCTTATTGGTATATATCCGATTTGGCATAATCATAAACAGTATCTAATGCAACATTGTTTGGAGAAAAATTATAGAACTTAAAGTTTAATTCAAGGGCCTTATGGTGCAAGCTATTACTAGACAAGGGCGATAAGCATTCCAAGCATGATAAGTAAATTTTTATATATCGATGTACCATAGGGGAAAAAAGACACTGAACAATTATTTAATGCATCAATGAACGTGCTTGGTCGTTCCTCCTTTGGGATTGGAAAATATTTTTTCTTTTTTAGGGCTTTACGCTGTTCAAAAGAAATCCAAAAACTCTATATATATTTATATATATATATATATTTTTTTTTAACTTCATGGTAATTTTTTTGGTTAAACTTATAGCAACCGTGACTACAATAAGGAGAGACACTCATTTTTACGATTTTTGCCCGCTGTATTCATAACTCGAAAAGCAGTTAATTTGAATTTCAACAGACTTGAGTTCGAATCACTCTTGCTATTGTTAACATGCTATGTAGTTGAGGTGCTAAGTTGATCTTATGCAGAGCAAGTCTATTAATGCTATTTTCTTAACAGAAGTTTTAAAAGTGAATAGATTAATTATTCTAGGACAGACATTTAACTTTTAATTTTCGAAAATTTGGGGGGGTTGAACCCCCGAACCCCCTCCCCCCCCCCTGAATACGCGCCTGCCTGTATGTATGTATATACATATCGTCTGTCATTCGAAAATTTTAGAATACATTGCAAATACAGGGTGGCGCAAAAGTAATCTACCGATGTTTTTTGGCTGTAATTAAAAAAAAAATTAAAAACTTTGATTCTTCTTGTGGATTATTTTTATTTGGTCTTTTAATTTTTTTTACATCAAGTCGAGAATATCATGTCATGTAAATGGCCGCCGCCACAGTTGATTGTCATTTGAGCCCTTTTTATGGCATTTTCCATCACTTTGGCCGCGATAGGTCCTCACGTTCTTGACGGATATTGTCTTTAAGAGCTGCAAGAGTCTGAGGCTTGTTGACATAGACCCGCGATTTGAAAAAGCCCCACAAAAAGAAGTCTGGAGCGGTCAAATCAGGCGATCTTGCTGGCCAATGCAAATCGCCAAAACGGGAGATTAGGCGCCCGGGAAATGCATCCTTCAGCATATCGGTTGTGGCACGTGCAGTGTGTGCTGTTGCACCGTCTTGTTGGAACCACATGTTTTCCAATCCCAATTCATCAATTTGCGGCAAAAAGAACTCGTTGATCATTGCTCTGTAGCGCTCACCATTCACAGTAACCGTTTGGTCCGCGACCGAAGGTCCGATGACTCCTCCAGCGAAAACAGCACACCATACAGTGACTTTGAGCGGGTGTAATGGCTCTTCGTGGGTTACACGCGGATTTTCAGTGCCCCAGAAGTGAGAATTTTGCTTATTTACGTACCCGCTAAGATGGAAATGGGCCTCATCACTCATGATTATTTTTAATGAAAAATCATCTTCCTCTTCAAGTCAGCAATATTCCGCGTTCTGGAGCAGTGTAGAGTAACATTGTTTATTAAGGTGTATTTTGCATGTGTTTACTACACAAATGTCAAAACAGAATTGATTTTAGGGGCCAATCGCAGAATTTATAGCATTTTCTGATAGGAAGATTACTTTTGCGCCACCTTGTATATAATAATTTTACTGTGTAAGAGTGAGTTTTTGTTATTCATACCTCCGATTATTATCTTCCAACTTTTCTTGTGAATGTTGTATTGGAGATTTCAAATCTGGAACCCCCCCCGAAAAATTTTCCTGGATCCGCCCCTGCCCAACACACTCCCCTGGGGAACACCATAAGTTGCTGTGAACGACCGCGAGCCGGTACCATCCACAACCACTACACGTCTTCGTTCAGCCAGGTATGACTTCAACCAAGACAGCATGCTAGAATGAAAACCAAGACTAGCTAGCTTAGAAATTAATAGCGAGTGGTTGACTTTGTCAAAGGCCTTCGAAAAGTCAGCGTAGATGGTATCCACTTGTGCTTTCGCGTTAAAAGCGGAGATGCAGATCTCAGAGAATACTGCAAGATTGGTTACCGTCGACCTGCCAGGCATAAAACCGTGCTGGTTAGGGTTAATTAAACTCTTGACTGCGAAAAATATCTTATCCTTGACTACAATTTCAAATAATTTTGACATAGTGGACAGTTTAGAAATAGGACGATAGTTAGCAACGCTACTTTTGTTTCCACTCTTGAATATCGGAGTAATAGAAGTCACCTTCCAGGCGTCTATGAAATCACCACACATGAGGGACTTATTGAAAACTATAAGGATAGGGTAGGCAAGTGCCGAGATGTTTTTGAACAAAAAAGAGCAAAACCCATCAATATCCGTCTGTGTAGAAGACTTAATCACAGAAATGCCACGAATAATATCATCGATGGTTAAAGAAAGTGCACTGAAACTGACAGGACTATCACTATTAGTGGTATCATCCTCACAAACCATATTATCAGACTCAAAATATGAACTAAAAAAGTCAGCAAATAGGTTGGCAGCCTCAGATAAGGAATGCGCAGATGAGTCATTATAAAAAACTTGAAATGGGATACTTGAGCACGATTTTTTAGCCTTGACGTAGCGCCAGAAAGACTTTGGATTACACTTAATATCACACTCAAATTTAGCGACATAATTTCTGTGGAGTGACTTACTTAGCGACTTAAACTCCTTCGAGTAAAAAAGATACTTTTCTTTATGAAAAGATAAGTTCGACAGTTTATACCTCCTGAAGAACTTATTCCTCAAATTTTTAAGTTTCTTTAAATTATTTGTATGCCACGGAATTTTATAGCACTTCTTTTTAACTCTAGGGATCATAAAACAACAAATTTGGTTGACTTTGGACTTGAAAAGATCAAAGCATTCATTAACGCTAGCCCTATCAAAAATATTGTCCCAGTCAAGCAAGCCGATGCTTTCATTGATAGCATCAAAATTACAATTCTTGAAGCAATAGTTCTCAGGGAGCGACTCCACGTCAATACTTTCAAAATGATAAAACTCCAACTGCAGTACAAGAGGAACATGATGCAATCCAGGGCTAGACAGAGGGTCTAGACATTCCTTAAGGGAAAAGCGTATATCCTCACTAATAAAAATGAGATCTAAAATTCTAGATAGTTTATTTAAAATTGCATTAATCTGGGAAAGATTAACACTCAGTAAACTGTCAACAACGTAAGATGCGGAGGAACTTATCACGTTATTGGGATACAAAGTTAAGCTCTCCCCCACTGTCGCCCAGCCCACACTTCCTAGGTTAAAATCACCTAAAATACAAAAATTAAATTCCGAGTTCTTAGAAACTAGGTCTACAAGATTGTTCGTGTGAGCCTTATACAGGCATTCTGAGCTACCAGGCGGGATGTAGGATACACACAGAATCAAGGAAAATCCATTCACACACACGCAAAGTTGATCTAAAAGTGTGTCCGCATTTTGCAAGGAAAGAAGCGATGAGCGATGTTTCTTCTGCACAGCTATTAATACACCTCCTCCACGAGTCAACCCTGTTTTTTTACTATCATGGTCTTTCCTGTAGACAATGAAGAGATTGGGATATTGAACCTATACTTATGATATTTCGAATATAGGTATATAAAGATCGTACAATATGGGTATCAAAGGAAAGGGAAGGCCCCAGGTTTCATTTTAGCTTCGATATATTTCGATAAATTTATCGATAACTAAGTTATCGGTCAAAATTCGATTGCACGTAAACCTTAATATTACCCCACAATATGGGTATCAACAGAAAGGGGATGGCCCCAGGTTTCTTTTGTACTTCAATATATTACGATAAATTGATCGATAACTGAGTCATCGGTCAAAATGTGATTGCCCAAAAACCTTAAACTTGCTCTACAATATGGGTATCAAACGAAAGGAGATAGCTCCAGGTTTCATTTGTACTTCTACATATTTCGATAAATTTATCGACAACTGAGTTGTTGGTCAAAATGCGATTGCCGAAAAACCTTAATATTACCCTACAATATTGTACCAAATCAACATTTGAATTTGCATTCATCCTGGCACAATTTGTCAAAATTGAATTCTTGAAAGGCCCCCTAACGTTACCAACGAATACCGCAAAAGAAAACCGGTTTTCAATACTCTTTTTTCAAAATATTCGAATTTGGTAAATTCTCAGTAGGCAATAATATTATATAAATATGAAATCTTAAAGTATATTATTGATTTTGAAAGGCCCCCCAACTACTTACATCCCGAGCAACGCCGGGTACCCTGCTAGTTTATGTAAATTTTTGTGTATACACTCGTATAAGATATGTATAATGTGTGAGGCGGTAAATAGCAAACTGGCGGGTTAGGGGCCAAGAAACAGCCTGTCGTAAGATGTTACTAGAATGTACAAAAGTAATGACTTCGAGTTACTGACCGCTTTCATAACGGCCGGTAAAAGCTAACCGGTGTTTAATTGAGTCAAATAACCGCCGATTATGATAAACCGACTTTTATGAAAATCGGGCTTTTAGTTGACATTTTGTTTCAGAAAAGATGTTATTCTGAAAGGACCAAAATAGGTGCTGTTTTAAATGTTTGAATGACTTCATTTTTATACCTAGTAGTGCTTCGCACACAAGGTATATTAACTTCATTCGCCTAACGGTAGTATGTAACGGCATAAACTAATCGAGATAGATATTGACTTATAGATGTATATCAAAATGTTCAGGAGGAAAAGAGAAATTGATTGAGCCATGTCCGTCCGTCCGTCCGTCTGTGAACACGATAACTTGAGTATATCTTGAGATATCTCAAGGAAATTTGGTATGCAGGTTCCTTTTTACTTATCTCGGAGCGCTATTGAAAATAGGCAAAATCGGTTAAAAGCCACGCCCACTTTCTGTACATATAATATTTTCGAAAATACAAAAAGAGTGATTGTTCAGTACATAATATACCTATAAGGATAAAATTTGGTGTGTACTTTAGCGTTAAGGCAAAGAATAAAATTTTGAAGAAATTTTTAAAAAACGGGCGTGGCACCGCCCACTTTTGATTAAGTCAAATTTGGAAATATTATTAATCATAAATAAAAAACGCTCAAGATAGCAAAATAAAATTCAGCACACATATTTATATTAATACAGGCAATATTTCGAAAAAAAAATTAGCGAAATCGGGTTAGGTTCACGCCCAATTTTATACGAAAGATTTTGAAAAGGATCATAGATATATTGAATATGCTATAACTTTGCTTAAACTAGCTGTATATCATTTCTATTTTACCTCTAAAGTGTTCGTGGGCAAAAAAAGTCAAAAGCACAAAATTTTTGGAAAATGGGCGTTGTTGCCCCGCTCCTTTATGGGGGATTATTCCACAAAACTTTACATGCCATAACTCCGGTAAAAATTGACTTATTGAAACGATATTTCGAGAAAGTGTTCAACATATAAAGCTAACTCTTTGCTGTAAAAATAAACAAAATTGGTGAACGGACACACCCACTTTTTCAACACAGTTCTGAAAAATTTCTTCGTAAAATTAAAATCGCGATATTTCCATAATTGTATTAGTTATATAAATGAGATTTTACGCACATAATAAGCTTTTTAAGAAAAACTAAACTGTATAAATTTTTTTTTTGATTCTGGTGAAGTAGGCGTGGCGCCGCCCACTTTTTAGCATAAAAGCTCTGCTATTTTCAAAAGCGATGGCTTTAAATTTCAAGAAGCTAAGGGTCACACCTGGTCCACATTTTGGTCGATATCTATTGAACGGGGTCCCGTATTCGACTTTGAACCACTTCCTTTTAAAACCCTCATCAACACCTTTCATTTGGTACCATATTGTGCAAACACTTTTTAGAGTCACACCCGGTCCACATTTTATCTCCGAAATGGGCTCCCATATGGGACTTTGAACCACTTCCTTTTAAAACTCTCATCAACAGCTTTAATTTGGTACCCATATTGTGTAAACACTTTTTAGGGTCACACCTGGTCCACATTTTAGTCGATATCGCGGAAACGGGTTCGGGCATTGGACTTGCAACAAATTTCCGTTAAAAGTGTGTGTTAACACCTTTCACTTGATACCCATATCGCAGAAATACCTTTCAGGGTCCCAGCTGGGTCACATTGGGTTTCAAGACCCTGATCACCTAGGTATATAAAATATAGTTATAAACCTATTCTCATACCCCCCAAATATACATACAAAATTTCATTAGAATCTACCAAGCCGTTTAGAAGATTTAAGCAGTGGAACACCGTGACACGAGATTTTTATATATTAGATACACTAGTAGACCCAGCAGACGTTGTTCTGCCTTAAATTTGGTTTACCTGCTTATCTGAAAATAATTTGTTATTATCTCCCAGCGAATTTTGTTCCTTGTTAGTGATAATAATTAAGTAAATTTTTTATTTTATCAAGTTCATTTGTTTATTATGGTTAGGATAAATAAAAGAGATCTAGTACATATTTCAACTATTATTTAACAGGCTTTTTTAGAATTTCTTGTTTTCTTCACTTAAGCACTTTGTGATACACGAAATTTTTTTTTGTTATCAGGCGCAAGAACAAACAACGCAGATGGTCTTCCGACTCTTGAACCAGCCACATATAATTGACCATGGGTAAAACATTGATTCTCGAGATTCAGGCCACAAACTTTCAAGGATTGGCTTTGTGATTTGTTAATTGATTGATTGTTCATTAATTTTTTTACAACCAAACGCGTACCGTTGCACCGTTTTGGTTGGTTTATGTTGCAAAGAACGCAAACGTCATTTCTGCTGTGTAGCTGTGAAAATTTTTGCTGTGTTTTAAATTGCGAAAAATTATAAGTTTTCCTAGCTTTTATTTATATTTTGTGTGCTGTAAAGTTTAAAGTTAATTGTTTTGCTTGTGTTTTTCATATTTTATGAAAGTGAATAATTTAATCTAATTGCTTTAGTATACATTTGCTGAGTCATTTTGCATATTGTTATTGTTGCGTTTGATTGGCTTTTGTTATTTATTTATTGTTTTTGTTTCTTGTGCAAACTTTTTTTCATTTCCCTCATTTTCTTGCCTTCTTTTATCACAGCTGTTTGCGTTGTGTTTATTGAGTGTCACAATACAGTGTATCTCAAACTGCTCGCTACTATTGCTTTTCAGTGTTGCCTTTTATAACTGATTTTTCCCTAAATCTTTTTGTTTTTTATTTTTTCCTACGCAATTTGATAATTAGTGATGTCGTGTATTTATCAAAATTGTCAAAACGCTATTTGGCGTGTTGGCTCTGTGATGGGCTTGCTCATATTAAATGTGCTGGGTTGACTGGTCGGGTCGTGGACTTGGTGCACGATAATAAAGGCCTTCGGTGGTCTTGTTTAAAGTGCCGTTCAACTGAAGTTGATTTATTTAAAGTTTTTAGAGAAGTCCGTCATGGCTTTTCTGAACTCGGCAAAGACCTCACTTTGCTAACTGAGAAGTTTCATAAGTATGAGACAGTTTTTAAGACTTTTAAGTGTCTGGATGAAAAGTCTCACGATTTAAACATCATTGCTGGTGAAAGCAATCCCAAAATTGCTGTCGATATCTCGCCTGATGTAGGAATTACTAACACAATTCCGAGTGTTCCTGCACCTTTGTCTATAGAACTTATTGACTTAGCCTCTCCCAATCCATCAGCCCAACCATCAACTTCCAAAGCTGCTTCCTCGAAAAAGAAAAAAACTGAGCCTCAACCAGGCGCGTAGCCAGAAAAAAATTTCGGGGGGGGTTTTGGCCAAAGTGTCAATAAATAAGAATTACCTGTAAATACACACATGCATATTTATATTTTTACATATTACATATTTATACATACTTTTATTTATTTGAAACTTTCCTTTCTCTACACGGCTAAATTTTAAACCATTTATTGGTTTACACAATTTTTAAAACTTTTTGGTAATAAATTCCAAACCTTTCAATTACCTACAAAAATTCTGAATTTTTTGCGGTTTTGATTTAAAACTTAACTGGGATAAACAAAAATACAACAAAAGTCGTATACACAGCGAATATGTGTACTTTTCGCATACAATTCATGAGTGCGCCGTAGCTCGGTAGGTAGAACATTGTGCACTGATTTGGGGCACGTCGGTTCGAGTCGTAACATTTTTTAAAAAAACATAAAAAATTGTCAACAACATTTTCGGTTAAAAATTTAAAAAAATTTTATTAGGCGCATTTCTATGACAACCGGCGTAAATTTAATTCTAAACAAAATTTGGTTTGGTCATACACCTAGACCGGTACGTCTGCGTCCAAAGGGTTTTTTTGGAATGTCCAGTAAAATTAACTTCTTTAGACTAATTTCATTATTTTTGAATGAAAGTATGTGTAAATACACAATAAAAATACTTCAACTCAAAGTTAAGAATTTTGTGGAAAACTCATGAAAATTCAAGAAAACTCGAAAAAATTTCACCAAATTACTAACTTTCAGGTAAAATTTGATTATCTTCGAGTGTGCAGTTTTTTAGCCCATTCAACTGTCAAAAGCCGGGCAAAAGCATTTTCTTCAATATAGAAATATTACGCTTATATATTTGAATGGAATTTAATGCACTTGGTTAGAAAAAAAATTCCCAACAATCGAGTAATTCTTCTAGCGGCTTAAGATTAATTAAACGGGCCACAAAAGTGCATACGCGAAAAAAATCTAAAAACTTGTACTGAGAAGTTAGAAATTTTGATGAAAATTTTTCGAATTTTCTTGAATTTTCATGAATTTTCCACAAAGCTCTTAACTTTGAGTTTTATTGTGTTTTTATACATACTTTCATACAAAAATAATGAAATTAGTCAAAGGAAGTTAATCTTACTGGAAATTCTAAACAACACTTTGAACGCAGACATACTGGTCTAGGTGTATATGTAGCCCCAAAAAGTTTTAAATCTAGGCTAAAACTTTTAGCCGTGTACAAAACAATATTTATTTGTATTGTTTGTTTTTAAATTTTGTTTAGGATTTCTTCAGGAGTTACTTCAAAAGTAGAGTGGATATTGAGTAGAGCCGAAACGCTAAAGAAAAATTTCTGGTGTCAGAATCTCTTCTAATTTTCTACTGCTAATTTCTGGAAAATTTTTACAAAAAGGAAAAACAGTAAATAGTTGTCGCTATATTTCTTGAAGAAAAACTGAAGCTTCGGAAAAATATAAACAAATAATATAATAAAACAACATTGAAATTCATATACAAAGCGGCAAATTGCAATTATTCAACATGCAAAACGGAACGTCAAAATTTGTTAGCTATGTCAAGAAATAATTGAAAATATTTCTTGAGCATTTTCTTTTCAACAGCACACCGGGCTTTTGCTTTTAAACTTTTCTCACGTGACAAGTATAAGTACAATTTAATTGTTACTTTCTCTGATAATTCAATGCGACTGCGTTGTGTACTGCTTGGTATTTTTTGCTAATTTTTTTTAACTTCTTGGTCAATTTTTCGGTTAAACTTATGGCAACCGTGACTACAATAACGAGAGACACTCGTTATTACGATTTTTGCAGGCTGTATTCATAACTCGAAAAGCAGTTAATTTGAATTTCAACAAACTTGATTACGAATCACTCTTGCTGTTGTTAACATGCTATGTAGTTGAAATGCTAAGTTGACCTTATGCAGAGCAAGTCTGATAGTTTTGCTCGAATTTCTTAAAGCGCCAAATGAGTGAACCGTTGCAGGAATTTAGTTGTGACCTCTCAGACTTGCTCTGATAATTGATTAGCGACTACCAATAACTTCTCTCAGTGTGAAATATTATTTAATTTTGTTCTATCATATTTTCATTATTGCTATTAATGCTACTTTCTTAGCAGGGGTTTTAAAAGTGAATAGAGTAATTATTCTAATACAGACGTATATTTTTTTAATTTTCGCAAAATTTCGGGGGGGGGGGGGGGTTTGAACCCCCGAAACCCCCCCCTGAATACGCGCCTGGCCTCAACCTATTAGGTTGGCACCTGAAGCAACCGCTAGGAATCTGGTTGTCGTTCCGCGAAATAAAATCGTTTTTGTGTCACGTTTTGAGGCGGATACTACGGAAGAAGACAAAGTTGTACATTCTTTCCAAATTAAAACCCGATAGTTTAGCTATAAAAAAATTCAAATTTAATTACGAGAGAAACGTGTCCTCCTTCAGAATTGATGTTTCTTTAAATGATTTTGACTCAATTTTGAAGAGTTCGTTTTGGCCGTCTGGCGCTTTCGTCCGTGAATTTGATCACAAACCAAAGAAAAATGTACAGTCTTTAGCAAGAGTCCCTAGTGATAGTGCAGCGTCAAAAAACTAAATTGAAATACTGTAAACGTTTACTATCAGAATGTAAGAGGGTTAAATACAAAACTAACTAGTCTTTATTTGAAATCTCTTTGCTGTAATTATAATATTATTTGCTTTACCGAAACGTGGCTAAAACCACATATTTTTAACGCTGAAGTGTTATCTGATGATTACCAGGTATTCAGAAATGATCGCATTAACAGAGTCGGGGGTGGCGTTCTGATAGCTGTTCATTCGTCAGTGCCCTCTGAGGAGGTTAGTGTTCCTGTATTGGATTCAAGTGAATTCAAGTGCGTCCGTATACTTGTAGAGAATTCTTATATGTACTTAGTGGTTTGTTATATTCCTCCGTCATCGGATATATCAAGTTATATGCAACATGTCTCACTGTTCAAAACTGTAAATTTAATGACTAAACTTTCCGATTCAATGATCGTACTGGGCGATTTTAACCTACCCCATATTTCGTGGAATATCTTTGACGGAGGCATTGTGCCAATTCCATCTAAAGCGGGGTACAACGACTTCTTGGATGAAATGTCGGACCTCTGTCTTAATCAAATAAATGTCATACCTAACAGTTTCGGAAAGATCCTGGACTTAGTTTAGGTCGATGATTTATCTAAGCTCTGCTTAAGTCGATGTGTTCCACTGGTTTTACCGGAAGATGTCTACCATCCTTCTCTGGAGATCGTTTACGAAATCAGAACTAACGCAGAGGGTAGTGATACTCAACTATACAATTGTAGCAGTATTTTTGATTTTGACTTTGCAAAAGCCAACTTTCATAAATTTAATAAAGAGTTGTCTAAATTAACCTGGCCTGAATATTGTGGCGATATCGAACTTAATCTTTCACACTTTAATAACACTATTTATAGGCTCTTTGATAAACATGTACCTAGACGTAAATCTTTCTACGATGAACCAACGCAAGCATGGTTTACCAAAGAATTGAAAACCTTAAAAAATAAAAAGAACCGTTCATTCAAGCTTTACAAGAAATCCGGTTTAAACAAAGATTACCTAAAGTACTCGAATTTACGTCAGAAATACTTTGAGTTGAACAATAAATGTTACAATGCTTATATTCGCAAAATAAAAACCAACATTATCTGCAACCCAAAGTCATTTTATGGTTTCGTAAACTCAAAACGTAATGTAAAGGGTTTTCCGTCTGCTATGAAATACGAAGACTGTATATCCAGTGATAATCAAGATATTGCAAATTTCTTTGCTCAGTTTTTTAAATCTAATTATTCTATTACAGAATTTTCTCAATTAATTGAGTATCCATACCTGTTGGATACAAACAACTCTATTAATAGTCCAATAATTTCTCCTGAAAATGTCTTATACTATCTAAAAACCTTAAAAGTGTCATTTAAAAGTGGTCCTGACATGATTCCGTCATGTTTTCTTAAAAACTGTGCTAACTTCATTTACAAGCCTCTTACTGGTCTCTTTAATTTGTCTCTGAAAAGTGGCGTATTTCCATCAGTTTGGAAAGAATCTTTCCTTACGCCACTTTATAAAAGTGGGAGTAGATCATCTGTCGACAACTATCGCCCCATAGCAATGCTTTCAGCGATTCCAAAATTATTTGAAGCTATTGTTTCAAATCAGCTTACAGATTCTATCTCCACATTACGTCGATCGGATTGAATCGGTTCAAAAACAATTCTTACTTTTTGCGTTAAGAAATCTGCCATGGGATTCCTCATACAACCTCCCACCCTATACAGATCGCTTGAAACTTATAAACCTTCCGACACTCTCCAGTCGTAGGGAAATGCTCGGAATAATTTTTATCATTAAATTGCTAAACGGGTTGGTCTCTAGTCCATTTCTGCTGAGTGAAGTGAACTTTAACGTGCCCTTTCGGCCATCAAGACATTTTAAACCTCTTTTCCTCTCATTCCAGCACATTTGATATTTCTGACTCGCTTTTCAGCATTAAAATATCACTACTTTCCTCACTTAATCAATAATAACTTAATAAACACATGGTTAATGTTTATTTTTACTCAGTAGTTACTTAGCTGATGAGTTTCTCTCTGTAGCTGAGCAGTTTTAGATCTCTACACTTAACAAACCCCTGCCTTTCATCAACTCGGCAATATATTTAAAAAAAAAAAAAAATCCGTGCGTTATACGGATGCGCCCCTCGTGTGGGTTGGGCGGGAATGGTGGGTTATCCGTTGGGTATTAAAAAAAAAAAAAAAAAAAAGCATGATGACTACTGAGCCAACCTTTAGTTGCAAGTTGGGCGGTGGTAATCCAGACACATCCAATAAGTTTAAAAACTCAATTAGATAGTTAGTGGCTTCATCTTCGTTTGTTATACTGTCAATATATTTATATGAATGCATTGTTCCAATGATCTGATTCTGAACCTATATAGTTCAGGTCATCTACATCTTTATTCTTAGCCGCCAAAATTGCTCTCTTACTCAACCATTCATCGTTGTTGAAGTTTGAAATAATAATAGGAGGAAAGACATTTTTAATAAGTTCGTCTTTTGATGAGACAAAGATACAAAAATTTAGAGGAAATGTACTCTACCATTACCTACATATATTCAACAATTGCTCAGCGAAGTCTTCAGCGGATGTATCATTCAGCAATGCAATTCTGATGTTTGTTGTCAACTGAAGTTTCTTCACATATCGCCAAAGATGAGATGATTTGAGGCAAGCGTTTATTTCGTCGGCAGCCGTTGACCTTGGAGTTACTGGCAGTATTTGGCGGAAATCGCCACACAGTAAAACCATTGTGCCTCCAAAAAATCTTTCAATGTTCTATTAAGTGCTTCTAATGCACGTTAATGCGCCATCGTACATTCGTCCCAAATTACGATCTTTGTTGCTGATATTACATACCGGTTCCTCTACATTTTGAAGATTTAACGGCAGTTTTAAGGCAGAATGAGACGTACGACACCCTTATAATAATATGGCTGCTATTCCCGAAGAAGCAACTGCAACCGCAATGTTGGATCTTTCACGAACAGTGGCTAAAATTAATGATAGGAGGAATGTCTTACCAGTTCCCCCCAGGGGCATCCAGGAAATATAAACCACCATTTCCATCATAAATTGCCTTCATAAGCGTATCATAAACATACCTTTGCTCCTGATTCAGTAGGGGTACATTCCTTTGTACTGCTACATTTAATTCCTGAGGATCATATTCACGTTCCCGTTCCAAATCTCGATTATATGCCTCGTTCATTCCACGTTTTCACAAACGCATTCGCTCATAGAACTAAGCCCCATTTCCTATTAAAACTCTTATTAACACGTTTTATTGATACCCATAGTGTACAACAAATTTTTAGGGTCATCCCTGGTCCACATTTTGGTCGGAATTTCGAAGATGCATTCACACATAGAACTTTAACCTACTAGTTTTTGAAACTACCTTTCATTTTATGCATATATTGTACGAATATATTCTAGGGTCACCCCTGGTCCACATATTGGCGCTATCTCGAAAACAGGAACAACGGGATAAAAAGTATCCTATGTCCGTTACCTGGTTCTCAACTACCTCTCCACCAATTTTCAACCAAATCGGTTCAGCCGTTCTTGAGTTATAGATGGTGTAACTAACACAACTTACTTTTCGGGGTGAAAAAAAAAATTTAGAATTTGTTACTCAGTGTTTTTTATTGATTATTTACTGTAAATTATTATTTGGTAACTGAAATTGAATATTTCTAAGACATAAATCTATATATATTCAATTTCAGTTACCAAATAATAATTTACAGTAAATAATCAATAAAAAACACTGAGTAACAAATTCTAAATTTTTTTTTCACCCCGAAACCTGTTACCGTGCAGCAGTCTGTGCTGTAGTCCGTGTTGTGGCGCTTATTGCTGCTGCAATATGTCAGCCAACATAGGCTTGTGCTTGTTTTGTTTCAAATTGCAAGCTACAGCAAACAATATGTGCTGCAGTTCTGCAGCTTGCTGTCGAGGGAACTATTTGTTTTGTTTCAAGTTAAAGCCAAGCACGCTTTGTACGGCTGCAGTTTTGGTGCAAATACAAGCACAGCCACAGCTCCATTTGATGCTTTTGCTAATTTCGCTGCCGCATTTTAAACCCTGGTGATATGACGAATCAATTTAGTTTTATAAAAGGCTGGCTCCTTAATATTAGTGGCCTACGACATTTGTGGCGATTTGGTCACGTGAGGGTTTTAAGCATTTAATGACCCGAAAATTATGCCAAGACAAAATAGAGAATTTTTTCGGACACATTCGGAGAGGCGGATCTTTTGATTCAAAAATAACGCCACAGCGTTTTTCATATTTGTTCACACAAGCCTGGGGTTATAGGATACATTAGATGTGTCGATAGGGGCAATTGCGGAGTGTTGCCCGATGACCTGGAAGGATCGATTTCCTCCAACACTCTCCTGGCAAACATTTCAAGGTCTACCTAGAAAAACCCTGAGCTCGTTTCAAAATGTGCAAGTTGACATATCTGTTGATATAGACGAAAGCAGCTTCCTTCATCATGGTGCATTTATATATTTTTGTGGCTACTTATATTTTACATATTTCGAAATGCACAGCTGCACAATGCCTTTACCTATATTTGATGGTGATATCACTGAAAAAGATTTCCTCTTTACGACGGAAAAACAGTTGAGTAACTGCGAACTTGTAAAGTCACCTTCTGTATTTATTGAGTTCATTTCGAATATCGAAAAAATTTATTCAGAGTATTTCGATTTCACTTGCCATAGGGTTGGCTTTTCTCAAATATTATATGAAAAAATTTATTCAGAGTATTTCGATTTCACTTGCAATAGGGTTGGCTTTTCTCAAATATTATATAAGAAAATGGGACACGTAGAGATGTTATAAAAGGCTTTTTATAAGAATAAGAAGATATTTTTTAATTAACCACTTCAATAAGAAAGCTAATGAGCCTTATTTTAAAAATGTGGAATTTTTGTGTAAATCACACCAATAGTCCGAGTGTCAGTCCGTCATAGTCTGGCCGCCATAGTCCGAATATGCCCGATTCTCTAATACTCCAAGTGTCTGTCCGCCCTAGTCCGATTTTTTATTAGTTCAAGTGTCTGTCCGCCATAGTCCGAAGTTTTCCGTTTTTTGTTTATATCAATTTTTAATTAGTCCAAGTGTCGTTGAAAAACTCTGAAGTTTTCCGTTTTCATATATGTATGTATATATCGTTTTAAATATTCCGAGAGTTTGTCTGCCGGATTCGGTTGTTTTTTAAGCAGATTTCGGGTACTTTCTTTAGAAATACGTCCCTCCATTTTCCCTACCAATCTCATATATGCAGGAAAGTTAAATAGGGTTTCGCTGTGGGTGATTTTGTAAATATTTATTTATTTTTCATAGTAGTTTGTTTAATTGTATTTATTTTTTATACCCAGCTGTACTTGTACACAGGGTATTATAACTTTGTTGGGATAACGGGTTGGTTGTACAGGTATAAAGGAATCGAGATATATATAGACTTCCATATATGAATATCTATGATCAGGATCGAAAAAAAGTTTGGTTGAGCCATGTCCGTCCGTCTGTCCGTTAACACGATATCGAGCAAATAATGAGATATCTGCACCAAATTTGGCATGCGTACTTATTTGGGCTCAGAATAGATTGGTATTGAAAATGGGTAAAATCGGACTATAACCACGTATGAAACGGGTTAATTCAATATTAGAAGCATCTACAATGATAAAATTTGCAATATGTATTGATTTAGATGTTCTAAGGCCGATTTTATCAAATTTTGTGAATAGGGGCGTGGCACCGCCCACATATATTTGTAGATATTTTGAATCTTAATAACTTCAAAACAGTTTATGCTAGTATAACGAAATTTTGTAGAGGGCATACTATTGAAAGGGTCGATACTTACGCCTTTCGTTTTGTCAGGATTCTAATTATCAAACACGGCCAATTTATGCTCTTTTGCACATTGCAAATAATTCATATTTATTATCATTATTATTAGTTTTAAGAAAAATATAGATTAATTGTATTTGATAAAATAGTTTTAATTTTGTCATTGTTTTCGCTGTCTCTCGTTTAACCGATGTTGCTCACGACGCGTGCCAGACGATACTCTCTTTATGACTCTCGGTTGTGTTGCCATCTGCTAATCTGCAGGGATGATATAGTTTGTATTAAGTTGAATATTAATGCTGGTCTTTAATAAGGTTGACCACACACATAAATTACTGGTGCTGATCTGATATTTAGGATTCGAATTAATAATAGTTTATGGTTAGTTTAGATCAGCCGTAGATTACGATGATCTTACATTAAGCGCGGCTATCGCGATTTGCAACTCACGATATTTTAAACCGTCGCGAATATATTTAATAACCGTCTGTTCCGTTAAGCCATACCGTTTTCCTAGTCCGCTCATTCGAAAGCAATATTCATTAACTATTTCGTTTTGCATTCGCGTCGCACTAGCCATTTTATAGTGTATTTGCGCGTCATTTAATTCAAACCCGAATTCACTTTTTAGAGCACTAGCCAATTCTGGCCAACTAGCGTAAAATATTGGTGCAGAATCTAACCTCATACGCGCAGCACCTTTCAACTTGCTATATATAGCCAAAAGTAAACACTTCTCATCCCAGTTATACGCGCTTATTGCACTGTCCACTCTATTCACAAATTGTGTCACTGTTAGTGAGCTTTCGTTAGTAGGGTTGAACTCAGGAATTGTCTCGGCAATTTCCTTCACACTGGCACTTCTACCTACTGTTCTTACTGAACTTGGAGGTAATGTAATTGAATGCTCGTTATTATCTTGTGCACTTTCTCACTTCTTTGATTTTGATTTGTTTGTTGTATTTGACCAGCCAAAGTGTTCATGGTCGTCACCATATTTTCCATCATTTTACGTAAGTCATTCACTTGATTTTCTAAACTTGGCTCAGAATCTTCTCTGTGAATCTCATCACTGCCTAAGAACTCACACAATCGCAATATCAATTCCGATTTTGTACCTGATGTTGCCAAATCATTAGCACGCAGCTGTTCTTTCAGCTCATCAACTTTCAATGTTGACACTTTTATTTTCATTTTGGTATTTTGTTTTGTTTCTTTTCAACTAGTATTCTAATTAGATTTTGTTTACGTTATGCCTTGCGGATAAATTCACCACACTAGAATTCGTCAGAGAACTTACCACTGTCTCTCGACAATTTGTCTTTCTTTATTCACCGCGTCAATTACCGCTCGCTCGCTCACACGAAGTTCGCAAAAAAAATTGTATTTATTACTTCAAACACAATCGCGAAAATGTTCTTTAACCGCTCGCTTATCCGTACAACCAACATAAACGAACACGACAACTATTTTTGTGGATGCACAAAAATTTTCGTTTGCTTTTGTTTTTGTTTTACGTTTTTATTTCACCAACAAACACAACATGCAACTTGTTTGCTTTGCCTTTGTACATATGTATCACCAACGTTCGTCCATTCGTACGCTCGACAGGCAACACAACAATACTACAATGTTCTCTTGGACACCAACAAAAACTTTAGCTTGCCTTTCTTATATCTATGCTTCACTGAATCGCTCATCCATTCGTATGCGCGACAGGCTACATAACAACAACCACACAATGCAATTCAAATACCACAGTCACTCTTAGCTTTAGTCTATGATTCACCGAACCGCTCGTTCATTCGTACGCGCGACAGGCAACACAAACTTCAATATTCAATTCAAACGCTAACTGCCACAATTTTGTGTATGTATGTATTTCGACGTTCGTACATTCGTACGCCCGATGAGCAACACAACAACAACACTGCTACAGAACTTCATGTATTTCACATGCAATGCAAAATCATGAATTTTCTTGCAACATTCAGATGCAATTTTCACAAACTTTTTCGTACGTATATTTCCTTTACGCAAAATTTGATTTATTATATCATACTGTATTTTAATATAACACAAACTGTCACTGAAGGCTGTGCAAAGTTTCACACTTCTGAACTGAAAGGGTCGATACTTACGCCTTTCGTTTTGTCAGGATTCTAATTATCAAACACGGCCAATTTATGCTCTTTTGCACATTGCAAATAATTCACATTTATTATCATTATTATTAGTTTTAAGAAAAATATAGATTAATTGTATTTGATAAAATAGTTTTAATTTTGTCATTGTTTTCGCTGTCTCTCGTTTAACCGATGTTGCTCACGACGCGTGCCAGACGATACTCTCTTTATGACTCTCGGTTGTGTTGCCATCTGCTAATCTGCAGGGATGATATAGTTTGTATTAAGTTGAATATTAATGCTGGTCTTTAATAAGGTTGACCATACACATAAATTACTTGTGCTGATCTGATATTTAGGATTCGAATTAATAACACTAGTTTACAAATAATTAATTTGAAAAAATACCAAGATATTCATGTATATGGCTGCATTGGCATTAGTATGCCGAGCACAAAACATATTTTGAAAATTTTTTGTATGGTTAGGTTTTCGAGATATCGGCAATTTTGTGTTTTTTCAGGTATCACTTCTTTCAAAAATTCTTTTCATCGATGTTAGAAAAGCGATGGACGCAAGCAGTACCTCGTGTATAATATGTAGGGGTGGACCAAACCATTGCTGAGCTATTAGCTTAATACTTAAAAAATCGCCAAAAATACAGTTTTTCCTAGAACTAGGTAATATTATGCTTAAAGTGTTTGTAATTATACACACTAATTTTAGAAAAAATAAAAAGTTCCTGATTTTTAACTTCGTAAAAAAAAAATATTTTCAAAATCAAAATTTTTTCAAAAATCGTAAAAATTCGACAATTATACGTCGTTGGAAGCGTATTTTAATTTGCTTTAAAACGAGGTACTGCTTGCATCTATCGCTTTTCTAACATCGGCGAAAAAAGTTTTTGAATGAAGTAGTGATAACGCCACAGCGTTTTTCATATTTGTTCACACAAGCCTGGGGTTATAGGATACATTAGATGTGTCGATAGGGGCAATTGCGGAGTGTTGCCCGATGACCTGGAAGGATCGATTTCCTCCAACACTCTCCTGGCAAACATTTCAAGGTCTACCTAGAAAAACCCTGAGCTCGTTTCAAAATGTGCAAGTTGACATATCTGTTGATATAGACGAAAGCAGCTTCCTTCATCATGGTGCATTTATATATTTTTGTGGCTACTTATATTTTACATATTTCGAAATGCACAGCTGCACAATGTCTTTACCTATATTTGATGGTGATATCACTGAAAAAGATTTCCTCTTTACGACGGAAAAACAGTTGAGTAACTGCGAACTTGTAAAGTCACCTTCTGTATTTATTGAGTTCATTTCGAATATCGAAAAAATTTATTCAGAGTATTTCGATTTCACTTGCCATAGGGTTGGCTTTTCTCAAATATTATATGAAAAAATTTATTCAGAGTATTTCGATTTCACTTGCAATAGGGTTGGCTTTTCTCAAATATTATATGAGAAAATGGGGGACGTAGAGATGTTATAAAAGGATTTGTATAAGAATGAGAAGATATTTTTTAATTAACCACTTCAATAAGCAAGCTAATGAGCCTTATTTTAAAAATGTGGAATTTTTGTGTAAATCACACCAATAGTCCGAGTGTCAGTCCGTCATAGTCTGGCCGCCATAGTCCGAATATGCCCGATTCTCTAATACTCCAAGTGTCTGTCCGCCCTAGTCCGATTTTTTATTTGTTCAAGTGTCTGTCCGCCATAGTCCGAAGTTTTCCGTTTTTTGTTTATATCAATTTTTAATTAGTCCAAGTGTCGTTGAAAAAGTCTGAAGTTTTCCGTTTTCATATATGTATGTATGTATATATCGTTTTAAATATTCCGAGAGTTTGTCTGCCGGATTCGGTTGTTTTTTAAGCAGATTTCGGGTACTTTCTTTAGAAATACGTCCCTCCATTTTCCCTACCAATCTCATATATGCAGGAAAGTTAAATAGGGTTTCGCTGTGGGTGATTTTGTAAATATTTATTTATTTTTCATAGTAGTTTGTTTAATTGTATTTATTTTTTATACCCAGCTGTACTTGTACACAGGGTATTATAACTTTGTTGGGATAACGGGTTGGTTGTACAGGTATAAAGGAATCGAGATAGATATAGACTTCCATATATGAATATCTATGATCAGGATCGAAAAAAAATTTGGTTGAGCCATGTCCGTCCGTCTGTCCGTTAACACGATATCGAGCAAATAATGGAATATCTGCACGAAATTTGGCATGCGTACTTATTTGGGTTCAGAATAGATTGGTATTGAAAATGGGTAAAATCGGACTATAACCACGTATGAAACGGGTTAATTCAATATTAGAAGCATCTACAATGATAAAATTTGCAATATGTATTGATTTAGATGTTCTAAGGCCGATTTTATCAAATTTTGTGAATAGGGGCGTGGCACCGCCCACATATATTTGTAGATATTTTGAATCTTAATAACTTCAAAACAGTTTATGCTAGTATAACGAAATTTTGTAGAGGGCATACTATTGAAAGGGTCGATACTTACGCCTTTCGTTTTGTCAGGATTCTAATTATCAAACACGGCCAATTTATGCTCTTTTGCACATTGCAAATAATTCATATTTATTATCATTATTATTAGTTTTAAGAAAAATATAGATTAATTGTATTTGATAAAATAGTTTTAATTTTGTCATTGTTTTCGCTGTCTCTCGTTTAACCGATGTTGCTCACGACGCGTGCCAGACGATACTCTCTTTATGACTCTCGGTTGTGTTGCCATCTGCTAATCTGCAGGGATGATATAGTTTGTATTAAGTTGAATATTAATGCTGGTCTTTAATAAGGTTGACCACACACATAAATTACTGGTGCTGATCTGATATTTAGGATTCGAATTAATAATAGTTTATGGTTAGTTTAGATCAGCCGTAGATTACGATGATCTTACATTAAGCGCGGCTATCGCGATTTGCAACTCACGATATTTTAAACCGTCGCGAATATATTTAATAACCGTCTGTTCCGTTAAGCCATACCGTTTTCCTAGTCCGCTCATTCGAAAGCAATATTCATTAACTATTTCGTTTTGCATTCGCGTCGCACTAGCCATTTTATAGTGTATTTGCGCGTCATTTAATTCAAACCCGAATTCACTTTTTAGAGCACTAGCCAATTCTGGCCAACTAGCGTAAAATATTGGTGCAGAATCTAACCTCATACGCGCAGCACCTTTCAACTTGCTATATATAGCCAAAAGTAAACACTTCTCATCCCAGTTATACGCGCTTATTGCACTGTCCACTCTATTCACAAATTGTGTCACTGTTAGTGAGCTTTCGTTAGTAGGGTTGAACTCAGGAATTGTCTCGGCAATTTCCTTCACACTGGCACTTCTACCTACTGTTCTTACTGAACTTGGAGGTAATGTAATTGAATGCTCGTTATTATCTTGTGCACTATTCTCACTTCTTTGATTTTGATTTGTTTGTTGTATTTGACCAGCCAAAGTGTTCATGGTCGTCACCATATTTTCCATCATTTTACGTAAGTCATTCACTTGATTTTCTAAACTTGGCTCAGAATCTTCTCTGTGAATCTCATCACTGCCTAAGAACTCACACAATCGCAATATCAATTCCGATTTTGTACCTGATGTTGCCAAATCATTAGCACGCAGCTGTTCTTTCAGCTCATCAACTTTCAATGTTGACACTTTTATTTTCATTTTGGTATTTTGTTTTGTTTCTTTTCAACTAGTATTCTAATTAGATTTTGTTTACGTTATGCCTTGCGGATAAATTCACCACACTAGAATTCGTCAGAGAACTTACCACTGTCTCTCGACAATTTGTCTTTCTTTATTCACCGCGTCAATTACCGCTCGCTCGCTCACACGAAGTTCGCAAAAAAAATTGTATTTATTACTTCAAACACAATCGCGAAAATGTTCTTTAACCGCTCGCTTATCCGTACAACCAACATAAACGAACACGACAACTATTTTTGTGGATGCACAAAAATTTTCGTTTGCTTTTGTTTTTGTTTTACGTTTTTATTTCACCAACAAACACAACATGCAACTTGTTTGCTTTGCCTTTGTACATATGTATCACCAACGTTCGTCCATTCGTACGCTCGACAGGCAACACAACAATACTACAATGTTCTCTTGGACACCAACAAAAACTTTAGCTTGCCTTTCTTATATCTATGCTTCACTGAATCGCTCATCCATTCGTATGCGCGACAGGCTACATAACAACAACCACACAATGCAATTCAAATACCACAGTCACTCTTAGCTTTAGTCTATGATTCACCGAACCGCTCGTTCATTCGTACGCGCGACAGGCAACACAAACTTCAATATTCAATTCAAACGCTAACTGCCACAATTTTGTGTATGTATGTATTTCGACGTTCGTACATTCGTACGCCCGATGAGCAACACAACAACAACACTGCTACAGAACTTCATGTATTTCACATGCAATGCAAAATCATGAATTTTCTTGCAACATTCAGATGCAATTTTCACAAACTTTTTCGTACGTATATTTCCTTTACGCAAAATTTGATTTATTATATCATACTGTATTTTAATATAACACAAACTGTCACTGAAGGCTGTGCAAAGTTTCACACTTCTGAACTGAAAGGGTCGATACTTACGCCTTTCGTTTTGTCAGGATTCTAATTATCAAACACGGCCAATTTATGCTCTTTTGCACATTGCAAATAATTCACATTTATTATCATTATTATTAGTTTTAAGAAAAATATAGATTAATTGTATTTGATAAAATAGTTTTAATTTTGTCATTGTTTTCGCTGTCTCTCGTTTAACCGATGTTGCTCACGACGCGTGCCAGACGATACTCTCTTTATGACTCTCGGTTGTGTTGCCATCTGCTAATCTGCAGGGATGATATAGTTTGTATTAAGTTGAATATTAATGCTGGTCTTTAATAAGGTTGACCAAACACATAAATTACTTGTGCTGATCTGATATTTAGGATTCGAATTAATAACACTAGTTTACAAATAATTAATTTGAAAAAATACCAAGATATTCATGTATATGGCTGCATTGGCATTAGTATGCCGAGCACAAAACATATTTTGAAAAATTTTTGTATGGTTAGGTTTTCGAGATATCGGCAATTTTGTGTTTTTTCAGGTATCACTTCTTTCAAAAAGCGATGGACGCAAGCAGTACCTCGTTTGAAAGGAAATTGAAATACGCTTCCAACGATGTATAATATGTAGGGGTCGACCAAACCATTGCTGAGCAATAGGTGGTCAAAGTCAACATTTTGTCGAATTTTTACGACTTTTGAAAAAATTTTGATTTTGAAAATGTTTTTTTATGCGGAGTTGTAAAAATCAGGAACTTTTTATTTTTTCTAAAATTAGTGTGTATAATTACAAACATTTTAAGCATAACGGTGCAGACGTGTTTAGAACAGCTCCTAGCTATTATAGTTATTAAACGTTGAAAGAAAAGCAGAAATTGAAGTTTAATTAATAAGACACTGACATTAACTAAAGTGAAAATCGATTGTGATCATAAATTTTATTTTAATATTCTAATCGCACAAGAAAAATTATAGAACAAAAAATTAAAGTGTTATAAACAAGTACATAAGTGCTTATACATACTTACATAAATAAACAAGCAAATAAAAATATTGAAAGCAACGAAACAAAGTTACTGTTTGATCCGTGCTGTGTCATTGCTCTTGCTGTTGTTGTTGCTGTGCTCCCACCGAGCTTGTATATTAAGTGTGCTGTTTTCGGCCGTCTTTTTGCCTCTTGCATTTTGTTTGTTGTTGCCTGCTACAATATTATTGAAAATGACAGGCCGTGTAGGTAAATCGACCCGCCAATCTCCGATGGAGACACCAACAATGTCTATACCTGAGTGGAGTCAACTCGAAGCGAAAATTGAGAGTGCTGTACGAGTTGTCGTGAGTGAAACTGAGAGCCGAATTATGAAGAAAATTAATGCAGTGGCTGGTGAAATAACAAAAATTAAGGAATGCATTTGTGCTTTTGAAGGCAGACTGGAGAAGGTAGAACAAGAGAGCACAATGGTTGGTGAGCTGCGCAATGAGGTGTATAAATTAAAAGAATGTCTCAACGAATGTGAGAACGCGAGGGTGGCTGGTGATGTCGTTATCAATGGCATACCTTACAAGAAAGAGGAGAATTTGGTTGAAGTATTTGGTGATATTTGCCGGGTGGTACAGGTGAATCTATCTCCTATTAGTACTGCATTTCGTGTCAAGCGAAAAAGTAATGATAAGCAAAAGAATAATGGTAATATCAATGCGCCTGTTATCATTAAGCTCTCTTCGCCAAATGATCGTTCTCTTCTACTCCGAGCACTCCGTAAATTTCATAAAACGAAGAGTAGGGGAGTTGCTCTTAATGAAATTGGTTATGAATCCGATCAATGCATATATATTAATGAATGCCTTACTAAGAGCCGTCGGGAACTTCTTTTCTATGCTTTGCAGCTGAAGAGGCAAAAACAACTTGTGGCGGCGTTTTCAGTAAGGGGAGTATTATATGTTCGATCTGAATTGCAGGGTGATGCAATAAGAGTAGAATGCAAGGATGATGTTGATCGCGCTGCAGCCAAATTGTGACTAATTTATTTTACATATAATATTGTTTATAGTAACCTAATCTACTACAGTTACTACTCTTTTTTCAGTTACTACTCTTTCTTCTATTCTTCTTTTCTTTATTCTTACACCTCTAACTTGACCATCTCAAACTGGTGTTACAGCAGTACATCTATGAAATTCAATTTCAATGAATTAATGTTACGTAGTCTCTCTGCTTTGGCTCGTCATGGTTGGTTTAAACCAAAATATTGAAAATGACCTCGGCGTTAATAAAAATCATAAATTGCTTGTAGATATTCTGTGCAAGCAAAATAAGGGAATGAACGTTGTGCATTTTAATGCGCGCAGTTTGAATGCAGATAAACTAGACTATGTAAGGAATATCTTTGTTGATTCAGCTGTTGATGTGATATGTGTCACTGAGACTTGGTTCTGTCCTGATGTTTCTGATTTCTACTATGAAATAGCCAATTATAATGTGGTAAGGAATGACAGAAAAACGAAAAAAGGTGGAGGAGTTGCGATATACTACCGGTCTAACCTAAAAATAAAGCTGCTGGCGGGGTCGGTTAACTCAGAAACGGAGTATCTAATAACTGAAATATCTGATGGTGTAAGCAAGGTTTTAGTATCCTGTGTATATAACCCACATAGGTCGTGCATGTTGGATTTGTTTTTTAGTGAGTTGTCTGTTTTTTTTATTGAATATGAGCGTTACATTGTGTGCGGTGATTTCAATGTTAATTTGCTTGTTAATGACTCCTGTACAGCGAAACTGCTCGACCATGTATCGGCAGGAGGACTTGTTGTAGTAAACAAGTCTGTGCCTACTAGATTTGCTAACAACTCAAAGCCTAGTCTTTTAGATGTGTTTATCACTTCTGACCTTGAACATGTGCTTAAATTTGACCAACTATTTTTCATATCTGACCACGACTTAATCTTCTGCACACTAGATGTAGTTTTCAATCGTCCTGTTGATGTAACCTTCACGTATCGAGACTTCAAGTCATTAAATGTTAGTGAACTGTTTCGTGATATGTCTCTTATTTGTTGGGAAGATTGCTGGTATTGTGAAACCGTTGACAAGAAGCTTGAGTTTTTAAACAGTAACTTGACTATGCTTTGTGATGCTCATGTTCCCTTTCGCATAGTTCGTGCTAGGAATCAGTCGTGTCCTTGGTACACAAAAAAAGTTTGTATGGCGATAAAAAAACGTAATAGGCTTCATGCCAAATGGAAAAAAAACTCGAGTGATAGTAGTTGGTCCCAGTATAAAGCTGCGCGAAATGAAGCTACGGCCACCATCAGACAAGCTAAAAGTTGGTATTGTAGAAACAAACTTGACGCGACACTTCCGTCTAGAGACTTGTGGCGTAATCTTAAGAAACTACATGTTCACGGCAGCGCTAAACAAGAGTGTGATTTGGACCCAGACATACTGAATGACGTTTTTATTAATGCAAGTGATAGCGTGAGTCCCCCTGCAACTGATTATATCCCGAGCTACTGTTATTTTGCTGATAAATTTCAATAGTGAGATTGAGGTTGTGAAAGCTATAATGTCCATAAAGTCAAATGCTGTAGGAGAGGATGGAATTTCGCTGAAGTTCATGAAGATTGTATTGCCAGCAATCTTGAGCACTATCACACACGTTATAAATTTTTGTTTTACTAGCTCGTGCTTTCCGTCTCTATGGAAAAAGGCAATTATTCTTCCTGTGGCTAAAAAAACTAATGCTAATAGCCCTATCGATTACAGACCAGTAAGTATATTGCCTGCTTTGTCGAAGGTGTGTGAATCAGTAATGGCTGCACAAATTTCAACATATATCCATGAAAGAGGCTTGATGTCACCCTTTCAATCAGGCTTCAGGTCGCAGCATAGTTGTTCTACCGCTATGGTAAAGATTCTGGACGACATAAGAATACAATTTGACAAGGGTGATTTAACAATCCTCTGCCTGCTTGACTTTTCAAAAGCATTTGACCTTGTTAATCATGACCTTTTATGCAAGAAACTGAAATCTCGCTTTGGCTTTACAGACAGTGCTACTAGGCTAATGGCTAGTTACCTCGATAAAAGATCACAAAGAGTTGTCTCAGGGAATATATCATCTTCTCTGAAACCAACTACTACTGGTGTTCCACAAGGTTCAGTTCTGGGGCCACTATTGTTTAGTCTTTTTGTTAATGATGTGTTTTCTGTGTGTCGCTATGTTAATGTACATGCGTATGCTTATGATATCCAGCTACATTTGTCTAGTCGTATTGGGCTCGTTGAAGATTTGTGTTTCAAAGTTAATAGTGATCTGTCGGCAATATCATCTTGGGCTCGGGATAATTGCTTGCGTTTAAATTCTTCAAAATCATTTGTTCTACCCATAAGCAATACCGCGGTTCATCTGGATGATATTCCTGAACTATTTATTGGTTGTGATAGTCTCTCTTTTGTTAACAAAATAAAAAATCTGGGATTTACTATTAACTCTAACTTGAATTGTCGTGATCATGTAAATAAAGTTGTAGGTAATGTGTATGCTGTGTTACGTCGTCTTAAGACTACTGCCTCATTTACACCAGAAGAAACTAGATGCAAATTGGCCAAACAACTCATAGTACCCATTATTACGTACTCTGAGACTGTCTACAGTAAGTTAGATTCTATCTCCTCCCACAAAATTAATGTTGCATTTAATAATGTTACGAGATATGTATATTCACTAAATAAATTCGATCACGTCTCTATGTGGAGAAATAAAATTTTGGGGTGCAGTATAGATAGCTACTTAGCTGCTAGGAACTGCATATCTTTGTATAGGTTGCTTACTACACAATCTCCGAATTATTTGTATGAGAAACTACAACTGGCTAGGTCAAGTCGACACAGCAGCCTTATTACACCTAGATACACCTTTCTGACGTCTTCTAGAATGTTTTTTGTTAACGCTGTTAGGTTATGGAATGCTATACCTGAATCTGTTAAGTCTGAGCTTAATAGAGGGAACTACAAATCAATTATATACAATTATTTTAAAAGTTTATAAAACTGTACTACGGCGATGGATGCACTCATCATAACTTAACTCTTTTTTCTTTTTTCTTCTTTTTCTCTTAACATAAGTCATGTTATTTTTGTGTTTAAATTGTATTTATTTACCTAAGTTAGTTTTAGTTTGATAAATACTATTTTGGTGTAACTGCTGATGCACTATAAAAGACTTAGTCTTAAATGTGTAACACTCCTTTTATTCAAATAAATAAATAAATAAATAAATAAAATATTACCAAGTTCTAGGAAAAACTATTTTTGGCGATTTTTTTTGTAAATTTCAACATTTATTAAAATTTTAGCAGCGAGGTCTGAATATTGCAGATATTAAAAAAAATTTCATAGTGTCAATCCGTATTAAGCTAATAGCGTGCAATTCAAACTTTTTTTTAAACTTTTGTCTGTCTGTCTTTCTGTTAGTCTTTCTGTCTGTATGTTTGTGGTCGCATCACTCGAAAACTTCTAAATAGAATGAAATGAGGCTTTCACCATGGTATTATTACACGTTAAACTTGAAATTCAAGACACGTCTTATTTCGAAAACTCGACCGGTTAAAGAGTTATCGACCAATATGTTGACCATGGGTAACCAAAAAAGTATTCATACAATATAGGTAACAAACGAAAGATGCCAGCGAGTGCTACCATGTGCTAAATTTATATATCTCTTTAAGTGTAAGACGGGAAAACGGAAATGTGGGACGTCATGTTAGTGTGCGATTTTTGCACACATACTTCATCAATGAATTAAATGCTACATAAATGTTTTGTTTCTGTTATATGTTCCTTGTTTGTTTAAATTCATTTTTTAATGTTTTAACATACATTTTTAACGTTTAAGTTTTTGATTGCTACCAAATAATGTATTAATATTATAAGTTTATAATTGTAGGGTTAAAGGTATGGGTACATTTATGTAACTATAGATTTAAAATGACATCGACTTTTTACTCTGGCGTTTTTTTTCTGACAAGTCTTCCCTCACAAGGAACCAGCAATAATCTCCTAGCATGTTTTCATCCCAGTAACCTTGGTAGCGTATTTCTATTTTTTCCATTTCTTGATGGAACCTTTCTCCCTGCTCGTCACTTTCTGCGCCAAGGTTTTCCGGGAAAAATTCCAAATGACTGAATAAAAAATGCAACTTAATTGTCATATTGCAGCCTGAGAATAAATAAATTCGTATAAAAATTGGTTGAATTAAATAGTTAATATAATTCTTACCAATTCGGTTATATTTTTCTAGTAAATTGCTTATCTTTCTATCGAAATCCGAACTTTTGTGGTTTCCTAGGAAGTTGTGCACGACGTCTTCAAATGCCTTCCATGTTTCTAAGAAGTTTTTGCTCAAGCATTTCTTAAATGAACTATCGCCAAACAGCGCTCTTATTTGGGGTCCATCAAACACCCCTGCTTCAATTTTACTCGCTGACAACCTTGGATATTTATCTTTTAAATACTTTATTTCGGGGCCATCTTTCGGCAGTTTTTTCACGAATATTGAAAATAATCCAAGCTTAATATGTAGGGGAGGAAGTATTATTTTTTCACCAGGGATTAGGGGATCGTTTTTCATGTTGTAGTCTCCAGTTGTATGTTGTTGTCGACTTGGCCAAACTCTTCTGGTAAAGTGATTGGCACGGTCACGGCTGTCCCACAAACAAAGAAAGCAGGGAAATTTTGTATTCCCTCCTTGAAGTCCTGATAATATGGCAACGACCTTTAAGTCTGCACAAACTTTCCACCTGTGTTGATCATACTGAACATACTTGATTGAAAACAAAAAGTACTGCGATATAGAAGTGCAATGCATCGCACAGTTATTTTGAAAATATTGAAATTTTACCAAAAAAATCGCCAAAAATACAGTTTTTCCTAGAACTAGGTAATATTATGCTTAAAGTGTTTGTAATTATACACACTAATTTTAGAAAAAATAAAAAGTTCCTGATTTTTACAACTTCGCAAAAAAAAAATATTTTCAAAATCAAAATTTTTTCAAAAATCGTAAAAATTCGACAAAATGGTTTGGTCAACCTACATTTTATACGTCGTTGGAAGCGTATTTTAATTTGCTTTAAAGCGAGGTACTGCTTGCATCTATCGCTTTTCTAACATCGGCGAAAAAAGTTTTTGAATGAAGTGATAACTGAAAAAACACAAAATTGCCGATATCTCGAAAACCTAACCATACAAAGATTTTTTAAAATATGTTCACAACTCGGGATGTCAGTGCCAATACACCCATATGCATGAATTGGTTGGTATTTTTTGGCTGTAAACTAGTGTAATAGTTTATGATTAGTTTAGATCAGCCGTAGATTACGATGATCTTACACTATTGTTGTGTTAAATTCAGCTATAGAAAACAAACGAAATCGCTTCTCGACCACGCCTACTTTTTCATAAAAGTTATATTGAAAGGAGGTGAAAATATTGAAAAATCCGTATGTAATTAACTGATACCGCTATAATAACATAATTTGGTACATACATCAATTTTCATATTCTTAAAATTATTTTTGCAAAATTGTGGAAAGTGGGCATGGCACCGCCCACTTATGAGTCAAGCAATTTTCAAATTCGACTGCTAATAACTTCAGAACGGTGTGAGATAGATCTACGAAACTAGGTACCAGGCATGCTATGTTTATGTAGAGTACTACCACAGAAAATAGGAAAAATCGGTGAACGACCACGCCTACTTTTGGACCAAAAGTCTCTAAACGAGAGTTAGGAAACCGGAATATGCAATATCTGTTTAACTGATAAAGATATAATGCTAAAATTTAGTACACTCATTCACCTGATGATGTTATTAGTGTTGTTTAAAGGGTTTTTGGTAATATTTTGGAAAATGGGCGTGGCACCGCCCACAAGTGAATAAACAAAATATCAACATTTCACTATTAACAAGCCACTGTGAAAGTATTATAAAGATCTGCAATGAAAACTGATCTTCAAATAGGGACAAACAACATAGTATAATCCGTGGGCGTGCCACCACCCACTTTTTTAAAATTATGTAAATATTGATTAATGGTAAAATATTGATTAATTACAAAATTTTTATTTTAGCTCATTAACAGAATGAAACCATGTACATATGTATTACTGCCCAGGCTTTTAACACCATTAACTATATAAAACAAAGAATAACAGCATTTTATGTGCACAGCTGGGCATGTAATGTTCAGTTTCACCTTCCTTACTTGTTTTAACCTGCATTTTTAAATTTTATTTGTAAATATTGCCTAAGTTATGTATGTGGGTGATAATAGGCCTACAGGGGAACCGCACACCCAAAAAAAAGTCGGTAACGCGCCTACATTGCAGCCTCCTGGGGGGTGTGGAAAAGCAATGACGACTCTCGGTTCAAATCGTTTTAGTTTTTTCAAAATATCAATCAAAAACTAGTTTTGTTTAACATTTTCTAAAAAAAGTAAGGCTACATAAAAGTACAGCGCCCAAGCAGAGCGGATCTTCACGTTAAACGCACCCTTATTTATTTGTACGCATGGTACACACCACGTGAAAACATAAAACGAACGTAAGGAAGTCTAAGTTCAGGTGTAACCGAACATTAAATACCTAGTAGTGATCTGTTTTGGTATCCCAATATACTCAGGTCTATTTTAATACCGGAAAAGTTGTTATAAAGGCAACTGATTTATTCGATTAAAACAACTTCTGTTGTGAGTGCTAAATTAAATTATAACAAAATATAAATAGCTTTCTCCATGTCCATGAAAGGTATAAAAATAAAAAAAAATTAATAAAAAAAGCAATAGGATGTTATCTACTTGCCCGTAAATCTTGTTTGTTTGTTCTTTGATTTGCGTAATTTTTGGCAGGAGTATACTACATGCTATTGGGAAGCATCTCACTAACTTTCACTGAAATACCTAATTCAAATTGCAAGCAATCGCTTTTGAAAATAACAGACTTTTTTGCTGAAAAGTGGGCGGCGCCACGCCTACTTCAACAAAATCCAAATTTTTTTACAGCTTAGTTTTTCTAAAAAGCCTACTATGTGTGCAAAATCTCATTTATATAACTAATACAATTATGGAAATATCGCGATTTTAATTTTACAAAGAAATTTTTCAGAACTGTGTTCAAAATCTGGGCGTGTCCGTTAACCAATTTTGTTTATTTTTAGAGCAAAGAGTGCAATAAAGGCAATAGCAGCACCACACACTAGTTCGAACGTGGTGCACGCATGTAAGCTGATCTTGGCTGCACTAACTAACATTGAACTATCCATTACCTGGGTTCCGGGCCATAGGGGTATCGAAGGTAATGAGAAAGCCGATGAGCTGGCACGCAGCGGCTCATCGGACGAAAATGAGGAAGTAATCAATGTAGATATAGGAGTACCCTTAGCAGTAGCCAAGGGAAACATCCATAAATATTTACGGAACAAAGCACAATTGAGATGGAGTAACACCACTAGTTGTGCAATATCAAGATCCACCTGGCCAGACTATAGCGAAAAGAGGACGAGGAGTCTTCTAAGCAGGTCAAGAATTAGCACTCACAAACTCATAGCAGTCTTCACAGGTCACTGGGCGATAGGCACGCATGCGGAAAAAATGGGAATTCCGCACCGAGATCACTGCAGAAGCTGCGACGACAGCGATGCCAAAGAGACCGTTGAGCATTTCCTGTGTGAATGCCCGGCTCTAGCCGGAAGGCGAATGAAATCCTTTGGGAGCCCCTTTTTGGGGAGCTTGGATCGTATATCCTTTGGGAGCCCCTTTTTGGGGAGCTTGGATCGTATATCCGAGATAGGGATCCCTAATATCCTCGAGTTTATCAACAACTCTGGTTGGTTGTAACAGATATCCATACTACATAAGTAGGTTTAAACGAGTATTTTATGGCATCAAAACGGCTTCTAAAAGCTACTTGGGCGACCTGGGTCGCAGCCATTCCACCTACCTACCTACCTACAGCAAAGATTAAGCTTTATATGTTGAACACTTTCTCCAAATATCAATAAATCAATGTTTACAGGAGTTATGGCTTGGAAAGTATTGTGAAATAATCCACCATAAAGTGGCTGGGCCAAGCCCATTTTCCAAAAATTTTGTGCATTCGACTTTCTTTGCCCACGAATACTTTAGAGGTAAAATAGAAATGATATACACCTATGTAGTTTAAGAAAAGTTATTTCACATGCAATATATCTATGATCCTTTTCAAAATCTTTCGTCTAAAATTGGGCGTGGACCTTACCCGATTTCGCTAATTTTTTTTCGGAATATTGCCTGTATTAATATAAATATGTGTGCCGAATTTTATTTTGCTATCTTGAGCGGTTTATGATTTATGATTAATAATATTTCCGAATTTGACTTAATCAAAAGTGGGCGGTGCCACGACCCTTTTTCAAAATTTCTTTAAATTTCAAAAATTTATTTTTTGTCTTAACGCTAACGTACACAACCAATTTTATCCTTATAGGTGTATTATTCACTGAATAATACTCTTTTTATATTTTCGAAAATATTATATATATAGAAATTTTGCCTATTTTCAATAGCGCTCCGAGATAAGTGAAAGGGAACCTGCATGCCAAATTTCATTGAGATATCTCAAGATTTACTCAAGTTATCGTGTTCACAGACGGACGGACGGACAGACGGACGGACATGGCTTAATCAATTTCTCTTTTCCTCCTGAACATTTTGATATATATAAGTCAATATTTATCTCGATTCGTTTATGCCGTTACATACTACCGTTAGGCGAATGAAGTTAATATACCTTGTGTCCGATATGGCTGATTTTCAATACATGCGTTACATATATAATAAGTAAAAAACCTGCAATATTTTACGTTCCTTTCTTTTTAATTGCAAGAGGTCAAAACCCTTTTATGGGAGCTTGCTGGTTCCGACAAATGTTTAATCCTATACAAAATGGCGCCTGCTTGCGAAATTTTAGCGAGATATCTCTAAAACTGAGGGACCAGTTTGCGTTCAAACAGACAGACGGACGGACGTAGGGACGGACAGACAGACGCACAGGCGGACATGGCTTAATCAACTCAGCTCATCGTCCTGTTCATTTCGGTAGACTTAATGGTGGGTCTATCTCTTCTTCTTCTCATACTTACTAACATCGGACCAAAGTTATAATATCATTTCATGTTCATGAAAGGTATAAAAAGGACGTGTGGCACTAGTGGACTGGCCCGGAAAAGCTATTGCATATTATGAAGTTATGCCAGATACATTAACATTAACATTACCATTAACATTAACATTAACATTAACATTAACATTAACATTAACATTAACATTAACATTAACATTAACATTAACATTAACATTAACATTAACATTAACATTAACATTAACATTAACATTAACATTAACATTAACATTAACATTAACATTAACATTAACATTAACATTAACATTAACATTAACATTAACATTAACATTAACATTAACATTAACATTAACATTAACATTAACATTAACATTAACATTAACCTTAACCTTGACCTTAACTTTAACTTTACATTTTTAAAGTTTCAAAATGAGGTGCATTCTTTAAGATTAATGAACACAAGTTTTAAAGAGATCTGTTGAAGTCCATTAGAATGCAACCTTGCAATCATATGTTCGCTGTTCATATACTCACTGTCAAACAACTACATACAACCATTGTATAACTTTACAAGTAAGTTTTGTCTCAGCTGTTCGTCCACTGCTGTGCTTAACCATGTAAAAAGCTTGCCATTCAGAAACTGCTCAACGTAGAGTCGTACTCATTGGAAGCCTAAAAATTGTACCGATGCTATTGGAATATACATCATAAATAAATAAATAAGAGAAATTAGCTGCCGCAAACTATTGTTTAAAGCAGATCAACTCAATTAGAATTAGTTTTGCAATAGTTTTACTTATTTAATTACCACTTTTTGATATCTTTGAAATCTTAACAAAAAATATCTGGTTCTTCTTTGATAACAAAGAAATTGCACGTACCAATTTTATCATTTTCTTTAAATATTACAACGATTCCAGTATTTTTCGTATTTACGGTGCATCTTAATGAACTACCCTGCCATTTAAAGTGGTTCGCCTAAAATCCGCATACTTATTTCTTGTTATACCTTTCATGAACATGAAATGGTGTTATAACTATGGTCCGATGTTTGTAAATATGAGAAGAAGAAGAGATAGACCCACCATTAAGTGAACCGAAATGATCAGGACGATGAGCTGAGTTGATTTAGCCATGTCCGTCTGTCCGCCATTTTGTATAGGATTAAACATTTGTCGGAACCAGCAAGATCGGACCGATACAACGCATAGCTCCCATACGATCGATTATTCCGATAAACGGGTTTTGACCTATAACTATTGCAATTAAAAAGGAAGGAACGTAAAATATTGCAGGTTTGGTACATATTGTATATGTAACGTGTTTAGTGAAAATCAGCCAGATCGGACCAACATAACATATGCCTCCCATATAATCGATATATTCGATAAATGGGGTTTGGCCTATAAAATTTGCACTTAAAACCTGTATTTGGGAATATTAAAAAGAGTCATCCGAATCACCTGAAAACCACGTCTCAGTCACACAAATGACATCGACAGCAGAATTCTCAAATACAAACCGCACGTAATCCATCTTTTCACTGTTCAAGCTTCTCGCGTTACAGTGTACAACATTAACTTTTAGACGCACCACCATCACAACTAAATTTAAGAGAAATATGAGGCAAAAGAAGAAAGAGTATGAGTTATAGAGAAAACAAAATAAAAAGCAGCACTTTGAACTGACAAAGCAACTATAACTATAAACACACATGTGTATGCATAAACATTTGTATATGTCAAAGACAGTGCAGCTCATCTATGTATATTGGAGATCTTAACCTTCGGAGAGCCATTTCCCTCTCTGATAAAAACTTAACCTCTCAGAGGGAATGCCGATTTCAATTTACCTTCTCTCACTAAAATCGCACAGCGCTCTGTATCTATTTTCATTTCGTGATGCCTTAAATATATCGCGGATTAGCGGAGGATAGAAGTTAATGGAGAGGCAAATCTGATTAAATGTGCTTTTCAGATTTTCCATTTCACGTACGGTAACCCAAAAATTATAGCATCTGCAGCAAGCTCCGCCGTTGATTTATATGCTCTATTTATTTGAGACTGTAGTTTCTCCACCTTGCTCTTTAGTGCAGCTACATCAGCTTCAAGAACAATTAAGCGCTGCTCCGACTCAGTAGCTTTGCTTGACAAAACGGAAATTTCTTCTTCTATTCTTTTCGCCATTTTATTCTTCAACGGCTCAATTTTTTTAGATAAACACTCAAATAGCGACTGCAGTTTCTCAGATTGTTCTTTCATTTTCTCCTCCATCTCACGACAAGCGATGCTAACATACCGCTCTCATCCAGCTTCGAATTTTTTGACTGGGAAGCTCCAACGCTTTGCCGACGTTTGAGGGAAGAACCGGTAGCGGAGGGAGGAGATGCCATCACAAAGATAATTTAGAGTTATTTCGTTCGTTTTTATTTATTAAGTATTTGCTGGTATAAGTCTCTTGGATGTTAAAATATGGGCGCAGGAAATCACTTTTAGATGCACGAATTGCAAAAAAACTTTAACACGTTGGCTGCCACGTATCACCGGTGATCACAAAAAAAACCCACCCCCAGGTGCCATGTATCACCGGTGATCGCAAAAAAAATATACCCCCAGGTGCCAAGCAAAAAAATTCATGTTCCCGTTTGAATTTTAACGACATATTTTTACCAGGAATAAAAGTCACGCTCCTGACGCGTATGAGCACGTTTTTGTGCTATGTTCACCGGTGACCACTTGCCGTTTTTTTAAAACTATTCTTATAAGTAAGTCACAATAAATCAGTATCAAACTTAAGTTCATAGCGAGCAGTTGGTTGCAAATTACAGTGAAAAATAGTGAAGTGAAGTTATGAATTCCGAGGAAATACGCGACGCGTTGAATTCAATGGAAAATTCCAGTGTTAGTGGTGAAGATTTTAGCCCAGATGAAGATGACTACATCCCAGACTCAGGCAGTGATGCAACGAGTAATGACAGTATCGATGAAGACCTCGATGTTAGTGCTACAAATCTTAATAATACTGCTGATGAAGAACAGACGGAAACTACGACAGCATGGACCTAGCCTGCTACCGGAGAAACTTTGAGGAATTTCGAAGAATTTACCAATCCACCTCAGGTTTTGCAATATGATGCCGGTACGCCACTTGAGTATTACAGAAAGGTTTTGACCGATGAGATATTGGATATTATTGTTGAAGAGACAAATAGGAATGCAAACTCTCAAGTAACTAGCATCGGTACTCGCAGTAGCAGTAGAATGAATATGTGGAAATGTACTGATCGCCAGGAGATCATGGAGTTTCTGACATATCTACTTAAATACTTACTAACTTTATTCCTTTTTTTATTATTTTCTGGAATCGATTTGGCGGATCAAGTGGCAAGCTACTTCAGTCCCTTAAGAAAAACTATTCGTTGGTTCCACAAAGTAGATTTTGACGTGCTATTGAATACTGCTGTTATTAATGCGTATATCTTATACAACGAAAATAACCCCAAAATGCAAATATCTGACTTTCGTCAAAGCATTATCCTTTTCATGAGTAGAAAATATAGCGCTTCAATAGCGCGCTCACCTCCGCAGGGAAAACAATTTTAATAACGTCGACAGAAGCAACAAAGGACGGTAGGCGCAAGAGACATCGTTCCGGCATGTGCTATACAGAATTAAAGACGACAAACTCGTCGTCAGTCGCCAGGAAGAAGGTCGAACTAGTGGCAACATACTGCGCCCAATGTCAGAGGTCACCATACCCATGTCTTAACCATTTTCAACAACTACATTAAAATTAAAAACAAAAAACATAGTTTTTTTCTGTTTCCAGAATTGAATTGGATTTTCTTATTTTTAATTTCGTATTATTTGAAAACTTTGTATTTGAATATGAAATAAAATATTTTTTCTTTTAAAATAAACTTTCATTTTTCCCAAAACTCCTTCCGTTAGGGTCCCAGGCCCTAAAATCTAGGGGCCTAGGCGTGTCAACCTAAGCTCTCCACAAAAATTTAGCTCTATCGAAATTTTGTTATACAAGATATCTAAATTTAAACCACTATTACTTTTTGATATCACGAATGGAGCAAATTTGGCTCTAGCTAGGGAACTATAGGGTTCACAAAAATAACTATTTTCATTGTCAATGAGGAGCTTCTGACGAACAAACGGTAAAAGAAAATGTTTCGATACACATAACCGTTTTCGATAAAAATTCGGAAAAGTCTATACGTGGCATTTATGTTCTTATAATTATAGAATCAGAACTGGTGACTCGTAGATAAAAACTGTTCACACCTTTTTTGTAGAGAATTTTCAGGTCTACAACTTTGTCTCAGGTAGTTTTAAGATAAAACTTAACGTTTTCCAGAAAAATTCAAAAAATCTCCGGACCCCGTGGACCCCTCATCTGAATTCGTCCCTGATATCATCCAATTCAGTCTGTACTTATTGCAAGTACGTATCACTTAGTAAAAAACTTGGGGTAATTCATGAAAGGTACCTACAAAGCCATCGGCAGCCAAAAGACAGAACTTCTATACTTGCTCAAAATAATTTCTAATTATTTGTCGGAACCACCAAGATCGGATTTTCCAGCTTTTATAGTTACATAACTAGAACATGAATGCAAGATAGGATAGCTTCCACCAAAAAATATATATATGTATATTTGCAATTAACAATGCCCTTGCATCGTGATTCCGAATACCCCCAATTTGTTCCTTATAAACTTAAAAAAATAGGTTTAAGCACAGTATTTTTCGAAAAGTGCTATGCTGATTCAATTTGGTATTTCCAATCAAAGAGGGCCTAGGCTGACAACTTGCAGCAAACAAGCTTTCGATTTAGTACATTTCGAAGACTGTGTTCACATACTGAATCTGTCTGCTTACATCGAGATATTTACCTTATGCTATAACTACTCGATTCTTCGTCCTCATTAGGCTCAATAAATTGTAGTTGTGAACGTTTGTGACGCCACCAAAGATAACCGCCGGCCAAGAATAATGTAATAGCAACTATGATACCCAGTACAGCAAGGCATACTATTAAAGTTAAATTTTCCATATTCCTAGAAAAGAGATTTAACATTTTAAAATAAATAACAGAGTTTATAAAACAGTTAATCATTTGAAATACGTGTTTCGAATAACAGTTTCAATCCAAACAACACACGTTTAAGGTTAACCTGTAGCACCATAATGACATACACATACGTATATATGTATGCAGGTATGTAAGTATTTTAACCCATATCGTGGGTTATCGAAAAATACGAAATTTTAACGTTTTATGATGGTTTATTTATTTATTTAGTAATTCATTAATTAATTAATCAATTACAAAAAAAAGTAGTCTTGAGATCAAACACTGGCAGACTACGTAGAGACAAATACGAAGAAGCACAACAAATTATACAAATATATAAGCAATTTATATATATAAAATTCAAATTATGTAAATATATATGTATAGATCGACTTGCGTCCTAAACTTATAAACCGATCGTAACCAAATTTTACACACCCACTATGCATCTTCCAGGGATGGTCACAGGCTAATATATATAGGGGGCGTGGCACCTCCTATACAAATGGAATCTTCCATTGTCCGTATCTCTGGAAGTATTTATGTTAGACCATTGAAACTCGGTAAGGGGTTATATGAGATCGACCCCTACCACCTCCAAAACAACTGGGTATAACGAAAAAGTGGGCGTGGCACCTTCCATACGAATGAAATACTTCTTAGTCGATATCTCTGGAAGTATTTAGGTTGGATCATTGAAACTTGGTTAGTGGTTATATGGGATCGATCCCCACCACCTCCAAAAAAAACTGAAATACGAATGAAATACTTCTTAGTCGATATCTCTGGAACTATTTAGGTTAGACCACTGAAATTTGGTGAGGGGTTATATGGAATCGATCCCTACCACCTCCAAGAAAACTGGGGATAACGACAAAGTGGGCGTGGCACCTCCCATATGAGTGAAATACTTCTTAGTCGGTATCTCTAGAAGTATTTAGGTTAGACCACTGAAATTTGGTGAGAGATTATATGAGATCGATCCCTACCACCTCCAAAAAAACTGGGGATAACGACAAAGTGGGCGTGGCACCACTTCTTAGTCGATATCTCTGGAAGTATTTAGGTTAGACCACTGAAATTTGCTGAGGGGTTATATGGAATCGATCCCTACCACCTCCAAAAAAACTGGGGATAACGAAAAAGGGGGCGTGGCACCTCCCATACGAATGAAATACTTTTTAGTCGGTATCTCTGGAAGTATTTAGGTTAGACCACTGAAATTTGGTGAGAGATTATATGAGATCGATCTCTACCACCTCCAAAAAACTGGGGATAGCGACAAAGTGGGCGTGGCACCTCCCATACGAATGAAATACTTTTTAGTCGGTATCTCTGGAAGTATTTAGGTTAGACCACTGAAATTTGGTGACGGGTTATATGGAATCGATCCCTACCACCTTCAAAAAAACTGGGGATAACAACAAAGTGGGCGTGGCACCTCCCATACGAACGAAATACTTTTAAGTCGGTATCTCTGGAAGTATTTAGGTTAGACCACTGAAATTTGGTGAGATGTTATTTGAGATCGATCCCTACCACAAAAAAACTGGGGATAACGAAAAAGGGGGCGTGGCACCTCCCATACGAATGAAATACTTCTTAGTCGATATCTTTGGAAGTATTTAGGTTAGACCACTGACATTTGGTGAGAGATTATATGAGATCGATCCCTACCACCTCCAAAAAAAACTGGGGATAACGACAAAGTGGGCGTGGCACCACTTCTTAGTCGATATCTCTGGAAGTATTTAGGTTAGACCACTGAAATTTGGTGAGAGATTATATGAGATCGATCCCTACCACCTCCAAAAAAAACTGGGGATAACGACAAAGTGGGCGTGGCACCTCCCAGACGAATGAAATACTTCTTAGTCGATATCTCTGGAACTATTTAGGTTAGGCCACTGAAATTTGGTGAGAGATTATATGAGATCGATCCCTACCACCTCCAAAAAAACTCGGGATAACGACAAAGGGGGCGTGGCACCTCCCATACGAATGAAATACTTCTTTCATTTCATTTCATTTCATAATATTTATTAAGTCAATGGTAACATACCTTACTGACTAGATTTACAAAAATACTTAAAACTCTTAGCAATTCATTATGTAGAAAGACTCAATACGTGTCTTGAACAAAGACCTAGGCATAGCAAAATCAAGGTCAAGACGTTTAGAAAGCCGATTAAATTCATTGAGACCTCTTACGAGGGGAGCAAAGTCTAGATAATTTGAACGCCGGACTTCCAATCTGAAAGTATTATGAAAGCGGAGAGCTCTACTAGGGACATTGAAATTTAACTGCCCTAAAAGTTCTGAGCAATCAATTGTACCGCAGATTAAATCATAAACAAACAATAAGTGTTGAATAGATCGACGAATTTCAAGCGACGAAACATTGATAAGCATGCACCGAGCACTGTAGGGTGGCAGGGGAAGATCGAAATGGAGAGGCAGAAGAGCGAAACGTAAAAATTTGCGTTGGATTCTTTCGATCCTGACAGACTGCGTGGAGTAGATCGGGTTCCAAATGATTGAAGTGTATTCTAATCTTGAGCGCACTATGGCATTGTACAGGATTTTCCTAGTGTAGGGATCTTTGAAGTCATTCGCATATCTTCGCAAAAACGCCAAGTTAGCATGGGCTTTCGGAATAAGAGAGTTGACGTGGTTACCAAAGGTAAAAGATGAGTCAAAGACTACACCAAGATCACGAAACTCGTTAACAGCAGCAAGAGGTGCATTTGCGATCACATAGGATGAAGAAAGTACGTTTAACGACTTAGAAAAGGTTACGTGACAACATTTACTAATATTTAGATACAATTTATTTTGAGCAGCCCAGAGATTTATAGCATCCAAGTCTTCCTGGAGATGCAAAGCGTCCAATATGCAGTTGATCCTCATATAAAGCTTTAAGTCGTCCGCATACAGCAGATAGTTGGAGTATTTTAGGCAAGAACCGACATCATTAATGAAGATTATAAATAAGATAGGCCCTAGTATGCTACCCTGTGGTACACCCGAAGTGGCTAAAAATGTATGGGACTTCATATTCTCGATTTCGACAAAAGATATCCTATTCGACAAATAAGACTTCAGCCAAGATAGGAAAATTGAATGAAAACCCATATTTTCCAGTTTCAGTACAAGCAATTTGTGTGAAACGGTGTCAAAAGCCTTAGAAAAATCAGTATAGATAGTGTCAACTTGAGATCCATCCTTAAACGCTGAGACACAGAACTGAGAAAAAACTGAAAGGTTCGTAACAGTGGAACGCCCTGCAATAAAGCCATGCTGACATGGGTCGATGATACTTTTGATTGCGAAAGATAGTTTTTCTTTAACTACCTTCTCAAAAAGTTTGGAACAGTTCGACAACTTAGATATTGGTCTATAATTTATTACTTCGTTTTTATTGCCCGACTTGAAGACCGGAGTGATAGACGCCGTCTTCCAACGATCAATAAAAATACCAGTGGATAGCGACAAATTAAATATATGGCACAAAGGACCACAAAGAGAAATACTACACTTTTTAAAAAGAAAAGAAGATAATCCATCAAGGTCGTTTTTCAAGGAAGATTGTAGGGAAGATATACCATTAATTATATCAGTTTCTGAAATGGATAATGACCCAAAGTCTAAGGGTTTGGACGAAATCATAAAACACCTGTGATCAGTGTTATCAGCATCAACAACAAAATTAGACTTGAAAAATTCGGCAAAAAGGTTTACCGAATCAACCAAACTCTTAGAACGTGTCCCATTAAGTTTAACACTGGTTGGAATATTAGAGCAGCCTTTTTTGGAACGGACGTAATTCCAAAAGGATTTAGGGTTCGATTTTAACTCTTCTTCGAAACGAGAAATATACTTATTATATAAAAACTTATCAAGAACATTAAACTGATTCATATAATAAGTGTATTCACTTTTAAATAAGATATCATTTGATTCACTATACAACTTTAAATATTTATTTCGTTTGTTTTTCAACGCTTTCAATCTAGGCGTGTACCAAGGTAACTTGTGAATTTTAAGCGGGACAAAAGAAAGATTTGCACTAAATATTTCGTGCAACTTGCGGAGAAAAATATCAAAACATTCAGAAACGTCTTTTGCAACGAAGATAGATTCCCAGTCTGTTTCAGATATAAGAGAATTAAGAAAGTTAAAATTTGCTTCTTTGAAATTAAAGGAGCGAATAGTTTGGACATTATCGTTGCTAGGCACTAGGTCACAGAATTCTATAGACAAAGATAATGGTACATGATGCATGTCTGACTTATAGATCGGAAAATTACACTTAGTCAGATTAGTTATTAGATTATCATTGATAAAAATTAAATCTAAGATGTTATTTAGCTCATTCACAAAATTATTAATCTGAATAAGACTAGCGCTGAAAAGAGTGTCTAAGAAACTGATCTCATGAGCACAATTAACGTTCGTCGGAGTTAGCAGATTATCATCTAATAAATTAGACCACACAACCTTATTCAAATTAAAATCACCTAGAATGCAAAAATTATCATTATCATTGTTTTCATATAATTCAATGATATTGTTTGCATGGGCACTGTACAGGGAATCATCACTGCAAGGCGGGATATACGATACGCATAAAAATAAATTCGCTGCTGGCCCAGAGATACAAACACAGAGCTGATCCAATAGAGCGTCACTGTTGGAAAGACATACAATTGACGAAAGAAGGGAACTCTTAACCGCGATTAAAACACCGCCACCTCTAAGACAACCCGTTTTAATAGGATCTCTATCTTTACGATAGGTGTTGAAATAAGCTTGATCAAAAAACTCTGCATCATAAAAATCATTATTGAGCCAAGTCTCAACAAGAACATAAACATCATATTCACGGCGGGAGGTGGCTAAATAAACGTCTTTACCTTTAGTCCTCATGCCTGAGATATTTTGGTAATAGATACTTATATTATTATTAGCATTATTATTTAAGTGCTTATTTACGTTATGGCAATCGGCCCCATTGCCTTTGGAAAAAAACGGAAAGGCTTGATTTTAACGTCCGATGGCCATAACGAAGGGTCAAGTAACTTACTATATATGGAAGGTGAAACTCCAAGTTTAAAATTGCATCTTGATAGCAAATTAGGGTCCATATCTTTTTTAACTAATTTGTAACAATGAAGTAGAGAAGGTGAAATGTTTGCATTTTGCGAGACATGGTTGACGATATCACTTGCGTTTACCGACGGCTTAAATGCCGATAAATGCAGCCATTTCAACCTAACAGCTACATTGAGATTAACATTACAATTGGTACCAACAAGAATTGTTGAAGCCTTAGTTAGGATTTTATTATTTTTATTAGAGTCGTCTGAAGCAGGAATCGGAACAGCAGGAACCGGATCCGATATCTCTGGAAGTATTTAGGTTAGACCACTGAAATTTGGTGAGAGATTATATGAGATCGATCCCTACCACCTCCAAAAAAAACTGGGGATAACGAAAAAGGGGGCGTGGCACCTCCCATACGAATGAAATACTTCTTAGTCGGTATCTCTGGAAGTATTTAGGTTAGACCACTGAAATTTGCTGAGAGATTATATGAGATCGATCCCTACCACCTCCAAAAAACTGGGGATAGCGACAAAGTGGGCGTGGCACCTCCCATACGAATGAAATACTTTTTAGTCGGTATCTCTGGAAGTATTTAGGTTAGACCACTGAAATTTGGTGACGGGTTATATGGAATCGATCCCTACCACCTTCAAAAAAACTGGGGATAACGACAAAGTGGGCGTGGCACCTCCCATACGAATGAAATACTTTTTAGTCGGTATCTCTGGAAGTATTTAGGTTAGACCACTGAAATTTGGTGAGATGTTATTTGAGATCGATCCCTACCACAAAAAAACTGGGGATAACGAAAAAGGGGGCGTGGCACCTCCCATACGAATGAAATACTTCTTAGTCGATATCTTTGGAAGTATTTAGGTTAGACCACTGACATTTGGTGAGATGTTATTTGAGATCGATCCCTACCACAAAAAAAATGGGGATAACGAAAAAGTGGGCGTGGCACCTCCCATACAAATGGAATTTTTCATTGTCCGTATCTCTCTAAGTATTCGGGTTACACCACTGAAATTTGGTGAGGGGTTATACGATTAATTAATTTAATTTTTCAAGCTAAATATCTCTAAAAGTATTTAAGGCAGGAACCTGGAAATTGGTATAGAGCTAAGTTATATCAAAACAATTTTTGCGCATAAAAGTGGGGTTATCGTAAAAGCGTTTAAAGTTAGGACCTGAAAATTTATCAGGAGATTAATGATATCAATAGTTCCCGTGTAGGAAAAACTTTTTCGCTATTTACTTACGCTCCGGGACAGAAAACTAAAAATTTTGTGTATCGTGTAGCCTTAAACGGAATACTAAAATTTATATTTTTGAAGTTGTATGCACAATGAAGTAGTGCAAAATTAATAAAAAAATCTATTTTGGGAAGAACGAAGTTTGCCGGGTCAGCTATCCTACTAATATTATAAATGTGAATGTAGCGATGTTTGGATGTTTGGATGTTTGGATGTTTGGATGTTTGGATGTTTGGATGTCCAGACGTTTGCTTTTGTTCCCTAAAAACGTGAGGCTTGACGGATTTTGTTGAAATTTGGCACGCCTACAGGTTATAGTCTGGAAGGAGCTATAGGCAATTTTTTTTTTAATGTTGGGGGTTCCGACCCTGCTAGGGACCGTTTCTTTTCGAAATTTTTTTTATTCCATATAACTCTAAGTATATTGAACCTATACTTATGATATTTCCCATATAGGTATAGAAATATCGTACAATATGGGTATCAAACGAAAGGGGAGGGCCCCAGGTTTCATTTTGGCTTCGATATATTTCGATAAATTGATCGATAACTAAGTTATCGGTCAAAATTCGATTGCCCAAAAAACTTAATATTAGCCAACAATATGGGTACCAAACGAAAGGAGATGGCCCCAGGTTTCATTTGGACTTCGATATATTTCGATAAATTTATCGATAACTGAGTTATCGGTGAAAATGTTATTGCACAAAAACCTTAAAATTGCCCTACAATATGGGTATCAAACGAAAGGGGATGGCCCCAGGTTTCATTTGGGCTTCGATATATTTCGATAAATTTATCGATAACTGAGTTATCGGTCAAAATTCTATTGCCCAAAAACCTTAATATTACCCTACAATATGGGTATAAAACGAAAGGGGATGGCGCCAGGTTTCATTTGGGCTTCGACATATTTCGATAAATTTATCGATAACTGAGTTATCGGTGAAAATGTTATTGCCCAAAAACCTTAATATTACCCTACAATATGGGTATCAAACGAAAGGGGATGGCGCCAGGTTTCATTTGGGCTTCGATATATTTCGATAAATTTATCTATAACTGAGTTATCGGTGAAAATGTTATTGCACAAAAACCTTAAAATTGCCCTGCAATATGGGTATCAAACGAAAGGGGATGGCCCCAGGTTTCATTTGGGCTTCGATATATTTCGATAAATTTATCGATAACTGAGTTATCGGTCAAAATTCGATTGCCCAAAAACCTTAATATTACCCTACAATATGGGTATAAAACGAAAGGGGATGGCGCCAGGTTTCATTTGGGCTTCGACATATTTCGATAAATTTATCGATAACTGAGTTATCGGTGAAAATGTTATTGCCCAAAAACCTTAATATTACCCTACAATATGGGTATCAAACGAAAGGGGATGGCGCCAGGTTTCATTTGGGCTTCGATATATTTCGATAAATTTATCGATAACTGAGTTATCGGTGATTGCCCAAAAAACTTAACATTACCCTATAATATGGGTATCAAACGAAAGGGAGGGCCCCAGGTTTCATTCTGGCTTCGATATATTTCGATAAATTGATCGATAACTAAGTTATCGGTCAAAATTCGATTGCCCAAAAACCTTAATATTACCCTACAATATGGGTATCAAACGAAAGGGGATGGCGCCAGGTTTCATTTGGGCTTCGATATATTTCGATAAATTGATCGATAACTGAGTCATCTGTAAAAATGCGATTGCCCGAAAACTTCTATATTACCCTACAATATGGGTATCAAACGAAAGGAGATAGCTCCAGGTTTCATTTGGACTTCGATATATTTCGATAAGTTTATCGATAACTGAGTTATCGGTGATTGCCCAAAAAACTGATCATTACCCTATAATATGGGTATAAAACGAAAGGAGAAGGCAGCAGGTTTCATTTGGACTACGATAGGTTTCGATAAATTGATCGATAACTGAGTTATCGGTGAAATTGTGATTGCCCAAAAACCTTAAACTTGACCTACAATATGGGTATCAAACGAAAGGGGAAGGCCCCAGGTTTCAATTTAGTCTTGATATATTTCGATAAATTTATCTATAACTGAGTTATCGGTGAAAATGTTATTGCACAAAAACCTTAAAATTGCCCTACAATATGGGTATCAAACGAAAGGGGATGGCGCCAGGTTTCATTTGGACTCCGATATATTTCGATAAATTTATCGATAACTGAGTTATCGGTGATTGCCCAAAAAACGAAAGGGAGGGCCCCAGGTTTCATTCTGGCTTCGATATATTTCGATAAATTGATCGATAACTAAGTTATCGGTCAAAATTCGATTGCCCAAAAACCTTAATATTACCCTACAATATGGGTATCAAACGAAAGGGGATGGCGCCAGGTTTCATTTGGGCTTCGATATATTTCGATAAATTGATCGATAACTGAGTCATCTGTAAAAATGCGATTGCCCGAAAACTTCTATATTACCCTACAATATGGGTATCAAACGAAAGGAGATAGCTCCAGGTTTCATTTGGACTTCGATATATTTCGATAAGTTTATCGATAACTGAGTTATCGGTGATTGCCCAAAAAACTGATCATTACCCTATAATATGGGTATAAAACGAAAGGAGAAGGCAGCAGGTTTCATTTGGACTACGATAGGTTTCGATAAATTGATCGATAACTGAGTTATCGGTGAAATTGTGATTGCCCAAAAGCCTTAAACTTGACCTACAATATGGGTATCAAACGAAAGGGGAAGGCCCCAGGTTTCAATTTAGTCTTGATATATTTCGATAAATTGATCGATAACTAAGTTATCGTTCAAAATTCGATTGCCCGAAAACCTTAATATTACCCGGCAATATGGGTATCAAACGAAAGGGGATAGCTCCAGGTTTCATATGGACTTCAATAGGTTTCGATAAATTGATCGATAACTAAGTTATCGGTGAAAATGTTATTGCACAAAAACCTTAAAATTGCCCTACAATATGGGCATCAAACGAAAGAGGGAAGGCCCCAGGTTTCATTTGTACTTTAATATATTTCGATAAATTTATCGATAACTAAGTTATCGGTGAAAATGTTATTGCACAAAAACCTTAATATTACCCTACAATATGGGTATCAAACGAAAGAAGATAGCTCCAGGTTTAATTTGGACTTAGATATATTTCGATAAATTTATCGATAACTAAGTTATCGGTGAAAATGTTATTGCACAAAAACCTTAAAATTGCCCTACAATATGGGCATCAAACGAAAGGGGATGGCGCCAGGTTTCATTTGGGCTTCGATATATTTCGATAAATTGATCGATAACTGAGTCATCTGTCAAAATGCGATTGCCCGAAAACCTCTATATTACCCTACAATATGGGTATCAAACGAAAGGAGATAGCTCCAGGTTTCATTTGGATTTCGATATATTTCGATAAATTTATCGATAACTGAGTTATCGGTGATTGCCCAAAAAACTGAACATTACTCTATTATATGGGTATAAAACGAAAGGAGAAGGCCGCAGGTTTCATTTGGACTTCGATAGGTTTCTGTAAATTGATCGATAACTGAGTTATCGGTGAAAATGTGATTGCCCAAAAACCTTAAACTTGCCCTACAATATGGGTATCAAACGAAAGGGGAAGGCCCCAGGTTTCATTTGTACTTCGACATATTTCGATAAATTTATCTATAACTGAGTTATCTGTAAAAATGCGATTTCAGAAAAACCTTAATATTACCCTACAATATTGTATCAAATCAACATTTGAAGTTGAATTCATCATGGCACAATTTGTCAAAATTGAATTCTTGAAAGGCCCCCTAACGTTACCAACGAATACCGCAAAAGAAAATTTTTGAAAACCGGTTTTCAATACTCTTTTTTCATAATTTTCAAAATATTCGAATTTGGTAAATTCTTCAGTAGGCAATAATATATTATATAAATATGAAATCTTAAAGTATATTATTGATTTTGAAAGCCCCCCTTACTACTTACATCCCGAGCAACGCCGGGTACCCTGCTAGTATTATATAAATATGAAATCTTAAAGTATATTATTGATTTTGAAAGGCCCCCTAACCAGGGGCGGATCCAGGATTTTTTTTGGGGGCGGCACGAACGCCCAACATGCAAAAAAATCAACAACTGAAATATGCTTATTTTATCTTCACAAGTACACGGATATTAAGAACTTACATCAAAGTCAAAATAATAAAAAAAAACATTTCTGTTTAGTAATAGCAGTTTTATTATATTCCATGCATGATTACATGTTTAATAAAGACAGTTTTCTTCTGTGTTTCCTGGTGAAAACGTCCAAAACTTCATCAGCCTCCATTTGTGCCGCAATATCTCCATGGATATGCATTAAAGCCAATCCATTCAAACGCTCTTCTGTCATGCTGTTTCGAAGATATGATTTTAATCGGCGTAAGGTAGAAAAAGATCGCTCGGTAGTGCTGGTTGTCACTGGAAACGTGCACAGCAATTGACAAAGGGTTCCAATATTTGGCAGCATCGTGGCTCGTTTGTAGGCATCTGCTGGAGTTCCTGGTATATTTTCAGTCATCTGTTGCCAAATTTTTAGCTCTCCCTTTAAAGCTAAAAAATCAGGAAGAGCTTCTTTATAAACTTCAGCACCTTGCAAAACATTATCTAAATCTTCGTCGTTAAAGTTATGCGACAGCAACTTTTGCAACTGTCCGATTCTTTGTAGAGGAGCGCTAGGGAACCTGGTTGACATTTCACTCAACATGAAGTCTAGAAATGGAATATAAACTGAAAGTCGGTAATATTCTTCAACTGATTCAGTCTGAATGTTTGATCGATTGATTTGACGACCGGTGGTTCTACGGACTGTGATTTCTGTACCAAGTTCATTTGCAATGGCCTCAGCCTGGTCGAACAGTTTTTTAAATGTGTCATTGCTAGATTCACGCTGCCTCTGCAAACTTGCTGTGGTCGTAGTAATAAGCTGAACTGCAGAAAGTATGTCAATATCTTTGGCTTGAAGCGATCGATATAAGGACAGGGTTATTCCTAAAATATCTGATAGGATCACCAAGCTTATTAGGAATTCTGACGAAGTTATGGATTGCAGCAAAGAAAATGGCAGTACAGAATTTGTTCTGCTCCCATATTGCTGACCAGCCATTTTTTGTAATATTGGAGGGAGACATGGCAACACGTCCATAAAGGTCAAAACCGCTTCATGCCTCTCAACCCATCTTGTCTCACACATTTTTTTTTAACATATTTTGTTTGTCTAGTGGCAGATTAGATTGTATTTCTTCTCTAAGAAGATGTATTCGTTTGGCCGTTTCACGGAAGAAAGTGGCAGTACTTGCTATAACCCCTACTGCATTTCTTACACTGGGTACGGTGCAGGCTGAGCTAATAGCCAAGTTAAGCCGGTGGCTTGCGCAGTGGGTAAAAAAGGCTAAGGGCTGAACATTTAATATACGTGCCTGAACACCTTTTAGTTTGCTGCTCATGTTTGCTCCTCCATCATAAACTTGACCAAGAATAGTTTGTGCAATGCTTTCACCAGTGGTTTCGACAACTTCAATGAACATAAGAAAATCTTCCTTTATTTCGATTTCATCCACATCGAAATAGCGAATACTAATTGGTAACTGTTCACAAACGGAACATCTTAGTATTTCATCCCCAGCATCGATTCGAAATTTGAGCAAAGCTCTAAAGTTTCCTTCCCCATGTTTAGAAGAGCTTTACGATTATTTTCGATTATTTCCCTTTCCTGGGATCTCATTTGGTCAACTATATCTCACGATTTTCCCTCCATCACCATCAAAAAATTTTGGGATGCTACCATGTTCGCTTTGTGGTAATTCGCGTTCTCATGGTGTGCGATCGTCTCAATTGCCTTTTTATATTTTACTAGTGGTTCCGACACCAGTCTTACCAGCTTCACATATTTTGTACCCGCTTCACGTCGACCAAAGAGCACACACACTTTGCATAATCCGCCGCCAGCAATTTTACTATATGCTAGCCATTCATGGTCCCTTAAACAGCTTTTTTAAAAAGACCGGTTCTTTTTTCCCTCTCTCTTCAGTGGAAACTTAAATTCTGCAGTAGGTTGCCAGGTATACTTCAACCACTGGTACCGTTCCTCATCAGAAAGCCCGCCTTGCCTGCCGAGTAGACAACCAAAAACCATAAATGGATTAGACAATGCAGCAAAATTATACGTAATTTATAAAAAGGAGAGAAAGGTAAATCTTGGCATATAGTACAATGGTGCGTTTCAACCTAAAATAACATGTGATAACGGTAATCTGTGCCGATTTTTAGTTAAAGTTTATACTAAGTTCGCAAAAAAGTCCATTAAGGCTTCAAAAACACATTATTTTAATATCGTGTTCATTAGACTCGGCCAAACAAAAAAAATAATTTGGGTGTGGTTGCTGAGTGACCTTGCTCAATCCCGACTCTTGCGTCCTCTTTCGTACACTCTGGGCAACGTGGGCTTCCTAGGCTCGCGGCAGAAAGAGAGGGAGCCCCGGTGGGGCCACTCTGACGTATTTGGTTTAAGGGCTCACCGAGGCCTTTTTCGCAGCGTCTGTACACCAGGAGGTGCGGTTGCAAGCGGGCGTCTGTCTTGGATCAAGCGGCTCGCTATATAAATGTGTAAATTTACTTCAAAGCCCCGAAAAAGGGTTGTGCGCTGGGTTTGGGACCAGCCACGTAAAAACCAACACCAATGAAACCAAAACCCCTTTCCGGGGAAGGATCCGCTGCCCGACTGGTTGATGTCCTCACGAACGCAAAGGCTGACATCACCGCCCTGCAGGAAATACGATGGACGGGACAAGGAAAGACGACCATCGAACCTTGTGACGTATACTACAGTGGCCAGACACACAGCAAATCGCGTGGTGTAAGACTACTAGCGTTCACCCCTGTGGACGAGCATCTCGCTGCCATCGATTTTCTTGGGTGAAAGCTCATTTGTTTTGTAATAAAACAGAGCTTACAGAGAAAAAAAAATATCTAGAACAAAATTAAAAGTTTTCGATATCCTTTCCTGCAAAATACACATTTTTTACATTTTTCAAAAAAAGGTAAAAATCCGTGTTGATTGCTCATTATCTTCGAGCCACAGGGCCAAGCGAAAAGTTTTGTATGCATGGCTTACAGAAAATTTTATTAGCTTTTAAAATTTTCAAACCGTTTTGGAATTTCTCAATTTGTTCTTTAAAAATGCTTAAAGTAGGAACATAAGAATTGGTATAAAGTTATAGGATGGCAGCACCATTCTCACCCATAAAACTCGTGGTTAACCAAAAAGGGGTGTGGTACCTCCCATACAATCCAACTTTTAACTAAACAAAATTTCTAAACCCACAAGGATTACACTACTCACCTATATCCCGTTCCTGTAGTGCGTTGCTCGTTGAGGCTGTTGCCACTGATGTACTCGCCGGCTCCGCGGAATGTAATTGGACACCGCTCACTTTATCAGGAAGTACATCATTACACCTTTGCTTCTTCGGATGGAAGAACGCGCTTAAGTTTTGTTGTCTTTTTCTGGCACTCATTTTTTTAACAAAATGACTTAAACACGATAGCACTAACAATAATCACTTTTCACAACTATTCATGGACTATTTGACCAATCGAATAATTAATCACTTTTGTTAACTTGTAGCGCAATAAAATAAGAAAATAAAGCACTCCTGCGGCACAAAGGTAGTAGGCGTTGCGGTACAAATTCATATGAATTTTTATGCATCGCACTATGGGAATTCTTAATAAAACTTGTCTCAAAAATTAATTTTTCGCAAATCAAAAGAATAGATTTATGTAAAGCATTATGCATGGTGCCAAAAAATTGTCGTTTGGAATTTTTTTTCAGTAGAGTGTTATAGCTATTGCTATGAATATTTGCTCAAACGATTTCGCGACAATAACCCTTTTTATGCTTTACAAAATGGGAGATATGTAACTAAAATTAAGGCTAATAAATGAGTCGAAATACCTATATATGTATGAAAGGTTGGGAGTAAAAGTAAAAAATATGTTTAATGCAAGTGAAGCAAACCTTATAAAATGTTTGATACAATCACATAAATAAAGATTGTACAGAAAAAGTCAGGCTAATCGTTTTTTCATTAAAAGTAAGAGATATGTTTTATTTTTCCAAACATATTTCCGACTTTAAATGAAAAAAGCAATTTGTCTGACTTTTACTGTAGATACAATATTTTTTTACACTTTTACTTTAAATATACGTTTTTCATTTAACTACCCCAGCCTTTCATATGTATATGTCTACATATGAGGAACCTTATAAAGTAGTGTTATTCATAGTAAACTACAGAAATCCAAAATTATGCTGCGTTTTACGCTCGAAAAACTTTGTATGAAAATGGATTCTAAAAAGTTCCCTAAAAATTTGACTTTGAGGCAAGTTAATAATACCTAATAATAATAATTGAGGCAAGTTTTTCCAAAATGTCCCATCGTGCGGAGGTCGCGTAGACTCGAATTTGAAATTTTAACAGCATTGCAAAAAATAGTTGCAATTTAAAACCTTAAGGGTTCTTGTGGGCAAACTTAGAAAAACCTCATACACAAACCATTGTTGTTTCAGTCAGATGTCGCATGAGCCGTTAACAAATATTGCCAATACCCACAAAAAATTCGTATAAGGGATTATAAGGAATAAGGTATACGGCTGCATCACATTATAATAAGTTTATCATAGTTCCTCTATGGCCTTACAACAATTCTTATAATAAGTTCATTATATTCACTTTTCTTTTTATAATATTGCCTAACTTACATGTTCTATCTATTAAATAATCCAGCATCCACAGCAACAGGACAACTCCAAGCCTTCTTCTCCTCTACCCAATTCACGTAGCAGCAACCACCAGGATGAACAATAATTCACTAAGCATTCACCAGCAGACCCAAAACAGCTCAGACCGTATCAACAACAATCTACACTTTCTTCTTTATTAAGCAAGTTCTTTTTTCAATAAAACAAAACACTTTTTCTTTTCTTTATAAGAATTTTAATCTTTAATATTTCTTCTTTTTCTTTAATCTCCAGAAACACGACTTGTCCTTCTTCCCAACACTTTTACAGAAACTAAAACAACCGTTCTTTTAATTCAAAACTTAACAGAATACATATGTGCATGTATTTAAAAGTACATATATGAATGGTGTAATTTTGCATATAAGAATTCAGAGAATTGCGTCATACAATGTTATTGAACATTCGTTTAACATAGCTTCACATGCATGACAGATCTTCTTATGCATGAGTTGCCATGTACTTTTCAACACACCTCCTCAAAATTACAACATTCATAGCAAAATAAATGGTAATAGTTAATTCAATATTAAGATAAATTCAATACTCAAGATAAATAAACTATTTTAAAATAAAATTAAAGATTTGTGACAAGTCGGTTTTCTGTTTATATCTGGGGTGCATAATGGTCCAACATTTGTTGCTAGGATTAGGAAAACCCAGAAAAACCTAATCAGACCAGAAAAAAATAGGTTGATAAAATATAATACTAAAATTCATATTAGTCAACAAAAAACCAAAATTCATCCAGTTAGTTAGTATTCTCGTCATACGTCAGCCACATGATTATACAGTCAGCCCCATTTGACTTCTCAGACCCATAAAGCGTGCAGCAGGAAGAGGTTTTGTCAAGATATCCGCGATCTGTTTATCTGTGGGAATATACAAAACTTTAATGAGATTATTTTCGACTTGTTCCCTAGAAAAATGATATTTTATGTCTATATGCTTAGACCGTTTGTGACAAGAGGGGTTATTCGCTATACTAATACAACCCTGGTTATCTTCATATAACTTTATCGGCTCTTTAAGTTCCATTTTTAAACTTTCTAATAAAGATTTCAGCCATAGTGCTTCTCTGACTGCTTCAAACAAGGCCATATATTCTGCTTCAGTTGATGAAGCTGCTACAGAACTCTGTTTTCTTGTATTCCAACAAATTAAATTTGATTCATACATCTTGAATAAATATCCTGTAGTACTTCTTCTATCACTCATACTTCCACCCCAATCTGAATCGACATAACCACTTAAGAGATCATTAAAGTTATTATTTTTCCTAAAAGTTAGTTTTAAGTCAACAGTCCCCTTAAGGTATCTTAAAACTTTCTTTAAACATTGCCACAACTCTCGATTATTCTTTTGACTATATCGACTTAACAAATTTACAGATATGCTGAGATCTGGTCTTGTGCATAGCATTATATACATTAAGCACCCAATTAAGCTGCGACATGGAGCATCACAATTTTGATCTGAATTTAATGCTTCATAGTTTAGTTTACTAGGGAGAGGTGAGTTTATTGGGTTACAGTCATCCATTTTAAATTTTTTTAAAACATTTCGTATATATCCGGATTGACTTAGACTTATCTGATCTTCACTTCTATCAACTTTTATTCCGATAAAATATTTGATTTCTAATAGGTCAGTCATTCTAAACTTTCCCATCAGATAGGATTTGAAAGCATTCATTGTATCAATATTTTTAGTTGAAATAACTAAATCATCCACATATAACAAAACATATATATTGTTTGAAATGTCACCTTTATCAAGAATATAAATACACCGATCTACAGGCGAATTTACAAAACCATTTCCTTTCAATGCTTGTTCAAACATTTCAAACCAACATCTAGCTGCTTGTTTGAGACCATAAATTGCTTTATTCAATTTACACACTTTATTCTTACCACCAGCTAAACCTGTTTCCTCTTTCAAAACTCCATTAAGAAATGCAGTCTTTACATCCATGTGATGTACCTTCAAATTATGCTGGTTTGAAAAAGATAATATGAATCTGAAGCTGGGAATTCTAGCGACTGGCGCAAATGTTTCATCATAATCAATTAAGTATTCCTGCGTGAAACCACGTGCAACAAGCCTTGCCTTATACTTAATTGGTTCACCCAATTCATTTTGTTTTATCGTAAATATCCATCTGCAGTCTACAATGTTCTTATCTTCTGGTTTGTTCACCAATGACCAGGTTTTGTTAAGTAAATGTGATTGCAGTTCATCTCTGACTGCTTCTTCCCATTGTGCTTTATCGCTCCTAAGATTAATCTCTTCAAATGAATCTGGAGTACTACCGATCGATGACTGAGCTTGCATTACACAGTTCTCTAATAGGTCTCTATATGATATCTTTGGTTTATCTTTTAACCTATCACTTTTTCTAATATCAGAAGTAGAACTAGAAGTACTTTGTTCGCACATATCGTTACCCAACGGAACTGAACAGAACTTATCCTTTCCCTTTACCACTCTTCCAGATTTTTCATCTGATGGCTCATAACATTCTGTTGCCTCACTTTCATTTGAGTAGGTACTTGGAACACCATTCGTATTCAAGCAGTCATTATCTTCTTTTGTATCAAGCTCAGCTACTTCTAAGCACTTTTCCAGTTCAACGTTATTCACATCAACACACTCTCGTGAATTCACCATATTTGTTTCGTCAACAACAACATCCCTTGCAATGGTGAACTTACCAGTACCATAATCCCATACTTTGTAACCATTCGGTTCATATCCAACTAGGGATACCTTTCCATGACTTTTCGTCAAACTTTCTTTTCCTTATTTTGTTATGGACATATACTGTCGAACCGAAAACTCTCAAAGATTTGAGACTGGGCTTTTTATTATGCCACATTTCATATGGCATTCTTTCAATGCATTACTTGGGCTTCTATTTATCAAATATGTAGCTGTCAAAACAGCTTCACCCCAGAAGTGCTTCTCTAGCTTGGCGCCTATAACCAAAGTACGAGCCTTTTCAGTTATGGATCTTATCATCCTTTCTGAAACACCATTTAATTGTGGGGTATGCGGAACGGTTAAGTGGTAACTAATGCCCTTTTCAACACAAAATTCTCGCATTTCATTTGATAAATATTTCCCACCATTATCTATATATAGGCTTACAACTTTCAAATTAAAATGCGCTTCACTCTTTGCTAGAAAATCTTTAAAAACTGCAAAAACATCAGATTTATAAGTCACTAAATATGTGACACAGTAATGGGTATATTCGTCTATGAAAACTACATAGTAATTCTTATTACCTATAGCTGGAGGTGAAATTGGACCACATACATCCGATTGAACAACAAATAACGGCCTTCTAATATGATCTTTATTCTTGAATTTTCCGAATTTAAGTCTAGCTTGTTTCCCTTTTATGCAAGCTTCGCATAACTCATCGTTTGGTTGTACATTATTTAGCATTTCTACATCATCATATAAATTCATAGTTTTCATTTCTAAAAACTTTCCTCTACTTATATGCCCTAACCTCTCATGCCACAAACTATAATTTTTCATGTTATTTGTATTCAATGCATATACATTTTTATGTAAAGAAAAACTAATAATTGGAACGTTATTGATATATTTACCACTCATTATGTTTTCATCATTTTTGTTTACAGTCACACCTCCTGGATGAAACACTATTGTAAACCCAGCGTCCTGCATCTTCTTAACAGAGATTAGATTTTCAGGAACATGAGGACAGAACAATACATCCTTCAAATAAATCTTTGACTGAGAATCAGTACATAGCTCCACCAAGCCTTTATTAGTGGCATATATATATTCACCACATTTTGCTACAGCAATTTTTATGGGTTGTGACATTTGTAAACAATTCTTCATTATTAACTAAGTGGTCTGATGCCCCAGAATCCAGTAGAAACGAAATTGTATCTCCTATTCCTGTATAATCTGCTCGTCTTAACATGAACGCAAAACCTGATTGACCTGACTCTGATCTAGTAGAGGCCATTTGTACTTGTTTATTTCTTTCTTGATTATTATTATTTTCTCCTCCCTTTTCATTCTTATATATGAAGCAATCTCTTTTAATGTGTCCCGTTTTGCCACAGTGAAAACATTTTAGTTTGGTCTTATTAAATTTATTTTTAAACTTTAATTTATTCTTTTGCATACTAAAGGTTTTATTTTTTTAAAATTGAGTTTGATTTTCTTTCTTTACAGCTTGTAACACTTTTAAACTTGTTTCCTTACTTGCTGGTTTCAATTTGATTTCATGATCCAGTAGTCTGTTTTTAACAAACGCTAAAGTCAAATTCTCTTCAGACAACGTTTCTATTGCAGTTATTACTCCATCATACGGAGAAGGTAAAGTTAAAAGTAAGTGCGAGACTTTGTCTATTTCTTCTACCTGCGCTCCAGAAGCTAGTAGCTCTGTAATCAAATCATCAAATATGTTGAAGTGACCTAACAATGGCGTGTCAGTTTTAAGTTTTAAAGATAGCAACTGCTTACGTACAGACAGTTGTGAAGCTAAGCTTTTCCTTTCATATATCTCATCAAGGTTTTTAAAAATATCTTTTGCACTACACTCGCTTTTAGCAAAACCCAGAAAAGAGTCACTTAAATATTCTATTATTATGCTTTTAGCACTTCTATCCAACTTTGCCCACTCGTCTGTTTTCTCTGCCACCTCACTGTCTATAACTTTCAAAGCGTCACTTTCGCTTAAAAGTGCTCTTACCCGAAACTTCCATATGGAGTATTTTTCGCCGTCGAATGGCTTAATGTTACGTTTACCTTTTTCTATTTTCAAAACTTTTGTTTTCTTTCAGTAATACTTATTGCAATTATTTAGCGTGGACTGGGCCCATAACCTATTAAATAATCCAGCATCCACAGCAACAGGACAACTCCAAGCCTTCTTCTCCTCTACCCTATTCACGTAGCAGCAACCACCAGGATGAACAATAATTCACTAAGCATTCACCAGCAGACCCAAAACAGCTCAGACCGTATCAACAACAATCTACACTTTCTTCTTTATTAAGCAATTTCTTTTTTCAATAAAACAAAACACTTTTTCTTTTCTTTATACGAATTTTAATCTTTAATATTTCTTCTTTTTCTTTAATCTCCAGAAACACGACTTGTCCTTCTTTCCAACACTTTTACAGAAACTAAAACAACCGTTCTTTTAATTCAAAACTTAACAGAATACATATGTGCATGTATTTAAAAGTACATATATGAATGGTGTAATTTTGCATATAAGAATTCAGAGAATTGCGTCATACAATGTTATTGAACATTCGTTTAACATAGCTTCACATGCATGACAGATCTTCTTATGCATGAGTTGCCATGTACTTTTCAACACACCTCCTCAAAATTACAACATTCATAGCAAAATAAATGGTAATAGTTAATTCAATACTTAAGATAAATTCAATACTCAAGATAAATAAACTATTTTAAAATAAAATTAAAGATTTGTGACAAGTCGGTTTTCTGTTTATATCTGGGGTGCATAATGGTCCAACATTTGTTGCTAGGATTAGGAAAACCCAGAAAAACCTAATCAGACCAGAAAAAAATAGGTTGATAAAATATAATACTAAAATTCATATTAGTCAACAAAAAACCAAAATTCATCCAGTTAGTTAGTATTCTCGTCATACGTCAGCCACATGATTATACAGTCAGCCCCATTTGACTTCTCAGACCCATAAAGCGTGCAGCAGGAAGAGGTTTTGTGAAGATATCCGCGATCTGTTTATCTGTGGGAATATACAAAACTTTAATGAGATTATTTTCGACTTGTTCCCTAGAAAAATGATATTTTATGTCTATATGCTTAGACCGTTTGTGACAAGAGGGGTTATTCGCTATACTAATACAACCCTGGTTATCTTCATATAACTTTATCGGCTCTTTAAGTTCCATTTTTAAACTTTCTAATAAAGATTTCAGCCATAGTGCTTCTCTGACTGCTTCAAACAAGGCCATATATTCTGCTTCAGTTGATGAAGCTGCTACAGAACTCTGTTTTCTTGTATTCCAACAAATTAAATTTGATTCATACATCTTGAATAAATATCCTGTAGTACTTCTTCTATCACTCATACTTCCACCCCAATCTGAATCGACATAACCACTTAAGAGATCATTAAAGTTATTATTTTTCCTAAAAGTTAGTTTTAAGTCAACAGTCCCCTTAAGGTATCTTAAAACTTTCTTTAAACATTGCCACAACTCTCGATTATTCTTTTGACTATATCGACTTAACAAATTTACAGATATGCTGAGATCTGGTCTTGTGCATAGCATTATATACATTAAGCACCCAATTAAGCTGCGACATGGAGCATCACAATTTTGATCTGAATTTAATGCTTCATAGTTTAGTTTACTAGGGAGAGGTGAGTTTATTGGGTTACAGTCATCCATTTTAAATTTTTTTAAAACATTTCGTATATATCCGGATTGACTTAGACTTATCTGATCTTCACTTCTATCAACTTTTATTCCGATAAAATATTTGATTTCTAATAGGTCAGTCATTCTAAACTTTCCCATCAGATAGGATTTGAAAGCATTCATTGTATCAATATTTTTAGTTGAAATAACTAAATCATCCACATATAACAAAACATATATATTGTTTGAAATGTCACCTTTATCAAGAATATAAATACACCGATCTACAGGCGAATTTACAAAACCATTTCCTTTCAATGCTTGTTCAAACATTTCAAACCAACATCTAGCTGCTTGTTTGAGACCATAAATTGCTTTATTCAATTTACACACGTTATTCTTACCACCAGCTAAACCTGTTTCCTCTTTCAAAACTCCATTAAGAAATGCAGTCTTTACATCCATGTGATGTACCTTCAAATTATGCTGGTTTGAAAAAGATAATATGAATCTGAAGCTGGGAATTCTAGCGACTGGCGCAAATGTTTCATCATAATCAATTAAGTATTCCTGCGTGAAACCACGTGCAACAAGCCTTGCCTTATACTTAATTGGTTCACCCAATTCATTTTGTTTTATCGTAAATATCCATCTGCAGTCTACAATGTTCTTATCTTCTGGTTTGTTCACCAATGACCAGGTTTTGTTAAGTAAATGTGATTGCAGTTCATCTCTGACTGCTTCTTCCCATTGTGCTTTATCGCTCCTAAGATTAATCTCTTCAAATGAATCTGGAGTACTACCGATCGATGACTGAGCTTGCATTACACAGTTCTCTAATAGGTCTCTATATGATATCTTTGGTTTATCTTTTAACCTATCACTTTTTCTAATATCAGAAGTAGAACTAGAAGTACTTTGTTCGCACATATCGTTACCCAACGGAACTGAACAGAACTTATCCTTTCCCTTTACCACTCTTCCAGATTTTTCATCTGATGGCTCATAACATTCTGTTGCCTCACTTTCATTTGAGTAGGTACTTGGAACACCATTCGTATTCAAGCAGTCATTATCTTCTTTTGTATCAAGCTCAGCTACTTCTAAGCACTTTTCCAGTTCAACGTTATTCACATCAACACACTCTCGTGAATTCACCATATTTGTTTCGTCAACAACAACATCCCTTGCAATGGTGAACTTACCAGTACCATAATCCCATACTTTGTAACCATTCGGTTCATATCCAACTAGGGATACCTTTCCATGACTTTTCGTCAAACTTTCTTTTCCTTATTTTGTTATGGACATATACTGTCGAACCGAAAACTCTCAAAGATTTGAGACTGGGCTTTTTATTATGCCACATTTCATATGGTGTTTTTCCGCATTCTTTCAATGCATTACTTGGGCTTCTATTTATCAAATATGTAGCTGTCAAAACAGCTTCACCCCAGAAGTGCTTCTCTAGCTTGGCGCCTATAACCAAAGTACGAGCCTTTTCAGTTATGGATCTTATCATCCTTTCTGAAACACCATTTAATTGTGGGGTATGCGGAACGGTTAAGTGGTAACTAATGCCCTTTTCAACACAAAATTCTCGCATTTCATTTGATAAATATTTCCCACCATTATCTATATATAGGCTTACAACTTTCAAATTAAAATGCGCTTCACTCTTTGCTAGAAAATCTTTAAAAACTGCAAAAACATCAGATTTATAAGTCACTAAATATGTGACACAGTAATGGGTATATTCGTCTATGAAAACTACATAGTAATTCTTATTACCTATAGCTGGAGGTGAAATTGGACCACATACATCCGATTGAACAACAAATAACGGCCTTCTAATATGATCTTTATTCTTGAATTTTCCGAATTTAAGTCTAGCTTGTTTCCCTTTTATGCAAGCTTCGCATAACTCATCGTTTGGTTGTACATTATTTAGCATTTCTACATCATCATATAAATTCATAGTTTTCATTTCTAAAAACTTTCCTCTACTTATATGCCCTAACCTCTCATGCCACAAACTATAATTTTTCATGTTATTTGTATTCAATGCATATACATTTTTATGTAAAGAAAAACTAATAATTGGAACGTTATTGATATATTTACCACTCATTATGTTTTCATCATTTTTGTTTACAGTCACACCTCCTGGATGAAACACTATTGTAAACCCAGCGTCCTGCATCTTCTTAACAGAGATTAGATTTTCAGGAACATGAGGACAGAACAATACATCCTTCAAATAAATCTTTGACTGAGAATCAGTACATAGCTCCACCAAGCCTTTCTTAGTGGCATATATATATTCACCACATTTTGCTACAGCAATTTTTATGGGTTGTGACATTTGTAAACAATTCTTCATTATTAACTAAGTGGTCTGATGCCCCAGAATCCAGTAGAAACGAAATTGTATCTCCTATTCCTGTATAATCTGCTCGTCTTAACATGAACGCAAAACCTGATTGACCTGACTCTGATCTAGTAGAGGCCATTTGTACTTGTTTATTTCTTTCTTGATTATTATTATTTTCTCCTCCCTTTTCATTCTTATATATGAAGCAATCTCTTTTAATGTGTCCCGTTTTGCCACAGTGAAAACATTTTAGTTTGGTCTTATTAAATTTATTTTTAAACTTTAATTTATTCTTTTGCATACTAAAGGTTTTATTTTTTTAAAATTGAGTTTGATTTTCTTTCTTTACAGCTTGTAACACTTTTAAACTTGTTTCCTTACTTGCTGGTTTCAATTTGATTTCATGATCCAGTAGTCTGTTTTTAACAAACGCTAAAGTCAAATTCTCTTCAGACAACGTTTCTATTGCAGTTATTACTCCATCATACGGAGAAGGTAAAGTTAAAAGTAAGTGCGAGACTTTGTCTATTTCTTCTACCTGCGCTCCAGAAGCTAGTAGCTCTGTAATCAAATCATCAAATATGTTGAAGTGACCTAACAATGGCGTGTCAGTTTTAAGTTTTAAAGATAGCAACTGCTTACGTACAGACAGTTGTGAAGCTAAGCTTTTCCTTTCATATATCTCATCAAGGTTTTTAAAAATATCTTTTGCACTACACTCGCTTTTAGCAAAACCCAGAAAAGAGTCACTTAAATATTCTATTATTATGCTTTTAGCACTTCTATCCAACTTTGCCCACTCGTCTGTTTTCTCTGCCACCTCACTGTCTATAACTTTCAAAGCGTCACTTTCGCTTAAAAGTGCTCTTACCCGAAACTTCCATATGGAGTATTTTTCGCCGTCGAATGGCTTAATGTTACGTTTACCTTTTTCTATTTTCAAAACTTTTGTTTTCTTTCAGTAATACTTATTGCAATTATTTAGCGTGGACTGGGCCCATAACCTATTAAATAATCCAGCATCCACAGCAACAGGACAACTCCAAGCCTTCTTCTCCTCTACCCTATTCACGTAGCAGCAACCACCAGGATGAACAATAATTCACTAAGCAGACCCAAAACAGCTCAGACCATATCAACAACAATCTACACTTTCTTCTTTATTAAGCAAGTTCTTTTTTCAATAAAACAAAACACTTTTTCTTTTCTTTATACGAATTTTAATCTTTAATATTTCTTCTTTTTCTTTAATCTCCAGAAACACGACTTGTCCTTCTTTCCAACACTTTTACAGAAACTAAAACAACCGTTCTTTTAATTCAAAACTTAACAGAATACATATGTGCATGTATTTAAAAGTACATATATGAATGGTGTAATTTTGCATATAAGAATTCAGAGAATTGCGTCATACAATGTTATTGAACATTCGTTTAACATAGCTTCACATGCATGACAGATCTTCTTATGCATGAGTTGCCATGTACTTTTCAACACACCTCCTCAAAATTACAACATTCATAGCAAAATAAATGGTAATAGTTAATTCAATACTTAAGATAAATTCAATACTCAAGATAAATAAACTATTTTAAAATAAAATTAAAGATTTGTGACAAGTCGGTTTTCTGTTTATATCTGGGGTGCATAATGGTCCAACATTTGTTGCTAGGATTAGGAAAACCCAGAAAAACCTAATCAGACCAGAAAAAAATAGGTTGATAAAATATAATACTAAAATTCATATTAGTCAACAAAAAACCAAAATTCATCCAGTTAGTTAGTATTCTCGTCATACGTCAGCCACATGATTATACAGTCAGCCCCATTTGACTTCTCAGACCCATAAAGCGTGCAGCAGGAAGAGGTTTTGTCAAGATATCCGCGATCTGTTTATCTGTGGGAATATACAAAACTTTAATGAGATTATTTTCGACTTGTTCCCTAGAAAAATGATATTTTATGTCTATATGCTTAGACCGTTTGTGACAAGAGGGGTTATTCGCTATACTAATACAACCCTGGTTATCTTCATATAACTTTATCGGCTCTTTAAGTTCCATTTTTAAACTTTCTAATAAAGATTTCAGCCATAGTGCTTCTCTGACTGCTTCAAACAAGGCCATATATTCTGCTTCAGTTGATGAAGCTGCTACAGAACTCTGTTTTCTTGTATTCCAACAAATTAAATTTGATTCATACATCTTGAATAAATATCCTGTAGTACTTCTTCTATCACTCATACTTCCACCCCAATCTGAATCGACATAACCACTTAAGAGATCATTAAAGTTATTATTTTTCCTAAAAGTTAGTTTTAAGTCAACAGTCCCCTTAAGGTATCTTAAAACTTTCTTTAAACATTGCCACAACTCTCGATTATTCTTTTGACTATATCGACTTAACAAATTTACAGATATGCTGAGATCTGGTCTTGTGCATAGCATTATATACATTAAGCACCCAATTAAGCTGCGACATGGAGCATCACAATTTTGATCTGAATTTAATGCTTCATAGTTTAGTTTACTAGGGAGAGGTGAGTTTATTGGGTTACAGTCATCCATTTTAAATTTTTTTAAAACATTTCGTATATATCCGGATTGACTTAGACTTATCTGATCTTCACTTCTATCAACTTTTATTCCGATAAAATATTTGATTTCTAATAGGTCAGTCATTCTAAACTTTCCCATCAGATAGGATTTGAAAGCATTCATTGTATCAATATTTTTAGTTGAAATAACTAAATCATCCACATATAACAAAACATATATATTGTTTGAAATGTCACCTTTATCAAGAATATAAATACACCGATCTACAGGCGAATTTACAAAACCATTTCCTTTCAATGCTTGTTCAAACATTTCAAACCAACATCTAGCTGCTTGTTTGAGACCATAAATTGCTTTATTCAATTTACACACTTTATTCTTACCACCAGCTAAACCTGTTTCCTCTTTCAAAACTCCATTAAGAAATGCAGTCTTTACATCCATGTGATGTACCTTCAAATTATGCTGGTTTGAAAAAGATAATATGAATCTGAAGCTGGGAATTCTAGCGACTGGCGCAAATGTTTCATCATAATCAATTAAGTATTCCTGCGTGAAACCACGTGCAACAAGCCTTGCCTTATACTTAATTGGTTCACCCAATTCATTTTGTTTTATCGTAAATATCCATCTGCAGTCTACAATGTTCTTATCTTCTGGTTTGTTCACCAATGACCAGGTTTTGTTAAGTAAATGTGATTGCAGTTCATCTCTGACTGCTTCTTCCCATTGTGCTTTATCGCTCCTAAGATTAATCTCTTCAAATGAATCTGGAGTACTACCGATCGATGACTGAGCTTGCATTACACAGTTCTCTAATAGGTCTCTATATGATATCTTTGGTTTATCTTTTAACCTATCACTTTTTCTAATATCAGAAGTAGAACTAGAAGTACTTTGTTCGCACATATCGTTACCCAACGGAACTGAACAGAACTTATCCTTTCCCTTTACCACTCTTCCAGATTTTTCATCTGATGGCTCATAACATTCTGTTGCCTCACTTTCATTTGAGTAGGTACTTGGAACACCATTCGTATTCAAGCAGTCATTATCTTCTTTTGTATCAAGCTCAGCTACTTCTAAGCACTTTTCCAGTTCAACGTTATTCACATCAACACACTCTCGTGAATTCACCATATTTGTTTCGTCAACAACAACATCCCTTGCAATGGTGAACTTACCAGTACCATAATCCCATACTTTGTAACCATTCGGTTCATATCCAACTAGGATACCTTTCCATGACTTTTCGTCAAACTTTCTTTTCCTTATTTTGTTATGGACATATACTGTCGAACCGAAAACTCTCAAAGATTTGAGACTGGGCTTTTTATTATGCCACATTTCATATGGTGTTTTTCCGCATTCTTTCAATGCATTACTTGGGCTTCTATTTATCAAATATGTAGCTGTCAAAACAGCTTCACCCCAGAAGTGCTTCTCTAGCTTGGCGCCTATAACCAAAGTACGAGCCTTTTCAGTTATGGATCTTATCATCCTTTCTGAAACACCATTTAATTGTGGGGTATGCGGAACGGTTAAGTGGTAACTAATGCCCTTTTCAACACAAAATTCTCGCATTTCATTTGATAAATATTTCCCACCATTATCTATATATAGGCTAACAACTTTCAAATTAAAATGCGCTTCACTCTTTGCTAGAAAATCTTTAAAAACCGCAAAAACATCAGATTTATAAGTCACTAAATATGTGACACAGTAATGGGTATATTCGTCTATGAAAACTACATAGTAATTCTTATTACCTATAGCTGGAGGTGAAATCGGACCACATACATCCGATTGAACAACAAATAACGCCCTTCTAATATGATCTTTATTCTTGAATTTTCCGAATTTAAGTCTAGCTTGTTTCCCTTTTATGCAAGCTTCGCATAACTCATCGTTTGGTTGTACATTATTTAGCATTTCTACATCATCATATAAATTCATAGTTTTCATTTCTAAAAACTTTCCTCTACTTATATGCCCTAACCTCTCATGCCACAAACTATAATTTTTCATGTTATTTGTATTCAATGCATATACATTTTTATGTAAAGAAAAACTAATAATTGGAACGTTATTGATATATTTACCACTCATTATGTTTTCATCATTTTTGTTTACAGTCACACCTCCTGGATGAAACACTATTGTAAACCCAGCGTCCTGCGTCTTCTTAACAGAGATTAGATTTTCAGGAACATGAGGACAGAACAATACATCCTTCAAATAAATCTTTGACTGAGAATCAGTACATAGCTCCACCAAGCCTTTCTTAGTGGCATATATATATTCACCACATTTTGCTACAGCAATTTTTATGGGTTGTGACATTTGTAAACAATTCTTCATTATTAACTAAGTGGTCTGATGCCCCAGAATCCAGTAGAAACGAAATTGTATCTCCTATTCCTGTATAATCTGCTCGTCTTAACATGAACGCAAAACCTGATTGACCTGACTCTGATCTAGTAGAGGCCATTTGTACTTGTTTATTTCTTTCTTGATTATTATTATTTTCTCCTCCCTTTTCATTCTTATATATGAAGCAATCTCTTTTAATGTGTCCCGTTTTGCCACAGTGAAAACATTTTAGTTTGGTCTTATTAAATTTATTTTTAAACTTTAATTTATTCTTTTGCAAACTAAAGGTTTTATTTTTTTAAAATTGAGTTTGATTTTCTTTCTTTACAGCTTGTAACACTTTTAAACTTGTTTCCTTACTTGCTGGTTTCAATTTGATTTCATGATCCAGTAGTCTGTTTTTAACAAACGCTAAAGTCAAATTCTCTTCAGACAACGTTTCTATTGCAGTTATTACTCCATCATACGGAGAAGGTAAAGTTAAAAGTAAGTGCGAGACTTTGTCTATTTCTTCTACCTGCGCTCCAGAAGCTAGTAGCTCTGTAATCAAATCATCAAATATGTTGAAGTGACCTAACAATGGCGTGTCAGTTTTAAGTTTTAAAGATAGCAACTGCTTACGTACAGACAGTTGTGAAGCTAAGCTTTTCCTTTCATATATCTCATCAAGGTTTTTAAAAATATCTTTTGCACTACACTCGCTTATAGCAAAACCCAGAAAAGAGTCACTTAAATATTCTATTATTATGCTTTTAGCACTTCTATCCAACTTTGCCCACTCGTCTGTTTTCTCTGCCACCTCACTGTCTATAACTTTCAAAGCGTCACTTTCGCTTAAAAGTGCTCTTACCCGAAACTTCCATATGGAGTATTTTTCGCCGTCGAATGGCTTAATGTTACGTTTACCTTTTTCTATTTTCAAAACTTTTGTTTTCTTTCAGTAATACTTATTGCAATTATTTAGCGTGGACTGGGCCCATAACCTATTAAATAATCCAGCATCCACAGCAACAGGACAACTCCAAGCCTTCTTCTCCTCTACCCTATTCACGTAGCAGCAACCACCAGGATGAACAATAATTCACTAAGCATTCACCAGCAGACCCAAAACAGCTCAGACCGTATCAACAACAATCTACACTTTCTTCTTTATTAAGCAAGTTCTTTTTTCAATAAAACAAAACACTTTTTCTTTTCTTTATACGAATTTTAATCTTTAATATTTCTTCTTTTTCTTTAATCTCCAGAAACACGACTTGTCCTTTCCAACACTTTTACAGAAACTAAAACAACCGTTCTTTTAATTCAAAACTTAACAGAATACATATGTGCATGTATTTAAAAGTACATATATGAATGGTGTAATTTTGCATATAAGAATTCAGATAATTGCGTCATACAATGTTATTGAACATTCGTTTAACATAGCTTCACATGCATGGGTTGCCACCCTTCTAAGACAGATCTTCTTATGCATGAGTTGCCATGTACTTTTCAACACTATCAGGCCTTATGCGTAAGGTTGTCTCACAGAGAGAGATTCTTTTAATTAATCTTTATTTAAGACTTACTTAATGACATAAGTAAAGAAAAAAATTTATATTATAAGTAATTTTGCATACAACGGAATTCGTTACAAATTTAAGGCCTTATATTGCGTTCACGTTGAGCCATAAACTCGAGTTTATTGACAACAACAATATGAATTAACAAAAAAAAAACCCCTTTTAAATGGAGTTTATGGCCTAAATTGAACGTAGCCTAACCCTCTTATACATATATATACATATATATTATATATTTGTAATTTATTATCTTCATAAGTACAGTAAACCATCAAGTTTTTAAGCGTACAGATATAACAATTAAGTGACATGATCAAACTTAAACTAAAATAGTTACAATACAAGTATTTTTATGCTATAAACATATGTATACTAGTATCGCCCGTGGTCGAAATTCGACCAATTTAAATTTTCTTCAGCTCCTCTAAAAATAAAACTTTGAAATAAAATACTTATTTTCGAAAAAATGTACCGAAATAGTCGGGAACTCTTTAGCTTTGGTGTCAAAGGGTAGAAGTTATGAAAAATGTTGAGTGCTACATCAAAACATGCGGTTCGGTGTCCCTGATAATAATATGCAGGCGGAAGGTCAATACTATAAGCCAGTCAAAATTTATCAACAAAAAACCTTAAGTACATTTTTTACTTGGCCTTATGTTATTGATTTTGTTAGAAGAACTTCAGAAATTTTAAGTAAAGGACCAGCCCCCATGCACTCAACAACGGTTTTTATAGTGCTTTTGATCCTATCAATCCATATTTACCAATAAATTCAATATTTCATTATCAACTCATGGCAGTGTTATATGATGCATTTAAACTTCATTTGTACATATATTTTTGTTTATTTATGCCTGCAGATACGTTAATTTGTCATATTTTTTATAATATAAGTTTCGAAAAATTTATTTACCCCTTCAAAAGTCCAATTAAAAGCAAAACCTTTAAAATTCCCAAAATATATGATGAAAATACCATTACTCAGTTTTACTCCACTTTCACGGAGTGGCACCAATGACAAATGTTATAAAAAATGTGCATTTTGACAGCGCTCTCGAAACGAAGAGTCTCAAATCTATTTATCTATGGTTAGTAAAAGGAATGAGGGCAAAAAATTTGAAAATTTGAGCAAGTGTTTCACGCACCGAGTAGAAGAAACCAAATGCGCAGAAATTTTCGGCAGAGAATGACGATTTCTCAATTTTTCGGTAAAGTTGAATATATGAATGTATGTATGTAAAATGAATGAGTTTTAAAATCTTTGAGCTTACAGGATTGCCCATATGCGTGAGCGTGTATAATTGTACAATTTTTATACCAAAATGGGTATAAATGTATACTACTTGCAGGACACCTGACTTCGATTCTCGGGATTCTCGGTGAATCGGGATTCTCGGTGAAGACAAAATAGGGAATTTTTTTTTTTTAATTCTTTTAACCCTTTCGAACCTCCTGGTACACCATATGTACCACTAAATGTTTATAAAGGTCTAAGTCCCAAAAATTTAATTCAAACTTAATAGAAAATGTACCAAAGCAGGCTTTTTATATTATCTAACGGTACATGGAAACATTGTTTCATTTTCGCTTGCGTGGCGTGCACAGTTTTGAGACAAACAGGGAAAGTTTCAGACACGTGTTTGATTTTGAGCTAAAAATATTATAAAAGAAGGTGTGAGGTGCCAAAAAATTTAATAAAATTGGAAATAATTATTGCCTCTTTGAATGTAAGTATAATTAATTAAACTACTATTTTGATTTGTACATTCTTGTGAAGTTTTAAGAACGTGGTACGTATACGTACCAGTAGTATTTTATAGCGGTACCTATGTGTACCAGCAGTGCTCACTTGCAATAACTTTCTAAATGACCTATTTTTTTTATAAAGTAATACCATGTCGAAAAAACTAAGGACAGATGAAATAACGGAAATGCTGCTTGATGAAATATTGGACTCAGATGCTGAAAATGTAGAAATTGCTTTTTCCAGCGGAAGTGATAATAATTATGAGCCGGAATCGGGTTTGCAGGACCAGGAATCTTGTTCATCTTTATCGTCGAAAAGTGAGCTCTCAGAAGTGGAAAGCACTATTTCGATGGATGCATTAGAAGAATCCCATCAAGAACAAGGAAGTAATGGCAATGCCATCTCCTCGGAATTTAGGTTATGGTCTTCTCCCGAAGGAAATTTTATTCCAAAGCATTTTGTAAGTGATCATCGTGAGTGTAATATAAATCCAGAAATCCCTCGTACTTCTTCGGCAATCGAAATTTTTCAAAGGATGTTTCCTCGTAGTCTATGCTTGTATATCGTACAATGCACAAATGAGCGCATTGACGAATTTAGAACTGCAAAAAAACGGACCAATATTTCAAAAACTGATGTTGGAGAAATACAAATTCTCCTGGGCTGTATGTTTGTTATGTCTTATAGCAAAGTTCCGGCACTGAAACATTACTGGTCAAACCATCCATCCATGAGTAACTATTCTATTAAGTCTGCTATATCTCGTAACCGCTATAAATTTTTGTCATCAAAATTATATTTCGCACCTCCTCAAAAGCCAATGGATTGGAACTTGTATGCGAAACAGAAAAAATCTACCACAATTAGATGAAAAACTAAAAAGAAGCGAGTCTTCATTCAGGGCCAGCACATCTGGCCTTCTTTACGTTAAGTGGCAAGATACAAAGGAAGTTATAGTGCTAAGCAACTGTCATACGCCAACAACGACAACAGTTAATAAAACTCTGAAAGATGGGAAAAAAATAGCAGTATCATGCCCTGAATCTATAAAGTTCTACCGAGAAGCAATGGGAGGAGTAGATCGCGCCGACCAAATGGCAGGAATTTACAAATACGATAGGAAGTCTACAAAATGGTGGAAAAAGGTTTTCTACCGTCTACTAATGTTTTCCGCAGTAAACGCCTGGGTAATTTACTGCGACCTTCGAAGAGAAAAACTTCCTTTCTTGATTTCCTAATGTCATTAGCTGAGTCATTGATATCAGAAGGTAAGAAAACTGCCGCCGTTCGCAGATCCAGGCAGAGACAGCTGGGAAACGTATCTTTGCATCTACCAGTGCCAAATCCAACTCGAAGACGTTGCGCAAGGTGTGCGCAAGAAAAAAAGCAGACCAGAACAAAACAAATTTGTCAGCAATGTAATATACCACTTTGTATGAACTGTTTTGCTATTTATCATACTGAAAATCATTAGATTCCGTACTTTTTTTTGAAGCTTATAATAAAATCTGTTTGAAAAAGAATACTTTTTTTGTATAACTTTAATTATTTGCCATTAAATGATAAAAAAACTTAATTCAATTCTTAGTTTTACTATTTGTCGGTAGAGGACTGATGGTACACATGTTATACCACTCAAAAGTACTGCTGGTACAATGTTGTACCACCCCCCCCTACCCCTCCCATGATGAAATTGGAAAATATTTGAATGCAAACTTTTCACTTATCAGTAATACAATAAGTTGAAACTAGTTAAGTTATTTTTTTTTAATAGGCTGAATGCCGGTTCGAAAGGGTTAAAGCAAGGAAAATTATTTAAAATGACTCCAGCAACTACTTATACTTTCCAGCGTCTACTTACAGCTTTGCTCTAAATGAGACAATTGGTAATATTTTTCTGGCCAATCTTCAATAAATTAAAAAAAAAAAATATTATGATGAAAGGTTTTCATATGTTATATGTTTCAAGGCAAATTTAATTTATAAAAAAAAAAAACTTAACCTGCCCCGAACCCGTGCTATTGAACCTGTAAACGCACGCATCAGAGCCGGCACCCTTTCCACCTGCGCCACTGCTGTATCATGTATATCATTTCTGTTGTGAATCAGGGACTTTATCTACTGGGTCGTAGATGTCGCTGAGGGTAATGGTGAAATTTTTGCGCAAGGCGCGCTCTGGTCCATCTAGCGTACAATGAAACAGTCAGATACTGTAGTTTTGGCTTTTGGTTAAAACTTTTATATATGTTGTGCTGTTGGAAATTACAAAATAGCTGGAGAGTTTTGGAAAGTTTGTAGGCTTCTTTTTTGTTTAATAACAAATAAACAAAGCATAATTCTCAAAATTTTTTTCGCGAGACAGTAGAAATAGTGCATACCAAGATGGCAATATAACTTTTATAGGGATCTATCTATAAATACTGTATGAAGTTGGGTTGCGAAAATTACTATGGGGAGAGTGTTAGCCTATTAATATAAAGATACTGCTGAAATTTTTCATAAGGTAATGAAAACATGCACGAACTGAAGTGATTAGATTTCGGCTTGTAGTAAGGCTACAGATTATTTTCAGCCACATTTGAAAGGTAATAACTCCTGCTTTACATTTCTTTGCATGGATTGACATTTTTCTTTTTTCTCTTCTATTTTTGAAAATTCCTCTTCTGGTGTTGCTATCAAAATATGTTATTCTATATAACTAACTTCATTCTTAGTATGAAAAATACATTTTCTGCTTAGAAAATATACTTTTCCAATATTTTATTGTATACCTATGAAGGCACTAATTGTACCCTTGTTATACCAAAATGGGTATAAATGTATACTAATTCCAGGACACCTCACTTTGATTCTCGGTGAAGACAAAAATGGAAATTGTTTTTTTTTTTTTAATTCTTGTAAAGCAAGGAAAATTATTTAAAATGACGCCAGCAACTACTTATACTTTCCAGCGTTTATTTACAGCTTTGCTCTAAATGAGACAATTGGTAATAGTTTTCTGGCCAATCTTCAATAAATTAAAAAAAAAAATATTATGATAAAAGATTTTCATATGTTACTATATGTTTCAAGGCAAATATAATTTATAAAAAAAAAACCTTAACCTGCCCCGAACCCGTGCTTTTGAACCTGTAAACGCACGCATCAGAGCCGGCCCCTTTACCACTGCTGTATCATGTATAACATTTCTGTTGTGAATCAGAGACTTTATTTACTGGGTTGCAGATGTCGCTAAGGGTAGTGGTGAAATTCTTTACGCAAGGCGCGCACGGGTCCATCTATCGTACATCGAAACAGTTACATATTGTAGTTTTGGCTTTTGGTAAAAGCTTTTAATATATAGACTAGTAATATATAAGCCTATTAATATATAGACTAGTATCGCCCGTGGTCGAAATTCGACCAATTTAAATTTTCTTCAGCTCCTCTAAAAATAAAACTTTGAAATAAAATACTTATTTTCGAAAAAATGTACCGAAATAGTCGGGAACTCTTTAGCTTTGGGGTCAAAGGGTAGAAGTTATGAAAAATGTTGAGTGCTACATCAAAACATGCGGTTCGGTGTCCCTGATAATAATATGCTGGCGGAAGGTCAATACTATAAGCCAGTCAAAATTTATCAACAAAAAACCTTAAGTACATTTTTTACTTGGCCTTATGTTATTGATTTTGTTAGAAGAACTTCAGAAATTTTAAGTAAAGGACCAGCCCCCATGCACTCAACAACGGTTTTTATAGTGCTTTTGATCCTATCAATCCATATTTACCATTAAATTCAATATTTCATTATCAACTCTTGGCAGTGTTATATGATGCATTTAAACTTCATTTGTACATATATTTTTGTTTATTTATGCCTGCAGATACGTTAATTTGTCATATTTTTTATAATATAAGTTTCGAAAAATTTATTTACCCCTTCAAAAGTCCAATTAAAAGCAAAACCTTTAAAATTCCCAAAATATATGATGAAAATACCATTACTCAGTTTTGCTCCACAGTGGCACCAATGACAAATGTTATAAAAAATGTGCATTTTGACAGCGCTCTCTCGAAACAAAGAGTCTCAAAACTATTTATCTATGGTTAGTAAAAGGAATGAGGGCAAAAAATTTGAAAATTTGAGCAAGTGTTTCACGCACCGAGTAGAAGAAACCAAATGCGCAGAAATTTTCGGCAGAGAGAATGACGATTTCTCAATTTTTCGGTAACGTTTATAATCGCATGGCTTCCCCTCATAAGTATGTATGTACATATGTGAATGTATGTATGTAAAATGAATGAGTTTTAAAATCTTTGAGCTTACACCCTACAAACCAGATACCGGTCAGCTATGTAGCTAAAAACTTGGTTTCATTAATTTTTCAAACGGTGAAAAAAGTGGCTAATTTTGTTCCGTGTGAAGATTTTAACCACAACTGTTTTCCAAATTTCCAGCCTTCAAAAATTTCCCTTTCAAAAACTGGCTATTGTTTTGTCTAACAAGTAGTTTATAATATGCTATGAAATGGTTTGTGTTTTGGATAAACTGTGGTGAATAATATTCGTTCAGTTGGTTATTGTTTTGGCTAACATGTGGTGAAAATTACTTGTTGAATTGGTTATCGAAGTGGCTAACATATGGTTAATTTTATTAGCTGAATTGGTTAATGAAATACCAGTTATACTGGTTATTGTCAAATGGATGAAAACTATCAATTTTTCCAAATAAATAGATTGGTTTTATGGGCATTATTATATTTAGATGTTTATTAGATTAAGAATTACTTAATACAAAACAGTAAATACAGACTAAACTAAGTAGCCACCAGAACTGTTAAGGAATGCACTCATGTAGCAATTAAATCCATGCATTACCATCAACTGATAACAACTTTGGATTGCAGCCTTTTTCTCATTTTTTGGAATAAGGAATGCAAATTTGCAGTCCTTATTCCTTTTATTATTCCCGAATAATCATTCCTCTTTTTAGTCCTTTGTTTTTATTCGCTGTATTTCATGCCTCGGATTGCAAATGTAAGGAATGCATTCCGCATTTCTTTGGAGTGCATGTATCAACGTAGTCATAGTTGTGTATGTCTGGATTGTGCTTTTAGCAATCCTGTCCGAGATCGAGATGGAGCTCGATCTACTGCAACTGCAGAATATTACCAATCCTGCCTTTTGCGTTGCAGAAAATTCGGGTAAAATTGACTCTCGCAAGTAACAATCGTTTAAATTGATGTTATTGCTCGGGCGATCTCGGACAGGATTGCTAAAAGCACAATCCAGACATTCACAACTATGCCTACGTTGATACATAAATAACAAAGAAATGCGGAATGCATTCCTTACATTTTCAATCCGAGGCATGAAATACAGCGAATAAAAACAAAGGAATGAAAAGAGGAATGATTATTCGGGAATAATAAAAGGAATAAGGACTGCAAATTTGCATTCCTCATTCCAAAAAATGAGAATAAGGCTGCAAACGAAATGTCTGCAATCCAAAAGAATAATCATTCTGAAAACAATGCATTCCTTAACAATTTTGGTAGCTACAATGAAACATCTTAAAAACTAACACAGAATTCATAAATATGTGCATAAAACTGGTCCGTGGGCCTTCACCTTTCAACCAGACACCTCTTACAATAAAATTGAGACGTCTGTTCCGTCCGTTCAAAGTTCTGCAAGAAGAATAGCAATATGTATTATAATTGGGGACCTATAATAAATTAAATTAACTCTTACCTTTATTTAAATCATTTCCTCCAGCAGCTGTATCTCGTTATTGTTTGGTGGCCAATGATATGCTTCTAAATAAAAGAAAAATTCTGTAATATATTAAAATTTTAAAATTATTTTGCGCTTACCTTTTTCATTTTTCATTTTTCAGAAAAAAATATTTGACAAATAAAAATTATTTTATGAAGACAGCTGTCGTATTTCCAGTATTTGGGAAATTTTTCAAATAAAAATGTGTATGTATTGGTATTTTTGGAAAATGTCGTTAGCAGCGGTTTGTAGGGCAGGATTGCCCATATGCGTGAGCGTGTATAATTGTACAATTTTTATACCAAAATGGGTATAAATGTATACTACTTGCAGGACACCTGACTTCGATTCTCGGGATTCTCGGTGAATCGGGATTCTCGGTGAAGACAAAATAGGGAATTGTTTTTTTTTTAATTCTTTTAAAGCAAGGAAAATTATTTAAAATGACGCCAGCAACTACTTATACTTTCCAGCGTCTACTTACAGCTTTGCTCTAAATGAGACAATTGGTAATATTTTTCTGGCCAATCTTCAATAAATTAAAAAAAAAAATATTATGATAAAAGGTTTTCATATGTTATATGTTTCAAGGCAAATTTAATTTATAAAAAAAAAAAACTTAACCTGCCCCGAACACGTGCTCTTGTAGTGTTAGTGAGAGCGCACCACTGAAATGCTGTCGTTTGTTTGTGTTCAGTGCGTCGCTAGCTAAGAAAGAAGCAAGGTGGTGCGCATCATTTTTGTTATCGCGCAAGAAATAAATATTATTACACAATGTGTATGAATATAATTATTTCATGTATGTTGATCAATGCTTTTAGCAAAAGCAAACTTTTATGTTTTTTCATTTGATGTACGAGCCGTTGAAAGAAAATAGTTAACAATTAAACTAATGTTGCGCATTAGTGAAATACTTCCGCATAAGCTGTTGCTTTGTTGCTTGATAGTAAGACACTGAACAGAAATAAACAACAGCACTTCGTTTATCAGTGCGCTCACACAAGCGAAGCAAGCAAAGAGCGTAATAATCTGTGTGAATTTGGTTCTCAATTATACGGACAATTGTCCCACTAAATGCCTGGGCCTGCTGTAAACGCACGCATCAGAGCCGGCACCCTTTCCACCTGCGCCACTGCTGTATCATGTATATCATTTCTGTTGTGAATCAGAGACTTTATCTACTGGGTCGTAGATGTCGCTGAGGGTAATGGTGAAATTTTTGCGCAAGGCGCGCTCTGGTCCATCTAGCGTACAATGAAACAGTCAGATACTGTAGTTTTGGCTTTTGGTTAAAGCTTTTATATATGTTGTGCTGTTGGAGATTACAAAATAGCTGGAGAGTTTTGGAAAGTTTGTAGGCTTCTTTTTTGTTTAATAACAAATAAACAAAGCATAATTCTCAAAATTTTTTTTCGCGAGACAGTAGAAATAGTGCATACCAAGATGACAATATAACTTTTATAGGGATCTATCTATTAATACTGTATGAAGTTGGGTTGCGAAAATTGCTATGGGGAGAGTGTTAGCCTATTAATATATAGATACTGCTGAAATTTTTCATAAGGTAATGAAAACATGCACCAACTGAAGTGATTAGATTTCGGCTTGTAGTAAGGCTACAGATTATTTTCAACAACATTTGAAAGGTAATAACTCCTGCTTTACATTTCTTTGCATGGATTGACATTTTTCTTTTTTCTCTTCTATTTTTGAAAATTCCTCTTCTGGTGTTGCTATCAAAATATTTTATTCTATATAACTAACTTCATTCTTAGTATGAAAAATACATTTTCTGCTTAGAAAATATACTTTTCCAATATTTTATTGTATACCTATGAAGGCACTAATTGTACCCTTTTTATACCAAAATGGGTATAAATGTATACTAATTGCAGGACACCTAACTTTGATTCTCGGTGAAGACAAAAATGGAAATTGTTTTTTTGAAGTTAACTTCTTAGGCGGCGATATGAAGTTTTTATTGAGAGTAAAATTGAGAAAATTGTATTGTAATAGATGATATAACGGGAACTATGCAACGGAAATAGAATATTGGTTGTTGTCTTTGAAATCCATCCTCACTACTGCTGCGTAGATGGCACTGAAAACGCCATATGACGCTAGATGGTGCACACCAACACACACACACGCTATACATAATTGCCTTTGGTGCTGGTTAGATTAGTACAGTAATTATGTACATAGTTGATTTTTGTTGCTGCAATTGTCAACTCATTTGTTATTGTCATGCTTGTTGAGTATAATATGTTGAGTAAATAGCTATATTAAATGGACCTAAGGTGGCTTTATGTATGCGTCCAAACCACAACTGCATATCTTATAAATAAAAATGAATGTGTGTCTGTGTGTCTGTGTGGCTGTGTGTCTGTGTGTCCTTTATGGGCGTCCAAAGTACTCAACCGATTTTTATGAAATTTTCACAGTATATTCTTGAGATCATGGGTTAAAGCATAGGCTATACTAATTTTTGGAAAAGTGGGCGGTGCCACGCCCCAGGCTATATAAAACTACAATTCTTCATAACTCTGAACATATTTGGTCTAAATTAATGATTTTTGGATATGTGTGTCCTTTGGTCAAGATTTATGTAATTTTGGAAAAGTGGGCGGTGCCACGCCCACATTTTTTGTGTTTTGTTTGTACTTCAATAATGTCCAAAGTTTATGGTCGATCTCTTTTAAACTTTCAAGATTGGTTCAGAAGATTGTTGTGTACGATTTAGGCTATATCAATTTTTGGAAAAGTAGGCGGTGCCACGCCCCAAGGCTATATAAAATTTAAATTCTTCATAGCTCTGAACATATTTGGTCTAAATTAATGATTTCTGGATATGTGTGTCCTTTGGTCAAGATTTATGTAATTTTGGAAAAGTGGGCGGTGCCACGCCCACATTTTTTGTGTTTTGTTTGTACTTCAATAATGTCCAAAGTTTATGGTCGATCTCTTTTAAACTTTCAAGATTGGTTAAGAAAATTGTTGTGTACTATTCAGGCTATATGAATTTTTGGAAAAGTAGCCAGTGCCACGCCCCCAGGCTATATAAAATTTAAATTCTTCATAACTCTGAACATATTATGTCTAAATTAAAGATTTTTGGATATGTGTGTTCTTTAGTCAAGATAGATATAATTTGGGAAAAGTGGGCGGTCCCACGCCCACATTTTTTGTGTTTTGTTTGTACTTCAATAAAATCAAAGTTTATGGTCGATCTTCTCTAAATTTCCAGATTGGTTCAGAAGATTGTTGTGCCACGCCCCCAGGCTATATAAAATTTAAATCATCATAACTTTGAATATTGTTGGTCTAAACTAATGGTTTTTGGATATGTGTGTCCCTTGGTCAAGAATTATATAATTTGGGAAATGTGGGCCGTGCCACGCCTACATTTTTTGTATTCAGTGCTTTGTTTGTACTTCAATAATGTCCAAAGTTTATGGTTGATCTGTTTTAAACTTTTCCAATACGTTAAAATCTTCGTTGGGTACGACATACATAGGCTACATTTGTAAATTCTTTGGAAAAGTGGGCAGTTCCAGGACCACAAGCTAAGTAATATTTCAATTCGTTATATCCCTGAATGTATTTGCTTTAGTGACATTTTAAAGTTCTTAAATCTTAATCAAAGCACTTAATTTTTTTTGTTTGTTATTGACGTTCATATGTACATATCCAGAGTATTATAGGTAGATATAGGATATAATTAAATAAGTACTAACTATACATCTGCTCAGCAGCGCATAATGGGTTTTGTCATACCCATTGAGTTCAAATGATCTGTTTTTGGAGTTGGACATTCAAAAAATTTATTTGTGTATACCAAAGACTTTAAAACCGGAAACATTGTATATCCTAAAGCACTGCAATAAATGGAATGTTAAAAGTTAAAGAAAAATATTTGTAAATGTATTTCTAGGGAAGTCACTGGTCAGGCAGAACAACGTCTGCCGGGTCTGCTAGTAACATCTAAAAATCAATTAGTTTGGCCTAGGGTGTTCATGACCATCTTTTATAGTTTTAAATAATTCTTCGGATTTTGTAAGAATTTAATTCAAGTACATTAGAACTGGAATGTCCCCCCAAATCAATAAAATTCAATCCTCAGACTCGGACGGCTTGATTTTATACCGGCGCATAAATTCGTTCTACCAGGCAAAAATTTCTATTCGCCCCCTTGAGATTGAGACATGCCTTAGGTCGAATTACATATTCCGTGAATGGATGAAATTGGTTCCATTCCATGGAATAAATCGAAATTAGGTAGGTAAGTTTGATAAACTCGATAGAACTGATACCAATTATGCCCGTTCTTCAAATCCTTACACGAGTGGTTTCATAATCCTCATATAACTCTGTTGAATTTTAGCGGCCTAGCATGAATACTTCCAGAGATATGCAACATGAAAAATCCCATTTGTATGTCAGGTGCCCGCACCTTTTCCCCTATCCCTCTTAATTCATCGATGGGTTTCTGTTCTAAAGTTGGTTATGATCGGTCAATCCGTTTAGAACGCAACTTAAGTTATGCATACATACACACATACAATATTTCAATCTTATACATTATATATCGACAGCCACACTGCAAAACCCTGTATGTTCAAAACCAAAAAGTTTTCAGGAGAGGGAAAAAACTGTAATAATTATTACGTATATATATGAGCGACGGCTATTACATTTCACCACTGGAAAGAAACGGGAAGTTGTAACCCGATTTTGACTGAATTTTAATGTGCGAAATATCACGATCTATGGGAAAGGCTCAGAACCTTATTTTTGGAAAAATAGTGACTTACGGGGTTTTGCAGTGTGGCTGTCGATATGTAGTAGAGGCAGACGTCCTGTCTAAATGCGAGCTCACTGTCCCCCCTTTTACAACTCTCCTTCCAATCTTTCTTCGCCTTCACTCTATCTCCCCTCTTTTTCTCTTCATTACCCGCTTTCCTTTTACCCCGCCCCTCTTCCTCTACATCCCATTCGTATTGGCCCCTGTTAATTTAGGCATAATTCTACCCACTTACCAAATTTGAAGCAAAACGCACAATGCATAAAATATTTTTGAATGGATCGGTTCCCTGGTCCACTTCCCGGAAGTAAGAAATTGTGAATCTAAACAATTCTCGAATACACCTAATTCATATTTCGTTATTTCTGAATTTAAGAAGTTAACTTCTTTCACGTGTACTGGCTACACGCGGTTTTTTTTTTTTTTAGTTCTTGTAAAGCAAGGAAAATTATTTAAAATGACGCCAGCAACTACTTATACTTTCCAGCGTCTACTTACAGCTTTGCTCTAAATGAGACAATTGGTAATATTTTTCTGGCCAATCTTCAATAAATAAAAAAAAAAAATATTATGATAAAAGGTTTTCATATGTTACTATATGTTTCAAGGCAAATATAATTTATAAAAAAAAAAAAACCTTAACCTGCCCCCAACCCGTGCTTTTGAACCTGTAAAGCACGCATAAGAGCCAGCACCTTTACCATTGCTGTATCATGTATAACATTTCTGTTGTGAATCAGAGACTTTATTTACTGGGTTGTAGATGTCGCTAAGGGTAGTGGTGAAATTCTTTACGCAAGGAGCGCACGGGTCCATCTATCGTACATCGAAACAGTTATGTACATACTGTAGTTTTGGCTTTTGGTAAAAGCTTTTATATATGTTGTGCTGTTGGAGATTACAAAATAGTTGGAGAGTTCCGGAAAGTTTGTAGGCTTCTTTTTTCTTTAATAACAAATACCCAAAGCATAATTTTCCAAATTTTTTTTCGCGAGACAGTAGAAATAGTCCATACCAAGATGGCAATATAACTTTTATAGGGATCTATCTATAAATACTATATGAAGTAGGGTTGCGAAAATTACTATGGGGAGAGTGTTAGCCTATTAATATATAGATATGTAGGTAGAAAGTCAACATGACTGAGTTTTGAAAGTTACTCTAAACAAGTTATGTATATAGAATGCAGAGATAACCATAGAAGAAGTGGTTTATTATAGCCCTAACAGATTTGCAACTGACGTTTTGAAGCATCGAACTGTTTTTGAAGATCTTACTGAAACAGGTAATGAATTCCATACGCTTATCACACTAACAAAAAATAATCTTGAGGCTACCAAAGTTTCATGCTTAGGTATAATGATATTATTGGTACGAGCTGACTGAGCAAATTTCAGTTGCCTATACAGATATTCTGGCTTGCGACTTTTGATCAATTTAAATAAAAATACAACATTTCGAAATTTAAGGTAATTTTCCAAGTTCCCACCTAGAATATTATTTGTAAAAGAAGAAATGTGATCAAATTTCTTTTTACAATAAATGAATCTCGCTGCATTGTTTAAAGCCCCCGTAATTTTGTTCTTTGATTTAACATCAAGGTTGCCATAGACTATTTCAAAATAAGAAATGTGAGGAACAATAAGCGATTGCACAAGTCTCAGTTTTGTGTGTTTTGGCAAACAATAACATGTATGCCAATGTATAGTAAATTTCTTAATGTATAGTAAATTTTGGATATGCAATTGTTGATATGACCAGTGCAGGTTAATCGCGAGTACATTCTAAAGCCGAGGTTGGTAACAACAGAACTAAACTTCAGTTCAGTCCCACCCAACATAATCGGCGATAAACAGTCAAGGTCAAAATATTGTGCGGAGATGGGTAGAACCTGTGTTTTAGAGTCGAGCCACAAGGTCTTCCCCCAGTCCGATTGGTCGCGTGTAGTAAATCTGCGCATCATCTGCATAAAGGTGAATATTCGTATTTTTGCAGCAGTACACAATGTCGTTCACAAATAGACTGAAGAGTATGGGGCCAAGGATCGAACCTTGCGGCACACCGGAAGTAATTTTGCTTCGGCATGAAGTGGTATCTGCACATTGCACTTGTTTATATCTGTTCGATAAATATGCATCCATAAATTTAAGCGATGAGTAGCTAAATCCGTAATAATGTTTAAGTTTTGCTATAAGAATATCATGCTTTACAGTATCAACAGCTTTTGAGAAATCTAATAAGACAAGAATAGTTAGTAGTTTACTATCATAAGCAGGTCGGATGTCTTCGATAACTTTTACTACGGCCGTAGAGCAACTCTGATTTGATCGAAAACCAGACTGAAATTCACCCAACAAATTATGGCTATTCAAGAGTTTAACTATTTGTAAGGATATGAACTTTTCAAACACTTTAGCTACAGCAGGTAGGATGCTTATAGGCCTAAAGTCTTTAGGAGAGCTACAGGAGTCGCTTTTACCGACAGGAATTATATTTGCAACCTTCCAAAGGTTTGGGAAAGAAGAAGACGTTATGGAAAAATTAAAGATATGAGTAAGAGCTGAAAGAATATGAGGAATAATTAGCTTAATGAAACGTAAACTGATTCCATCTACACCAATAGCATTGGATTTTATCGCGAAAATACATTTTGCAACCTCATCTTCAGTAGCTGGGTCAAAAGAAAATTCGCGAGTGGTTTGGCAAATTAACGAATCAGTTAAACTGAAGGATTGAGAATTTTCGATTTTACCAGCACCAATGAAGTAATTCGTCCCCTCAATATAACAATAGCGTATAATTTTTTTTGGGTTTTGAGAAAATCGAGTTTAAAGTTTTTGTCAAATCAGATGTCTATTAAAACCTCAATATCACGGTAAAGAAAAATTGTTCATAGTTGATTTTTCGATGAATACATTATACCGTTTCTTGCCTTTAAATTTACCAAGTTTTTTTATTCTACGCATCCTTTAAGACCATAGTTATGTTATTCAAAGCGCAAGTCCTCCATATAGGCCATTTTATTTTTTAGGGAATTCGTATGATGTATCTGATACACTATTTTATTTTGTATGGTATACGCTGTTTCATTCAATAATTTTACGGTATTTTTATTAAAATATCAATTTGTAACATTATAAAACAGTAATTAATTCCTGTTGATATTTACCTTACTTTCTTCACTTACATTATATAATGGACGATACTCACTCATATGTTTAAAATCCATATTTTTAATGAACAAACTTTCTCTGCGAAATGAATTTGCAAGCTGAAATTGAAATGACTACAATATTTCCTTGGCATTCATGTAGTCAAAACAACGTAAAAATCGCATAGACTATTACTCTTGTAAATTTCTGATAAAATTTTCGAATTTGTATTGAAAATAAAACAGCTTATGTGGGGTATAGAAATGGTCGGAATAAAACTATTTCTCAAACAATAGTGTATATCATTATAAGCTATTTTATGAGTTAAAGTTTTGATAAATTGTATTTATTTCTACAGGGTAAAATGGAGTATAATGCGCATACACTATTATTCTTTTAACAACTTTGCAGTGGCAATTTCAAGTAAAATAGCGCATATGAGCTTATACACTTATTGAAGGAAATGTTTGAACAAGAAATTATACACCATTTTTTCCAATGACATTTTGACCCACTTTGTGGAAGTAGAATTTGACGAAATTTTGATCAGACATAGAATCAATGATGGAGATTCTAAATATGCAATAAAAAAATAATGGCGTATGATCACATACGCTATTGTTATATTGAGGGGACGAATTGTTAAGCTCATCAGCATCAATCTTACATGGTGTGGAATTACCAGCACCTACGCCTAGTGACTTCAAGTTTTTCCACAACGTTCTTGAGGGCAGCTTCGCACTAAATTTATTTTCTAAATAAACTCGTTTGCTGCGCCTAATCTTATTTGTAACTCTGTTTCTCAGCACTTTATACGAGTTCCAGCAATCATCAGTTGGGTTCTTTTTCCAGCATTTATACGCTTTGCTACGATCTCGAATTAGATTTTGAATTATTTTTGTAAACCATGGTTTTTTATAGCAATTCACTTTAATAGTACGTATAGGAACAAATTTATCGTATAGGTATTTTACGTTCCTATTGAACTCATCTAATTTGTCGTCAACATTTGAATAGAACCACCACGAGCTGCAGTCGAACGAAACACATTCATTGTTTAGTTCAGCCATGTCTACGTTCTGGTAGTCTCTAAACGTGAGGTTGCCATTTGTTTTACCCTTGTTAAAATCCAGATTATATGAAAGTAATATAATCTCGTGGTCAGAAACTCCATCTAAGGGGAATTGGTCTATATGCTTGACTTTGTTCATATCACTTACACCGAAGATATCTAACATGCTTGGCTTACAGTGCGGAGCGAAACGTGTCGCAAATTCGTTTACAATATTGCAGCCGCAACTGTTTACTTTATCGATTAACTCCTTGCACTTCACATTATTCAGTAGTACATCGATATTGAAGTCACCACATATGAGAACATTTACATAGCTCAAAGCGAATTCAGATATTTTGGTAAAGACTGGGCTCAGGTCATTGGATTTATGGGGATTGTAGACACATATAACTAGACATTTTTGAACACCATCACTGAACTCTACAAACATATTTTCAATAGCATCTTGAGATACTGATTTGTGCAGAACTTTACTTTGAAGGCTAGAATTAAAATATATAGCTATACCACCCCCTCTGTGGCCGGTAGACCTGTCATTTTTTAGAAGCGTGAAGTCACAAAGAGCATACGACATATTGATTACAGAAGGCTTAAACCATGTCTCTGTTACAGAGACCACATCAACATTTACATCTCTGAAAATAGAATTTAAATAAACTAGAATTTAGATAAACTCCGCGCATTCAAGTGACAAATATTAAAGCCAATATTATATTCACACACAAGCTTCATACCCAGCCTAAGATTATCACCGCTAGTGTAACTATTGGTACTAAAAGTCATACTAATCAGAGTTTGAGATGCTTAGAAAACAGTCAGTTGCAAATGTAGAATGAAAAAGAAAAGGAAAGACGAAATTAAAAAGTAAGAAGTAAGCACAGCCTGACATTTTCAGGAATGTAAACAAGCGCAAAAATAGGTGAAAAACATATAATCACATTTCAATAATATAAAATATATGCTAATCTTAAGTAGCAGCTGCCAACCGATCAACGCTTTCACGATCTAAGATTTTGATTCCTTTACTATCAGCAAACTTTTTCACAAAAATGTATCCCCGAATAGAAAACACACTGGCAAGTTTTTTTGTTTCTTCAGTTGCATAGCTATTCGCATAAGCTCACGGTTCTTTTCTGTTAAACACTCATGGATATATATCTTTTCTTCTGAGTTGAAACCAATATTACGGAGAGTAAGAGATTTTCGACCAGATTTAAGAAATGAAGCAACTGCCATGAAAAAACGAGAGCGGTCATGAAGTGAGTTTAACTTCACAATTATTGGAGAGGGCTTTCCATTGCTGTTGTTATTTTTTGTCCGCACACGAAACGTTGATCGCAATGGCAATGGCTCCAGGTTCATCGTTGAACACAACTCAGAGAAAATAGATGGTATATTTTCATCAGTTGAATGCGGGACATTATAAATTATTATGTCTGTTGACACCATTGCATTTTCCACCTCGTCCAAATGCGTTCTTATACATATGTATATATTTTAATAAGCTGTTATAATTCAAAATTTGTATGAAAATGTCATTGTAAAAAGCTTTATAAACCCATTTCATTTTTGATGAATAGCGTTAAATTATGTAAGCCGTATAATCAAGCGATGTAAGGTTTCTAACTAAAAGAAATGAAATTTTTGGTGGGTACCTACACATGCACCAAGGCATCCACACAGTACAAACCAAACGAATAATCAAAATATGTAGTTTGATGTTTGCGTTACACAGAGTTTTATATATATCTGAACCAATATGCAATAGATTTCGAAAATTCAGTGATTCTTCATCTATTTAATGGAATTTCCATACCTAGTGTACAAAAATACCGTCTGGGGGGCACGATTCCGAAAATGTTGCTAAATTCAATTATTTGTAGTCTTTTTCGACTAAAAATGCTCTGTGATGGAGTATTAATAGTACAAAAAAATCCGCCCTTGCCCCTAACTACTTACATCCCGAGCAAGGCCGGGTACCCTGCAGGTAAAGTATAAAGTATAAAGACTTACGGACTACATTATTTTTTCTGACCGTCACCCAATCTTTAAGCACGTGTTCAAATTTAGTATGAACAAGTGTTCGGTTCAGTGAACTTGTTTAGTCTAAGCAATTTGTAATTAAAAGGTGGTAAATTGTGTGATTAAAAAATGGAAAAACAATGTGCTAGATCTCTTACTAAAGCTGAAATGATGGCTATTATTGAAGACTACAGTGACGATGAAACTGACATTTCTATAATTATAATTGTTCCAACGGAAAAAGTTGACGAAACTACCGATGAAGAAGATTTTGATGATGATGTAATAACTATGCGTGAAGTAAGTGTAACCCTTACAGCTTCTATGGCGAGCTTTGAATTATTCAAATAATTATTTTTTCTTTTATTTTATTGTTAAGTAATCTATTTAATAGGACGAAGATATAGTGGAATGTGTTGCAACGTCTGAGCTAGATGCTATTGCAAAATAAACAGGAGACTATATACATCAAAATAACCATATAGAAGAAGACAACGTCATTGGTATCGAAATTTCGTCAGATACAATACCGTCTGCTACAGAAAATCCTAGCATTGAGACAAATGCAACACCAGTTAAAAAAGCTAATCCCAAGTGGGCGCAGAGAAAAAACCGTGACGGGACATTGGAATATGATATTTCCGAGCCATTGAATGATGTTAAAAAAAACTTGGCAGAAAGCTTCCGAATCAAAACCCCGTTGGAATTGTTTTCACTCTTTTTTGATAACGAAGTCCTTGACATGATTATCGAAGAAAAAAATATGTAGATATGCTCAGCAGAAAAACGAACACTTTTGCATTGATCAAGTTGCTTTAAAGCGATTTCTTGGTATTATAATTTTAAAAGGTTACACTCATGGAAAAAACAATGTAAAATCAATGAAAACGTTCTTCAACCAAGCAAAAACATATTTGAAAGTGACGTTAATTTTAAAAATGTCCACCTATAACCATGGCGTAATTAATAAGGTGACATTTTCCGACCAGCTGATTGCTTCTTCTTCCTTGGAGAAATGGCGCAATTGTCATTTATTCACTTTTGTTTACATCGCTCCTTTCTATTTACATTCAGTTGATAAAATTTAATTAGAGTTCTTAACAAAAATGTGGAATTGAGAAAAGTTTGGAAGATAGGTGCCATTACATAAAGTTAGGAGTCCTCCACTATCATGGCATAAGTGAGGGTCTCAACATTCAATGAAGTGCTACGTGAGGGGCGGGTCCAGCTTCTCTTTTAACATTTACATTTTGCAGTAACCTGGAAGATAATAAATATTATTAAAAAACATAGAAAGGGTTCAAATAAAATTGCACCAAACTTCAAAACAAAAATTTAATTTATTTCACATTTTGACATTTCACTCATTTTCTTAGGCATTTAAATGGGCTTACCTAGAATTAAATGAAGAGGGGTACAGAAGTAAATTGATTACTTTCTTTTCTGTATATATGTATGTAGATAACTGGCGTAAGCCCTCTGCTCTGCTCGCCTGGCAATATATGTAATTAGCAATCGACCGTTTTTATTGACTCTTATTCATATTACTGTATCTCCATCATTTTAATTTTTTTTTATTCATATATAATCAAACACATTAAAACATGTGAAAATAGTTATTTCCCAACTTCCGCACTTCCGCAGTGGTCGTAAAACTTTCGAGTGGGTTTCTCCCATGAAAGAGCTTCCAAAGGATACAACCTAATACAAGTCCAAAAATGCCGGTAGAAGTATCCAAAATTGTAATCAAATATAAAGTCGTTGTGAAAAGTGCAGAACAGCTTAATGTTATTTCTTCTTAAGCGCGACCGTAGTCGCCTACCCAGTGTTCTGCACATAAATACCATGGGGCTTTTTTTATACGTTTTCACTGAAACAAAAAATCGAAACCCGCTTTCGGATTATTGATACCGAGGTCAAAACGCGTTTTATGATACCCCTCCCAATACTGCTCAAAAGGCCTGTGAGAACAATCGTCATAAAAGTACTGACCATTTTAATACGTTATATTATAACCCCACATACATATCTGTTGTCCCAAACAATAATCGCCTAAGTCGAGATATGTTATTTTGATAAATTAATTTTTGTTTGTATTTGAACTAAGAAACTATTGTACATATATGTATATAAGTACGACTGATCTAGAATGATTATTTGGCAAATGCAAACTGCAGATTCGAGATTCATTGGATTTTCTGCAACGCCTTTTATTGCATAATTTTTGACTTAGGTCTTTATGACTTGTGACTACAGATATACGTATGCATATCAATAACAACAACAAAAAAAGCAAAGAATTAACTGTAATTTAGCCAAGTTCATAAAATATGGGTCAGCGACTAACTGGATCAACCCCCTTCATTATTATGTGTTTTTCTGACACTTAATTTGTTCAAAACGAATTCGACCTTTGTTCGTTTTTGACTTTGTCTGACATTTGAGCCATTCCGAAGCAACAACAAAATACATGGAGTAGATGTGTTTGTGTGTGTTGCGATCACCTTATATAGGTTCGCCTTGCCTTTAACATTATGAAAACAAGTAAAAGCATTTTTGATTTAAATATTTTCCATTTTTATTTTAAGCACTTTTTAATGTTGAATCAAAAATGTTCACATTCAATCTAAAAAAATTCTTTTTTTGATTTAGGCGTGTTTTTGTTAAATTTATATAAAAAACCAGTTTGATTTAAAAATACACATGCTTAATTTAAATGTGAGTTATATCAAATAAAATTACTAAATTGTTGAATTTAAAATTAGTGTATTCGTTTTAATAATCATCGCACTTTATTTATTCACCTTTTTTAACCTTTACAAAAATTTTTAGGTACGTACAAAAACTTAAAACTAAAATAATATTATACAAATTCATTACTATAATTTTCATGGTGGATTTTCACCTCTTATCATATAAAATATGGCATTTAAATAAAATGAGATCGTCTTACATATACGTTAGAAAATTATGAGTATTAATCAAGCAAGTAAATATAATCCAAAGTGATAAAAATATCAAATACCATTATTGGAGTGTTTATAGATATTTTTGTATTGCGTATGTTTTACCATTATTTATAGAATATAAATGTAATGGTTGACTTATAAACATGGAAGTTAAGGACTGCCATTATTTATAGAATATGGTTGACTTATAAACATGGAAGTTAAGGACTGCAAGTCGTGGTACACTAACAAAATTAAAGGGTCAAGTTGCACTGGAAATAAAACACAAGAGATTATAGTTTCACAACTTTAATAGGTTAAGAGTTTCACAAAGACTTAAAGAACGATAACTAATTAGGTTAGTAGTCCACACGCAACTGCCCCTAAATTCTGCGCTGCTTCCTTTAATAAAGTGTCGTGCTGCTGTCTTCATGCGCAGAGTTTTGGTGCGCCGGCTTAGAATCCCGCTTCCCACGGTTAGCATGCACCGATGGCATGTGCAGGTATTTCACAATCGTGGGAAACATGTTTTGCTGACGCTATGTGTCTCGATAGGTAGAAAACCTGGTCCTTCGAGCCGGATAGGAATGGAAATGACAAATGTCTCGATAGGTAGAACACCTATCGAACGATGTTTGTATTTTGTTGTGAGTTTACTCAGGCAGAATCGCCTTGAGTGTGTTATATAAAAAAGAGTATGTTAGGTAGAAGCACCTTAAGATTGCATGCATCAAAAGAAGTGAATTCGTTTCTGCATAATGTTCTTTATTTTACTACGGCTTATATACAATAAAAAATGCATACTCTAGCAATAATATCTTAAGCTATAACTATAAGGAAAAAGTGCATGATTGACAATAAGTGAAGTAAATTAATGATTGGTAATAATTATTGAATTTGTGCTTATATTGCGTATTTTGGTTTATTGTGTAATTTTGTTTACGTATGGAAATACTAGAAGGACCCGGCAGACGTTGTTCTGCCCAAATTTAGGGAAAAAAATCGCAGGATAAATAAAAAAGTTTGGAATATTTCGGTCCCTGGTCCACTTCCCGGAATAAAACTTTACATAAACACTTTCCGGGTTAATACTCAGCTATCCTGTAAATATGAACAAAATCGGCGTGGTAGTTCCGGATTCTATAACATACGTACATACCCACATACGTACATACATCTGTACATCCTATTTTATGTATACATACATATATACATAGATATTTATATCGAAATGAACCAAAGTCCAAATGAAAGCTGTGGTCTTCCCCTTTCGATTGATACCAATTTTGTGCGAATATTCAAAAGTTTACCCGATACCACATTTTGACCGATAACTTTGTTATCGATAAATATATCGAATTGAACCAAAGTCCAAATGAAAGCTGTGGTCTTCCCCTTTCGATTGATACCAATTTTGTGCGAATATTCCAAAGTTTACCCGATACCACATTTTGACCGATAACTTTGTTATCGATATATATTTATATCGAATTGAACCAAAGTCCAAATGAAAGCTGTGGTCTTCCCCTTTCGATTGATACCAATTTTGTGCGAATATTCCAAAGTTTACCCGATACCACATTTTGACCGATAACTTTGTTATCGATAAATATATCGAATTGAACCAAAGTCCAAATGAAAACTGTGGTCTTCCCCTTTCGATAGATACCAATTTTGTGCGAATACTCCAAATTTTACGGACAACAACATTTTGGCCGATAACTCTATTATCGATAAATTTATCGAAATTTCATTATGCCTGTTACCTATTCTACACTCCTAAGAACCTGTCTGCAAAATTTCGTAATGATCGGGCCAATTGTTCAGACGATAAAGAACCACAAACATCCGCAGTCACTCACAAACTTACGTTTTTATATATTAGTAAGATGTAGGTCAGTATTTTTTATTCTTGTTTATTTATTATATTATTAATGTTTAGGTCGCGTCGAGTGGTTAGCGAAAACTTAACTTCAAACTTCTGTGATATGTATCCGTGGCATTGGCTGCAAGGGCTTTGGCGATATGTCGAACTTGTTGCATGACGCTAATTTGGCAAAAAAAGATTGAAAACGTTTAAAAGAAAGCCCGGTATACTGTTGAAAAGAAATGATTAAGAAATATTTTCAAGTATTTCCTGACTATGAAATTGTCATGAATAGCCAACAAATGTTGACGTTCCGTTTTGCATGTTGAATAGCTTCAGTTTTTCTTCAAGAAATAAAGCGACAACTATTTACTTCTTGCCAAAGCCTGAAGAAATCCTACACAAAATTTGAAAACAAACAATTAACGCTGAGTATAAATTGTAAAGTCATAAAAACCATTTTATTATATGTGTTCATTGCATAAATAACATAAGAACGTTTATAATTGCAACTAATCTACAAGAAATTAGCGCGCGAAATTCTTAAAGTAACAAAACAAATAAACAAAATAAAGTCATCTTAAATATCAGCTGCATTCGTTTCTCAACAACAAAGCTACTTGCATACATACATATACTAAGTGATGTCTCCTCCTCCTCCCCCTGTACCAACCCTCAAACGTCGCCAAAGCAAAGGTTCGCCAGTGCCTAAAAATCAAGGTGCTAAAAATCCAAAACTAGATGAGAGTGCTAATTTGTCTACAGTTAATGCGACGCTAAGTGAAGTGCAGGAGCAAATACAACAACAATCTAATAAGCTGCAGTCGTTATTTGAGAGCTTATGTGAGAAAATTACGGAGCTTGAGGTAAAATTAGTAAGTCGAATAGATGAAGAGGTTGTTGCTCTCGCCAGCAAAGTCAGAGAATCTGAGCAGAGAATAGCTGTATTGGAGAACGAGGCAAGAAGAATTGAAGAGTGAATTGAAGAGCATAAAATCACTCAAACCTGCAGCTGAGATTGCTGCTGATGCGGTTATTTTTGGAGTGCCGTATATTGAAGGGGAAAACTTGAAGAGTATTTTTAACCTCATCTGCAATTCGATTGAGTTCCTATCTCCACAAATTCGTGACATATTTCGAACTTCGCGCCCTGGCACCAACACAAATAGTGCTATTATAATAAAATTTCACAGCCCACTTGATCGAAACCGGACTCTGCGTGCTTTTGGCGAATATCGTAGGCGAACAAAATCACAAATATCTTTGTCAGTTGTTGGGCTTGACGGATTCTTTCGTATGTTTTAGAGTCTGACGGTGGACAAACGTAAAATTATTCAAGAGGCGGTGCGTCTCCGAAGAGAAGGCAAAATAAAATCAGCTTTCACGTTAAGAGGTGATGTTTTTATAAGAGTTGATGGTGAATCTATGCCAGTTAAAATATCAGCACTTGATGAACTGCGCTGCTCGTGAATTATATCCATATACATGTACCGGTGTGCTAGAGTTATTTATAATTTATGTATATCTTTTTTCTTCTAATCTTTACTATCTTCACTTTCTTCCTATACCCTCTTCAACGTCAATAGTAAAGATAGTTCATTTTCGTAGCATATTTAATGGAAATTTTTTTTTTTTTTTTTTTGCGTGGGATTATTAACCCCGTAGTTGTTTTGGTTTGTGGGTTTGTTGATGTCTTCTGGCAGTGGGATGTGTGGGGTTGCTGATAACAGCCGTGCGATGATAAATTTGTTATGCCAACAACAAAGAGGTTTTAATATAGTGCATTTCAATGCTCGGAGTTTAAATAATGAAAAAATGGATTTTGTAAAGTTTCTGTTTGAGACCTCCTCTGTAGATGTAATATGCGTTACCGAAACATGGTTTACACCTGATTTGGATGACATCCACTTTAGCATCAACAACTACAAGCTATTTCGTAATGACAGAATTCATAAAAAAGGCGGGGGTGTGGCAATCTATTGCAAAAATAATATACAAGTAAACCCAATACTAATTTCTGAGGGCCCAGGAGTAGAGTACTTGTTTGTTGAACTGCACGATAGCTGTGTTAAGATGTTACTATCGTGCGTATACAATCCCAACAGATCTATAGATCTGGAATGTTTCTTTTCGACTTTGGCTCCGTATTTAGTTGACTATGATTACTTGCTTGTATGTGGAGATCTAAATGTAAACCTTCTTGTTCAAGAGTCTACTAGTGATAGACTGTTGGATAATGTTGCCGCAGCTGCTCTTTCTATTGTTAATAGGAATATACCCACACGATTTGCTAATAACTGTTGCCCTAGTCTATTGGATTATTTTATTATCTCTGACCTTGCTATTGTGCTAAACTTTGACCAGATATCATTTTTATCAGATCATGACCTAATTTTTTGTGCTTTAGATATCCAACTCCACCGCTCGAATACGAGCAGTACATACAGTTTTCGCGATTACCGCTCACTTAACAATAATTCTTTGTACAATGATCTATCTGCTATAGATTGGAGTGAATGTTGGCGACTACTGACTGTGGATGAAAAGCTTGACTTCCTCAATAGGAAAATTTCTGAAGCTTATGAAAAGCATATTCCTGTACGCACTCGAACAATCAAATGTCAGGCATGCCCGTGGTTTAACATGAATGTATTAACAGCAATTAAAGCTCGCAATAAAGCGTATGTACATTGGAAAAGAAAGAGAGGCGAGGTGGACTGGGAACTTTATAAAAATGCTAGAAACCATGCGACAAAGGTCGCTAAAACAGAGAAGTTTAAGTTTTTTTCATCGCGGCTGGATCCTGGGCTTCCACCAAAGGTATTGTGGCGAAATTTAAAAAATTTGCATGTGGTTGGCGCCGCGCCTGCTGAATGTACCCTTAGCTCAGATGTGCTCAACAATGCGTTTGCTAGTAGTCCTTCGTGTATTGCTAAACCCGTAGATGCCCTCTCTCGTATATCTGATAGCTTTACTGGTGATGTGTTTGAATTCGCAACGGTGTCGGAGACCGATATAATACGATCTATTGTTAAAATCCGAACTAATGCAGTTGGTGCGGATGAAATTCCAACAAAGTTCGTCAGGATCATTATGCCTTTTATTGTAAGCACAATCACGCACATAATCAACCATTCTATTACGATCTCATGTTTTCCTAAACTATGGAAAATGGCCAAGGTTCGACCTATCCCTAAAAACAAAAAAGCAAGCTTACCGGGGGATTTTAGGCCGGTGAGTATTTTACCAGTTTTGTCCAAAGTGTTTGAAAGTTTGTTAGCGGAACAGATCAGCACTTATTTGGCTAGTCATAATTTACTCTCGCCATACCAGTCAGGTTTTAGGGCTAAGCACAGCTGCTCAACGGCTTTACTAAAGATAATGGATGATATACGAGAACCTTTTGATAAAGGTCATCTAACAATACTTTGTCTGTTAGACTTTTCGAAAGCGTTTGACTCAGTTGACCACGCATTGCTGTGTCATAAGCTGCAAAAATGTTTCGGATTTGGTAGTACCGCTCGAAAGTTAGTGGAGAGTTATGTGTCAGATAGATATCAATTTGTGAGTAATGGAATGGATGCATCGGAACCAAAAAAAATTATGTTTGGAGTTCCTCAAGGCTCCATACTAGGTCCCTTGTTATTTAGTCTCTTTGTGAATGATGTGTTCAATGTGTGCAAATATGCCAGTATACATGCGTACGCTGATGATATTCAGCTGTATTTATCTGATAATTTTCATAATATAAGTGACTTGTGCGTTAGGGTAAATAGCGACTTGTCGTCAATATTAAACTGGGCGAATGACAATGGCCTCTGTCTTAATGCCGGTAAATCATATATGTTGCCCATTGCAAAGAGAAATACCTCGAACCTCACAATTCCAAAAATAAGCATTGGAAACTCTGATGTGACAACCGTCACGAAAGCTAAGAACCTCGGCATTGTGATAAACTCTACCCTCACTTGTGCTGATCACGTAAACTCTGTGGTAGGTAAGGTGTATGGTTCGTTGCGTAATCTTAGGCAGACCGCGCCCTTTACCCCACTTAATATGAGAAGAAAACTCGCTGTTCAACTTATTCTTCCACTTATTACATACTCGGAGTTAGTTTACAATAAGCTGGATTCAAGATCTGCGCATAAAATGGAGGTAGCGTTCAATCACGTCACTCGATACGTTTATGGCTTGCGCAGGTTTGACCATATAACACCTTGGAGATCTCGACTGTTAGGTGTAACCTGTTTGATTACCAGAAGGCAAGGAGTTGCATTTTCCTGTTCCGTTTAATCTCAACCAAAGCACCTTCTTATCTGTATAATAAAATTGTATTTAATAGGTCGCTCCGGTCATGCACTTTGTCTGTACCCAGTTTTAACTATGCAACCTCGACGAGGCTGTTTTTCGTCAACACCACGCGTCTCTGGAATTCTATTCCAGTTGCTGTTAGAAACTCTTTAAATCAGAACAACTGCAGACGAATTCTCTACGACTATTTTGCTAGCCACTGATTATGATTCTGAACCGTCCTCTCTAATGGAAATGACTTATTAGCTAATTTTCTCAACACTTTTTCTATTTCTCAAGAATGTTAACTGTAGGTTTTAAAATTATAAAGATTGTTACTGCAATACATATGTATAGGTTAAGTTGTCATTTATGCTTTGTCAAATTGTAATTCTTGTTTGTTGTACGATAAAAGATTTTATTATCTTAATGTACTAATTGCTTAAATAAATTCAAATTCAAATTCAAATTTGTTTTTAATCCGTTCGATTATGAGACATATGGTTATGCATAATGACACTAGCAATGCCGCTATGGTTATGTATGACTGGTGAAGCGAAGAGTGCCCTTCTTTGGTAGGAAGATATTTGATGTATTGGAGTCGTTTTTGAATGCTGGTGATTTGTTCTAATTGCGACTCGAAATCTATATTTGGTTGTAGAAGTTGCTTGACATTGCTGGGGTTTCCGATGGTAGTTAGATTCCCAAATGAAGCATAGGATGTATGTAAGGAGGTGACACTGGTTTCGTGTCCATGAGTAGTTAGATACCTTCCTTTGATGATACAACTTGGTTCAATAGCCAGAATACCAGATGCGTTGATATGCACATTAATAATATCGTTGCCGCAAACTGCAGTCATTTCCATAGGTTTGGTTGTTGAGTATGCCCACCGGTTATTAGTGTTCATAGCAATAATGGATATGTTGCCTTGAACTTGACTGAAATTGCAGCTTGGCGATGTTCAATTATTGAAGAGGGCAACTTCACAGGAGTAGCTGTCGGATTCGTGGGCGAACCAAACTTGTAGGGACGGACAGAGATACAGATCGTTCATGATTGTGATGCACTTCTTGAAATGGAGGCTATTCAAAACCACATATTCATCTCGGTGGTCATTTACAGCCAAATACTCAATGTTCGTTTATATGACGATCGTCGTGTTTCCTGCCTGCGTAGGAATGGGAATGACCTTATACAGCTCAAAACGTTCATGGTTGACTAAAGGTATATCAGCTATGAAAATGATTTTTCCTTTTGTTACTGCTCCCTTTAGTTCCATAACCTTGTATAACTCTACTAAGTCGTCGTCGTCAACTGGTAGGGTGCGTCCAGTGGGAAGGTGTCCCTTGATTCTGTTGATTTCTGACCTTAACTGCCTTGGAGTGAGAATAAGTGGGCTTAAATTTCCGTGGTTGGTGCGGGTGAGGGCAGCTGAGAGGTCAGTTTCGATTCGTTGCAAGTCTGAAGCGAGCTTATTGAGTTGAATTGCTAAAGACATGATGTGTTGTCCTTGTCTTAACCTCAAATTTTCATCTTCAATAGAATTTAAGTCACTGTATATTCTTTGCGTAAGTTGCGACAAGCGTATTTTTGTATTGATTTCGCTCTCCCTAAGGACGTTGATTGTAGAATCAATCACGGAGGTTTGATTTTTGACCAGAACCTGTACGAAGTTTTCATTTTCCTTAACGTAGGCTATAATTTGAGACATAGGCTCTGCGTAATCTGAATCCAAGACCCCAAAAAGAGCATGAGCCACATTGCTAATTACGTTTATGGCTCCTCTTCGCCTTCGTTTCATCGATAAAAGGTCAGATTCCTGAATTAGATTGTCCCAGGTATATCGAAGTTGTTGTGACATAGAGTTACAAGACTCGCTGGCTACCAATCGGTTGCAGGACCTTGCCAGTGATGTTATTCCGTCTTCCAGAACCTTGTTTCTTTCCCAGAGGGGTGAGAGATCGTAATATATGATAAACCTCCAAGTATCTGTCACCAGCCTTGTTGATCCTATACCTTCGAAATACAGCCCGGGGTTGCTTGGGGATTCCATAATCTTGATGGGAGAGGCTAATATCAGAGGCATCAATAGGAGTGAGATAAGAACTGTACTGAACAGTCCTTGCGAGCTATATGAGACAATCTTTCTTTTTCGTTGGCTTGTGCTGTTGTCGTCCTTCGAAGAATGTTGTCTTTTTTGTGCTGGACTCATCATATTCAGCGCACTCGAGTTGGGTGTCGTTGAGTAACGGTGCAAGTCTGTGTATAGGCCTTTTTAATGTTGCTCTCGCTGTTTTTACGTCGCATACCCGAACTAGTCCATCGTCTCCCTTGTAAATCCGTGTAATTCTCCTCAACGGCCATTGTAATACTGGAATGTTATCTTCTTTAAGAATAAGAAGCATGCCTTCATTTACGTTGGGTGAGGCCGATTTCCACCTTTCTCTTTGCTGTAACTCCTGTAGGTAGTTTTGTGTCCATTCCTTTCAAAAGTTATGTTTAATTTCTGAGGTTAATTTCCACCTACCGCCCAAGGACATTTTTGATGGTTTAGCATTGACATCCACAGCTGATGTTAGTGGTTCTCCTACCAGAAAGTGACCTGGAGTGAGCGCGTTGAAATCATCATAACTAGGCGATAGTGGGACTAGTGGTCTGGAATTTAAAATTGCTTATATTTCCACAATGACTGTTTCTAACTCTTCATACGTTAGCGATGCGACTGATACTTCTTAATAAATGATGTTTGGCGGATTTGACGGCTGCCTCCCAAAGTCCCCCGAAGAGAGGAGCTCTTGGTGGAATCAATTTGAAATAAATGGATTTATCACTGCATACTCGGATTATTTTTTCTTGGGCGGATGAGAGTAGATAGACTCCTTTAGCTCAGTCAGCTTGTTGCTTGCCCCAACAAAATTCGCGGCGTTGTCAGAATAAAATGTTTGACAATATCCTGTCCTGCTAATAAACCGTCTTAGTGCTCCGATAAAAGGCCTCTGTTGATAAATTCGAAACAACCTCCATGTGGATGGCCTTTGTAACAAAACAGCAAAAGACGGCAATGTAAGCCTTGTCAGGTCGTTTGCCCCTAATCTTGTGGTGAATCCAAATTGGTCCAAATTAGTCCACTTCCGCTGTTATGAACGGTGGTGCTGGTGTCACCCTGGAAGCGGGTAGATTTCCCATTAGTTGCTTAAAAAGGATTGGCCTTGCTTTGGTGCACCGTATGCATTTATGTACGATGCTTCGTGAAACTGACTTTCCGTTTGTGATCTAGAAGTTTGTTCTTGTTGCGGCTAACAAAGCCTGTGGGCCGCAATGACGGTTTTCTTCGTGAATCATGGTGACTAGAAGTTTTACTATGTCGTGATTGTGAGTAAGTATGGCAGGATGTTTTGTTTTGAATGGTAGCGTGGATTGCTGAAGACGGCCACCTACTCGCATTATTTGGTGTTCGTCTAAGAATGGGTTAAGTGAGGCCAATGGGCTAGCTTTGTTAACAGCTGTATTGTTCGAGAGTTTTTCGAGTTCTTCCTCAAATTCAGTTGCTTGAATCATCCTCATTATAACTATTAATGCATTTTCCATTTCGAATGCATTGAGTGCCTTATTGGTTTTCTGGGAACCTTATTAGTGTATACCCAATTATTCGTTGAAGTGTTTTGAAGGAGTTTCGGTGGTTTATTTGGCCTATTATCTCTATCCAATTTGATTTCCTTGATGATACAGTCAGGACACGTTTTGTCATCTTACGTTCCTCGTCACCTATGGAATTCGGGGTTCGTGACCATGGTTTTGGCCAATCTCTTTTTCCAGAGAGGAATAGTGGGCCATAAAACCATATCGAGTGGTGTGCTAAAGTTTCTGGAGGTATTCCCCTGGATATGGCGTCCGCTGGATTGTCTTTGGTACTGACGTGATACCATTGCTCTGGCAAGCTTAGACACTGAATTTTGGCTATTCTGTTTGGCACAAAGGTATGGCATGATCCTGAGGGTGAATTTAGCCAGGCTAGGACAATTTGGGAAGCCGTAGGTCCTGTTTCACCTTGCTTGTCAGCTCTGCACCTGACACGGCCGCACAGAGCTCCAATCGCGGCAAGGTTTTATTTTTTTATTGGTATATGTTGACCGAATGTAGATTGCAGCTCCGTAGGCACGCTCTGATGCATCGACAGAGGTGTGAGTTTCAATTGATGTTCTTTTATGGTTGACCACAAAACGGTCGACCTTGATCTCATTAACCGCTTCTATACTAGATCGGAATTCATTCCATTGCCTTTGAAGATGTGCGGGTAATTCGTCATCCCATGTGAGTGGTAGTTGCCATAATTCTTGTAAAAATATTTTTGTCTTTACTACCACTGGACCAAAAAGCCCTAGTGGATCGAAGATTTTTGCGAGTTCTGAGCTTACTACTCTTTTGGTAATGCCCTTTGCGGGAGATGATACCCTTTGTGCTCGTCCGCACTATTGATCAGACCTTGGGAGCCAGATAAGCCCAAGAGTTTTTATTATACAAGTTGCGGACTCTTCAAGGTTTAAATAAATCTCCAGGTCTTCTGGTGGAATTCCACTTAGCAGTTGTTTGAGCACCACTTTCGTAGTTTGAAACCAGCCCCTTCATAATTGAGTCAACTTGCTGCTGTGACTCTATCGCGTTGTTTAGGGTGTCCGCCCCACTGATGCAATCATCAACGTAGAAATTATCGTGTAGTACTGCGGCTCCAAGCGGATACTTTAGAGTGTTTTGGTTGGCTAGGTACTGCAGGCATTTTGTTGCTAAGTATGGTGCTGAGGAGGTTCCATACGTTACTGTTTTCAAGCGATAACATTTTATATATTGGTCCTTGTGGAATCTCCAAAGGATCAGCTGGAATGGTTGATCCGCATCGTCGACTAGGATTTGTCGATACATTTTTTCGATATCTGCTGTGAAGACATACTTATGCATTCGGAAGCGTAGCAAAATGGAGAATAGCTCGCTCTGAACAGTCGGACCGACGCGTATGAACAGTTTGACGTCGCGACGTGAAGAATATCGTTAAGTGATGAGCCACTAGATGTTTTGGCTGATGCATCGAAGACAACCCGTAGTTTCGTAGTAGAACTTGAAAATGTACTTAAAACTAGAGTCCTTAGCAATACCATCAAAAATTTACAACGCTCAACAAAGATTTGAAGGCAGTCTTAGGCAAAGAAAAATCATTGGCAAAAGAGTTTGAAATAGTGTTGAACTCCTTCATTGCTCTTGAGATGGGAGCGTTAGAGGCGTAAATGGTCCGGGCGCAGTCAATATAAAACATAACCCAATTACGAAGTAATATTAGGGGAGTGTGGAGAAAAATTTTCTCGAGTAGACATGGTGAATCAATGACACCGTTAATAATATCATAGACAAAAGTAAGCGAAAGAATGGTTCTCCTACTTCGAAGTGATTATAGACTAATGAGTGCACATCTGGCATTGTAAGAGGGAATCGGCTCACAAAAGTTCAGAGACCTCAAGCCGAACCATAAAAAGATTTTTTGGACTCGCTCAAGCCTTTTGATATGGCATTCATGATAAGGCCTCCAAATGAAACAAGCATATTCCAGCCTAGAGCGAACAAGAGACGTAAACAACAACTTAAGAGTATAAGGGTCTGTAAAATCAGAGCTAAAACGTCGAATAAAAGCCAAAACCGAGTAGGACTTAGCAATTAAAGAGGTAATATGAGTGGTAATCGAAAACTACGCCTAAGTCAGAAATCTCAGTACGTGTGGATAGGCGAGATCCACCAATATAATATGAAGTAGGATTTGTGCAACGAGACTTAGAAAGGGTTACGTGTAAGCATTTACCAATATTTAAAGGCAAATTATTTTTACGACACAATCAGCAACATTGTTAAGATCAGACTGAATGTTTTCTGAATCAGAAGGATTAGAAACAGCAGTAAACACTTTCAGATAAAGCAGAAAGTTTGAATGATTAAAGCAGCCTGAAATGTCATTAATAAAAATTACGAAGAGCAGTGGTCCCAAGATGCTACCTTGCGGTACACCGGAGTGAGAGTTGTCGACAACAACTACGCATTCACGTGAGTAAAGGTAGGACTTAATCCAAGACAAAAAAATAGAATGAAAGCCCAGTCTGGAAAGTTTAGAAATAAGGATTGGATGAAAAACTTTGTCAAACGCTTTGGAGAAATCCGGAGAAAATAGCTAGATTAGAAACAGCGGATCTACCAGGCACGAAACTATGCTGACTAAGACTAATTAATTGCTTGACAGCAAAACTCATTTTTTGTTTTACAACATACTCAAAAAGTTTAGAAATAGTAGACAATTTAGCAATAGGTCTATAGTTGGCAACATTGTTTTTATTACCACTTTTAAAAATGGGCGAGATGAAAGTCAACTTCCAGGCATCCATGAACTCACCACACTCGAGAGATTTGTTAAAGATTAGAAGGAGCGGGGTGGCTAAATCCACACAGTTTTTAAAAAGATAAGACGACAAGCCGTCAATATCTGTCTGGGAAGACGATTTGAGATTCCGGATTCCATCGACAATATCATCCAGAGAAAGAGTAAGAGCACCAAAGTTGATGGGAGAATCCACCAGAGGGGAGGACTCAGGAACACTAACCGGCTGAGTATCAAAATTAGAGTGAAAAAATCTGCAAAAAGATCAGCCGACTCCATAGGTGAAGAAGTATGAAGCCCATTATAAAAAACTGACGAAGGAATGCTCGAGCTAGCTTTCTTGGATTTCTCATAATTCCAAAAGCCTTAATTCCAAAAAGCCTTTGATACAGGATTGAAAATTTCGAGCAAAGTTACTGCGCAGTCTCTTACTCAAGGCTTTAAATTTCTTATTGTAACGGATGTACTTGATTTTGTGCATCAAAGACTTTGTGGTTTTAAATTTTTTAAAAAACCTGTTCCTCAAATTATTTAGCCGCTTGAGCCTAGTAGTATACCAGGGGATTTTGTAACACATTTTCTTCTTTCGCGGAATACTGCTAATACATATCTCATTGATAAGGCCTTTGAAAGAATTGAAACAATGTGTGAGATCATTTCCAGAAAAGAGAGCTTCCCAATCAATTAAAGATACTTTTCGAGAAACTATGTCAAATTGATTAGCGAAACTATTAATCTGGAAAAGATTCACACTTAAGAGATAGTCAGTAAAGTAAACTTCAGAGGAACTGGTAACATTTTTAGGAAGTAGAGCAAAGTTATTGTTAACATACGACCATTCGATATTTGGTAAGTTAAAGTTTCCTAATATACAAAAGTTACTACCGTCCTGAGTTTGTAATAAACTAACAATATTGTCAACATGCTTTTTATATACGAAATCCATACTGGATGGAGGAATATACGAAGCGCACAGAAACAAATTGGAACTGCCTTGATTAGATACGCAAAGCTGGTCGATCAACGAATCCGTATCAGACAGGTCCACAAGCGATGACCGAATATGGCGACGAACAGCAATTAAGACTCCACCACCTCTAGAAAGTGCAGTTTGGGATAGTCACGATCTTTACGGTAAACATTGTATAAATTTGGATTAAAGTATTCGCCATCCAGAAAATTAGAATTGAGCCATGTTTCAATTAACACGAATATATCATATTAAAAGTGCGAGCTCATATCAAAAAGCAAGTTGGATTTAGTCCTGAGGCCAGAGACATTTTGAAAATAAATTCTCAGATGCCTAGATATGTTATTGTCAGGCAATACTAATTGCTAAGCATCGCCACCGCGTTGTCCAATTTTCCGAAGGTTTTTAAAGGGCTTAATTTTCACATTGGCCGGCCAGATCTTAGGAGTTAAAACTTATCTTAGGAGTTAAAGCTTGAAGTTTATACGCGTCATGTCCTTAATGTCTGGGTCCTTTTTGACAAAAGGAAAACAAACTAGATCCTGATCACTAATGTCTGCGTTTTTGGAAACGAAAGAGACAAGACCAGCGGCAGTAACACTAGGCTTGAAGGAAGATAGGTGAAACCATTTCTGAGAGCTAGCAACATCATGCTCAGTGTCCTCACTAACGCCGATTATCAAATTAGAAGAGCGTGTCTTATTTTGTAGATTAACGCTTAACGAAGATTTATTTGAGATTAAGGCATCATTGGTTTCCCCAGTGTCCACCAGTTGCGGATGGTTTGATCACCACTTTCGTAGTTTGAAACCAGCCCCCTTAAGAATTGAGTCAACTTGCTGCTGTGACTCTATCGCGTTGTTTAGGGTGTCTGTCCCACTGATGCAATCATCAACGTAGAAATTATCGTGTAGTACTGCGGCTCCAAGCGGATACTTTAGAGTGTTTTGGTTGGCTAGGTACTGCAGGCATTTTGTTGCTAAGTATGGTGCTGAGGAGGTTCCATACGTTACTGTTTTCAAGCGATAACATTTTATATATTGGTCCTTGTGGAATCTCCAAAGGATCAGCTGGAATGGTTGATCCGCATCGTCGACTAGGATTTGTCGATACATTTTTTCGATATCTGCTGTGAAGACATACTTATGCATTCGGAAGCGTAGCAAAATGGAGAATAGCTCGCTCTGAACAGTCGGACCGACGCGTATGAACAGTCGGACGTCGCGACGTGAAGAATATCGTTAAGTGATGAGCCACTAGATGTTTTGGCTGATGCATCGAAGACAACCCGTAGTTTCGTAGTAGAACTTGAAAATGTACTTAAAACTAGAGTCCTTAGCAATACCATCAAAAATTTACAACGCTCAACAAAGATTTGAAGGCAGTCTTAGGCAAAGAAAAATCATTGGCAAAAGAGTTTGAAATAGTGTTGAACTCCTTCATTGCTCTTGAGATGGGAGCGTTAGAGGCGTAAATGGTCCGGGCGCAGTCAATATAAAACATAACCCAATTACGAAGTAATATTAGGGGAGTGTGGAGAAAAATTTTCTCGAGTAGACATGGTGAATCAATGACACCGTTAATAATATCATAGACAAAAGTAAGCGAAAGAATGGTTCTCCTACTTCGAAGTGATTATAGACTAATGAGTGCACATCTGGCATTGTAAGAGGGAATCGGCTCACAAAAGTTCAGAGACCTCAAGCCGAACCATAAAAAGATTTTTTGGACTCGCTCAAGCCTTTTGATATGGCATTCATGATAAGGCCTCCAAATGAAACAAGCATATTCCAGCCTAGAGCGAACAAGAGACGTAAACAACAACTTAAGAGTATAAGGGTCTGTAAAATCAGAGCTAAAACGTCGAATAAAAGCCAAAACCGAGTAGGACTTAGCAATTTAAGAGGTAATATGAGTGGTAATCGAAAACTACGCCTAAGTCAGAAATCTCAGTACGTGTGGATAGGCGAGATCCACCAATATAATATGAAGTAGGATTTGTGCAACGAGACTTAGAAAGGGTTACGTGTAAGCATTTACCAATATTTAAAGGCAAATTATTTTTACGACACAATCAGCAACATTGTTAAGATCAGACTGAATGTTTTCTGAATCAGAAGGATTAGAAACAGCAGTAAACACTTTCAGATCATCAGCATAAAGCAGAAAGTTTGAATGATTAAAGCAGCCTGAAATGTCATTAATAAAAATTACGAAGAGCAGTGGTCCCAAGATGCTACCTTGCGGTACACCAGAGGAAGCAATGAAAGGCTTGGAGTGAGAGTTGTCGACAACAACTACGCATTCACGTGAGTAAAGGTAGGACTTAATCCAAGACAAAAATATAGAATGAAAGCCCAGTCTGGAAAGTTTAGAAATAAGGATTGGATGAAAAACTTTGTCAAACGCTTTGGAGAAATCCGGAGAAAATAGCTAGATTAGAAACAGCGGATCTACCAGGCACGAAACTATGCTGACTAAGACTAATTAATTGCTTGACAGCAAAACTCATTTTTTGTTTTACAACATACTCAAAAAGTTTAGAAATAGTAGACAATTTAGCAATAGGTCTATAGTTGGCAACATTGTTTTTATTACCACTTTTAAAAATGGGCGAGATGAAAGTCAACTTCCAGGCATCCATGAACTCACCACACTCGAGAGATTTGTTAGTGATTAGAAGGAGCGGGGTGGCTAAATCCACACAGTTGTTAAAAAGATAAGACGACAAGCCGTCAATATCTGTCTGGGAAGACGATTTGAGATTCCGGATTCCATCGACAATATCATCCAGAGAAAGAGTAAGAGCACCAAAGTTGATGGGAGAATCCACCAGAGGGGAGGACTCAGGAACACTAACCGGCTGAGTATCAAAATTAGAGTGAAAAAAATCTGCAAAAAGATCAGCCGACTCCATAGGTGAAGAAGTATGAAGCCCATTATAAAAAACTGACGAAGGAATGCTCGAGCCAGCTTTCTTGGATTTCTCATAATTCCAAAAAGCCTTAGGATTATCTTTGATACAGGATTGAAAATTTCGAGCAAAGTTACTGCGCAGTCTCTTACTCAAGGCTTTAAATTACTTATTGTAACGGATGTACTTGATTTTGTGCATCAAAGACTTTGTGGTCTTAAATTTTTTAAAAAACCTGTTCCTCAAATTATTTAGCCGCTTGAGCCTAGTAGTATACCAGGGGATTTTGTAACACATTTTCTTCTTTCGCGGAATACTGCTAATACATATCTCATTGATAAGGCCTTTGAAAGAATTGAAACAATGTGTGAGATCATTTCCAGAAAAGAGAGCTTCCCAATCAATTAAAGATACTTTTCGAGAAACTATGTCAAATTGATTAGCGAAACTATTAATCTGGAAAAGATTCACACTTAAGAGATAGTCAGTAAAGTAAACTTCAGAGGAACTGGTAACATTTTTAGGAAGTAGAGCAAAGTTATTGTTAACATACGACCATTCGATATTTGGTAAGTTAAAGTCTCCTAATATACAAAAGTTACTACCGTCCTGAGTTTGTAATAAACTAACAATATTGTCAACATGCTTTTTATATACGAAATCCATGGAGGAATATACGAAGCACACAGAAACAAATTGGAACTGCCTTGATCAGATACGCAAAGCTGGTCGATCAACGAATCCGTATCAGACAGGTCCACAAGCGATGACCGAATATGGCGACGAACAGCAATTAAGATTCCACCACCTCTAGAAAGTCCAGTTTTGGAATAGTCACGATCTTTACGGTAAACATTGTATAAATTTGGATTAAAGTATTCGCCATCCAGAAAATTAGAATTGAGCCATGTTTCAATTAGCACGAATATATCATATTAAAAGTGCGAGCTCATATCAAAAAGCAAGTTGGATTTAGTCCTGAGGCCAGAGACATTTTGAAAATAAATTCTCAGATGCCTAGATATGTTATTGTCAGGCAATACTAATTGCTAAGCATCGCCACCGCGTTGTCCAATTTTCCGAAGGTTTTTAAAGGGCTTAATTTTCACATTGGCCGGCCAGATCTTAGGATTTAAAACTTTATCCACGAAAGCAGCCGATACACCGAGCTTGAAGTTTATACGCGTCATGTCCTTAATGTCTGCGTCCTTTTTGACAAAAGGAAAACAAACTAGATCCTGATCACTAATGTCTGCGTTTTTGGAAACGAAAGAGACAAGACCAGCGGCAGTAACACTAGGCTTGAAGGAAGATAGGTGAAACCATTTCTGAGAGCTAGCAACATCATGCTCAGTATCCTCACTAACGCCGACTATCAAATTAGAAGAGCGTGTCTTATTTTGTAGATTAACGCTTAACGAAGATTTATTTGAGATTAAGGCATCATTGGTTTCCCCAGTGTCCACCAGTTGCGGATGGTTTGATCACCACTTTCGTAGTTTGAAACCAGCCCCCTTAAGAATTGAGTCAACTTGCTGCTATGACTCTATCGCGTTGTTTAGGGTGTCTGTCCCACTGATGCAATCATCAACGTAGAAATTATCGTGTAGTACTGCGGCTCCAAGCGGATACTTTAGAGTGTTTTGGTTGGCTAGGTACTGCAGGCATTTTGTTGCTAAGTATGGTGCTGAGGAGGTTCCATACGTTACTGTTTTCAAGCGATAACATTTTATATATTGGTCCTTGTGGAATCTCCAAAGGATCAGCTGGAATGGTTGATCCGCATCGTCGACTAGGATTTGTCGATACATTTTTTCGATATCTGCTGTGAAGACATACTTATGCATCCGGAAGCGTAGCAAAATGGAGAATAGCTCGCTCTGAACAGTCGGACCGACGCGTATGAACAGTCGGACGTCGCGACGTGAAGAATATCGTTAAGTGATGAGCCACTAGATGTTTTGGCTGATGCATCGAAGACAACCCGTAGTTTCGTAGTAGAACTTGAAAATGTACTTAAAACTAGAGTCCTTAGCAATACCATCAAAAATTTACAACGCTCAACAAAGATTTGAAGGCAGTCTTAGGCAAAGAAAAATCATTGGCAAAAGAGTTTGAAATAGTGTTGAACTCCTTCATTGCTCTTGAGATGGGAGCGTTAGAGGCGTAAATGGTCCGGGCGCAGTCAATATAAAACATAACCCAATTACGAAGTAATATTAGGGGAGTGTGGAGAAAAATTTTCTCGAGTAGACATGGTGAATCAATGACACCGTTAATAATATCATAGACAAAAGTAAGCGAAAGAATGGTTCTCCTACTTCGAAGTGATTATAGACTAATGAGTGCACATCTGGCATTGTAAGAGGGAATCGGCTCACAAAAGTTCAGAGACCTCAAGCCGAACCATAAAAAGATTTTTTGGACTCGCTCAAGCCTTTTGATATGGCATTCATGATAAGGCCTCCAAATGAAACAAGCATATTCCAGCCTAGAGCGAACAAGAGACGTAAACAACAACTTAAGAGTATAAGGGTCTGTAAAATCAGAGCTAAAACGTCGAATAAAAGCCAAAACCGAGTAGGACTTAGCAATTAAAGAGGTAATATGAGTGGTAATCGAAAACTACGCCTAAGTCAGAAATCTCAGTACGTGTGGATAGGCGAGATCCACCAATATAATATGAAGTAGGATTTGTGCAACGAGACTTAGAAAGGGTTACGTGTAAGCATTTACCAATATTTAAAGGCAAATTATTTTTACGACACAATCAGCAACATTGTTAAGATCAGACTGAATGTTTTCTGAATCAGAAGGATTAGAAACAGCAGTAAACACTTTCAGATCATCAGCATAAAGCAGAAAGTTTGAATGATTAAAGCAGCCTGAAATGTCATTAATAAAAATTACGAAGAGCAGTGGTCCCAAGATGCTACCTTGCGGTACACCAGAGGAAGCAATGAAAGGCTTGGAGTGAGAGTTGTCGACAACAACTACGCATTCACGTGAGTAAAGGTAGGACTTAATCCAAGACAAAAATATAGAATGAAAGCCCAGTCTGGAAAGTTTAGAAATTGGATGAAAAACTTTGTCAAACGCTTTGGAGAAATCCGGAGAAAATAGCTAGATTAGAAACAGCGGATCTACCAGGCACGAAACTATGCTGACTAAGACTAATTAATTGCTTGACAGCAAAACTCATTTTTTGTTTTACAACATACTCAAAAAGTTTAGAAATAGTAGACAATTTAGCAATAGGTCTATAGTTGGCAACATTGTTTTTATTACCACTTTTAAAAATGGGCGAGATGAAAGTCAACTTCCAGGCATCCATGAACTCACCACACTCGAGAGATTTGTTAATGATTAGAAGGAGCGGGGTGGCTAAATCCACACAGTTTTTAAAAAGATAAGACGACAAGCCGTCAATATCTGTCTGGGAAGACGATTTGAGATTCCGGATTCCATCGACAATATCATCCAGAGAAAGAGTAAGAGCACCAAAGTTGATGGGAGAATCCACCAGAGGGGAGGACTCAGGAACACTAACCGGCTGAGTATCAAAATTAGAGTGAAAAAAATCTGCAAAAAGATCAGCCGACTCCATAGGTGAAGAAGTATGAAGCCCATTATAAAAAACTGACGAAGGAATGCTCGAGCTAGCTTTCTTGGATTTCTCATAATTCCAAAAAGCCTTAGGATTATCTTTGATACAGGATTGAAAATTTCGAGCAAAGTTACTGCGCAGTCTCTTACTCAAGGCTTTAAATTACTTATTGTAACGGATGTACTTGATTTTGTGCATCAAAGACTTTGTGGTCTTAAATTTTTTAAAAAACCTGTTCCTCAAATTATTTAGCCGCTTGAGCCTAGTAGTATACCAGGGGATTTTGTAACACATTTTCTTCTTTCGCGGAATACTGCTAATACATATCTCATTGATAAGGCCTTTGAAAGAATTGAAACAATGTGTGAGATCATTTCCAGAAAAGAGAGCTTCCCAATCAATTAAAGATACTTTTCGAGAAACTATGTCAAATTGATTAGCGAAACTATTAATCTGGAAAAGATTCACACTTAAGAGATAGTCAGTAAAGTAAACTTCAGAGGAACTGGTAACATTTTTAGGAAGTAGAGCAAAGTTATTGTTAACATACGACCATTCGATATTTGGTAAGTTAAAGTCTCCTAATATACAAAAGTTACTACCGTCCTGAGTTTGTAATAAACTAACAATATTGTCAACATGCTTTTTATATACGAAATCCATGGAGGAATATACGAAGCACACAGAAACAAATTGGAACTGCCTTGATCAGATACGCAAAGCTGGTCGATCAACGAATCCGTATCAGATAGGTCCACAAGCGATGACCGAATATGGCGACGAACAGCAATTAAGATTCCACCACCTCTAGAAAGTCCAGTTTTGGAATAGTCACGATCTTTACGGTAAACATTGTATAAATTTGGATTAAAGTATTCGCCATCCAGAAAATTAGAATTGAGCCATGTTTCAATTAGCACGAATATATCATATTAAAAGTGCGAGCTCATATCAAAAAGCAAGTTGGATTTAGTCCTGAGGCCAGAGACATTTTGAAAATAAATTCTCAGATGCCTAGATATGTTATTGTCAGGCAATACTAATTGCTAAGCATCGCCACCGCGTTGTCCAATTTTCCGAAGGTTTTTAAAGGGCTTAATTTTCACATTGGCCGGCCAGATCTTAGGATTTAAAACTTTATCCACGAAAGCAGCCGATACACCGAGCTTGAAGTTTATACGCGTCATGTCCTTAATGTCTGCGTCCTTTTTGACAAAAGGAAAACAAACTAGATCCTGATCACTAATGTCTGCGTTTTTGGAAACGAAAGAGACAAGACCAGCGGCAGTAACACTAGGCTTGAAGGAAGATAGGTGAAACCATTTCTGAGAGCTAGCAACATCATGCTCAGTGTCCTCACTAACGCCGACTATCAAATTAGAAGAGCGTGTCTTATTTTGTAGATTAACGCTTAACGAAGATTTATTTGAGATTAAGGCATCATTGGTTTCCCCAGTGTCCACCAGTTGCGGATGGTTTGATCACCACTTTCGTAGTTTGAAACCAGCCCCCTTAAGAATTGAGTCAACTTGCTGCTGTGACTCTATCGCGTTGTTTAGGGTGTCTGCCCCACTGATGCAATCATCAACGTAGAAATTATCGTGTAGTACTGCGGCTCCAAGCGGATACTTTAGAGTGTTTTGGTTGGCTAGGTACTGCAGGCATTTTGTTGCTAAGTATGGTGCTGAGGAGGTTCCATACGTTACTGTTTTCAAGCGATAACATTTTATATATTGGTCCTTGTGGAATCTCCAAAGGATCAGCTGGAATGGTTGATCCGCATCGTCGACTAGGATTTGTCGATACATTTTTTCGATATCTGCTGTGAAGACATACTTATGCATTCGGAAGCGTAGCAAAATGGAGAATAGCTCGCTCTGAACAGTCGGACCGACGCGTCTGAACAGTCGGACGTCGCGACGTGAAGAATATCGTTAAACCATCATACCATCAAAAATTTACAACGCTCAACAAAGATTTGAAGGCAGTCTTAGGCAAAGAAAAATCAATGGCTAAAGAGTTTGAAATAGTGTTGAACTCCTTCATTGCTCTTGAGATGGGAGCGTTAGAGGCGTAACTGGTTTGGGCGCAGTCAATATAAAACATAACCCAATTACGAAGTAATCTTAGGGGAGTGTGGAGACAAATTTTCTAGAGTAGACATGGTGAATCAATGACACCGTTAATAATATCATAGACAAAAGTAAGCGAAAGAATGGTTCTCCTACTTCGAAGTGATTGGAGACTAATGAGTGCACATCTGGCATTGTAAGAGGGAATCGGCTCACAAAAGTTCAGAGACCTCAACCCGAACCATAAACAGATTTTTTGGACTCGCTCAAGCCTTTGGATATGGTATTCATGATAAGGCCTCCAAATAAAACAAGCATATTCCAGCCTAGAGCGAACAAGAGACGTAAACAACAACTTAAGAGTATAAGGGTCTGTAAAATCAGAGCTAAAACGTCGAATAAAAGTCAAAACCGAGTAGGACTTAGCAATTAAAGAGGTAATATGAGTGGTAAACGAAAAATGCGAATCGAAAACTACGCCTAAGTCAGAAATCTCAGTACGTGTGGATAGGCGAGATCCGCCAATGTAATATGAAGTAGGAATTGTGCAACGAGACTTAGAAAAAGTTACGTGTAAGCATTTGCCAATATTTAAAGGCAAATTATTTTTACGACACAATCAGCAACATTGTTAAGATCAGACTGAATGTTTTCTGAATCAGAAGGATTAGAAACAGCAGTAAACACCTTCAGATCATCAGCATAAAGCAGAAAGTTTGAATGATTAAAGCAGCCTGAAATGTCATTAATAAAAATTACGAAGAGCAGTGGTCCCAAGATGCTACCTTGCGGTACACCAGAGGAAGCAATGAAAGGCTTGGAGTGAGAGTTGTCAACAACAACTACGCATTCACGTGAGTAAAGGTAGGACTTAATCCAAGACAAAAATATAGAATGAAAGCCCAGTCTGGCAAGTTTAGAAATAAGGATTGGATGAAAAACTTTGTCAAACGCTTTGGAGAAATCCGGAGAAAATAGCTAGATTAGAAACAGTGGATCTACCAGGCACGAAACTATGCTGACTAGGACTAATTAATTGCTTGACAGCAAAACTCATTTTTTGTTTTACAACATACTCAAAAAGTTTAGAAATAGTAGACAATTTAGCAATAGGTCTATAGTTGGCAACATTGTTTTTATTACCACTTTTAAAAATGGGCGAGATGAAAGTCAACTTCCAGGCATCCATGAACTCACCACGCTCGAGAGATTTGTTAAAGATTAGAAGGAGCGGGGTGGCTAAATCCACACAGTTTTTAAAAAGATAAGACGATAAGCCGTCAATATCTGTCTGGGAAGACGATTTGAGATTCCGGATGCCATCGGCAATATCATCCAGAGAAAGAGTAAGAGCAGCAAAGTTGATGGGAGAGTCCACCAGAGGGGAGGACTCAGGAACTCTAACCGGCACCGTATTTGAAGAAGTATGAAGCCCATTATAAAAAACTGACGAAGGAATGCTCGAGCTAGCTTTCTTGGATTTCTCATAATTCCAAAAAGCCTTAGGATTATCTTTGATACAGGATTCAAAATTTCGAGCAAAGTTACTGCGCAGTCTCTTTTTCAAGGCTTTAAATTTCTTATTGTAACGGATGTACTTGATTTTGTGCATCAAAGACTTTGTGGTCTTAAATTTTTTAAAAAACCTGTTCCTCAAATTCTTTAGCCCCTTGAGCCTAGTAGTATACCAGGGGATTTTGTAACACATTTTCTTCTTTCGCGGAATACTGCTAATACATATCTCATTGACAAGGCCTTTGAAAGTATTGAAACAATGTGTGAGATCAATTCCAGAACAGAGAGCTTGCCAATCAATTAAAGTTACTTTTCGAGAAACTATGTCAAAGTTCGCGCTTCGAAATAGGAAGCTAGGAACAGCATTATCTGAAACGATGCTTTCGAAGTTATAAAATTCAATATTCAAGACAAGCGGGATATGGTGAATTCCAGAACTCGACAATGGACCAAGACATTCCGATAGGGAATAATTGATGTTATCATTAATAAAAATGAGATCAAGTGTTCTTGATAACTGATTAGCAAAACTATTAATCTGGAAAAGATTCTCACTTAAGAGATAGTCAGTAAAGTAAACTTCAGCGACTCTGGTAACATTTTTAGGAAGTAGAGCAAAGTTATTGTTAACATACGACCATTCGATATTTGGTAAGTTAAAGTCTCCTAATATACAAAAGTTACTACCGTCCTGAGTGTGTAATAAACTAACAATATTGTCAACATGCTTTTTATATACGAAATCCATACTGGATGGAGGAATATACGAAGCGCACAGAAACAAATTGGAACTGCCTTGAACAGATACGCAAAGCTGGTCGATCAACGAATCCGTATCAGACAGGTCCACAAGCGATGACCGAATATGGCAACGAACAGCAATTAAGACTCCACCACCTCTAGAAAGTCCAGTTTTGGAATAGTCACGATCTTTACGGTAAACATTGTATAAATTTGGATTAAAGTATTCGCCATCCAGAAAATTAGAATTGAGCCATGTTTCAATTAGCACGAATATATCATATTAAAAGTGCGAGCTCATATCAAAAAGCAAGTTGGATTTAGTCCTGAGGCCAGAGACATTTTGAAAATAAATTCTCAGATGCCTAGATATGTTATTGTCAGGCAATACTAATTGCTAAGCATCGCCACCGCGTTGTCCAATTTTCCGAAGGTTTTTAAAGGGCTTAATTTTCACATTGGCCGGCCAGATCTTAGGATTTAAAACTTTATCCACGAAAGCAGCCGATACACCTAGCTTGAAGTTTATACGCGTCATGTCCTTAATGTCTGCGTCCTTTTTGACAAAAGGAAAACAAACTAGATCCTGATCACTAATGTCTGCGTTTTTGGAAACGAAAGAGACAAGACCAGCGGCAGTAACACTAGGCTTGAAGGAAGATAGGTGAAACCATTTCTGAGAGCTAGCAACATCATGCTCAGTGTCCTCACTAACGCCGACTATCAAATTAGAAGAGCGTGTCTTATTTTGTAGATTAACGCTTAACGAAGATTTATTTGAGATTAAGGCATCATTGGTTTCCCCAGTGTCCACCAGTTGCGGATGGTTTGATCACCACTTTCGTAGTTTGAAACCAGCCCCCTTAAGAATTGAGTCAACTTGCTGCTGTGACTCTATCGCGTTGTTTAGGGTGTCTGCCCCACTGATGCAATCATCAACGTAGAAATTATCGTGTAGTACTGCGGCTCCAAGCGGATACTTTAGAGTGTTTTGGTTGGCTAGGTACTGCAGGCATTTTGTTGCTAAGTATGGTGCTGAGGAGGTTCCATACGTTACTGTTTTCAAGCGATAACATTTTATATATTGGTCCTTGTGGAATCTCCAAAGGATCAGCTGGAATGGTTGATCCGCATCGTCGACTAGGATTTGTCGATACATTTTTTCGATATCTGCTGTGAAGACATACTTATGCATTCGGAAGCGTAGCAAAATGGAGAATAGCTCGCTCTGAACAGTCGGACCGACGCGTCTGAACAGTCGGACGTCGCGACGTGAAGAATATCGTTAAACCATCATACCATCAAAAATTTACAACGCTCAACAAAGATTTGAAGGCAGTCTTAGGCAAAGAAAAATCAATGGCTAAAGAGTTTGAAATAGTGTTGAACTCCTTCATTGCTCTTGAGATGGGAGCGTTAGAGGCGTAACTGGTTTGGGCGCAGTCAATATAAAACATAACCCAATTACGAAGTAATCTTAGGGGAGTGTGGAGACAAATTTTCTAGAGTAGACATGGTGAATCAATGACACCGTTAATAATATCATAGACAAAAGTAAGCGAAAGAATGGTTCTCCTACTTCGAAGTGATTGGAGACTAATGAGTGCACATCTGGCATTGTAAGAGGGAATCGGCTCACAAAAGTTCAGAGACCTCAACCCGAACCATAAACAGATTTTTTGGACTCGCTCAAGCCTTTGGATATGGTATTCATGATAAGGCCTCCAAATAAAACAAGCATATTCCAGCCTAGAGCGAACAAGAGACGTAAACAACAACTTAAGAGTATAAGGGTCTGTAAAATCAGAGCTAAAACGTCGAATAAAAGTCAAAACCGAGTAGGACTTAGCAATTAAAGAGGTAATATGAGTGGTAAACGAAAAATGCGAATCGAAAACTACGCCTAAGTCAGAAATCTCAGTACGTGTGGATAGGCGAGATCCGCCAATGTAATATGAAGTAGGAATTGTGCAACGAGACTTAGAAAAAGTTACGTGTAAGCATTTGCCAATATTTAAAGGCAAATTATTTTTACGACACAATCAGCAACATTGTTAAGATCAGACTGAATGTTTTCTGAATCAGAAGGATTAGAAACAGCAGTAAACACCTTCAGATCATCAGCATAAAGCAGAAAGTTTGAATGATTAAAGCAGCCTGAAATGTCATTAATAAAAATTACGAAGAGCAGTGGTCCCAAGATGCTACCTTGCGGTACACCAGAGGAAGCAATGAAAGGCTTGGAGTGAGAGTTGTCAACAACAACTACGCATTCACGTGAGTAAAGGTAGGACTTAATCCAAGACAAAAATATAGAATGAAAGCCCAGTCTGGCAAGTTTAGAAATAAGGATTGGATGAAAAACTTTGTCAAACGCTTTGGAGAAATCCGGAGAAAATAGCTAGATTAGAAACAGTGGATCTACCAGGCACGAAACTATGCTGACTAGGACTAATTAATTGCTTGACAGCAAAACTCATTTTTTGTTTTACAACATACTCAAAAAGTTTAGAAATAGTAGACAATTTAGCAATAGGTCTATAGTTGGCAACATTGTTTTTATTACCACTTTTAAAAATGGGCGAGATGAAAGTCAACTTCCAGGCATCCATGAACTCACCACGCTCGAGAGATTTGTTAAAGATTAGAAGGAGCGGGGTGGCTAAATCCACACAGTTTTTAAAAAGATAAGACGATAAGCCGTCAATATCTGTCTGGGAAGACGATTTGAGATTCCGGATGCCATCGGCAATATCATCCAGAGAAAGAGTAAGAGCAGCAAAGTTGATGGGAGAGTCCACCAGAGGGGAGGACTCAGGAACTCTAACCGGCACCGTATTTGAAGAAGTATGAAGCCCATTATAAAAAACTGACGAAGGAATGCTCGAGCTAGCTTTCTTGGATTTCTCATAATTCCAAAAAGCCTTAGGATTATCTTTGATACAGGATTCAAAATTTCGAGCAAAGTTACTGCGCAGTCTCTTTTTCAAGGCTTTAAATTTCTTATTGTAACGGATGTACTTGATTTTGTGCATCAAAGACTTTGTGGTCTTAAATTTTTTAAAAAACCTGTTCCTCAAATTCTTTAGCCCCTTGAGCCTAGTAGTATACCAGGGGATTTTGTAACACATTTTCTTCTTTCGCGGAATACTGCTAATACATATCTCATTGACAAGGCCTTTGAAAGTATTGAAACAATGTGTGAGATCATTTCCAGAAAAGAGAGCTTGCCAATCAATTAAAGTTACTTTTCGAGAAACTATGTCAAAGTTCGCGCTTCGAAATAGGAAGCTAGGAACAGCATTATCTGAAACGATGCTTTCGAAGTTATAAAATTCAATATTCAAGACAAGCGGGATATGGTGAATTCCAGAACTCGACAATGGACCAAGACATTCCGATAGGGAATAATTGATGTTATCATTAATAAAAATGAGATCAAGTGTTCTTGATAACTGATTAGCAAAACTATTAATCTGGAAAAGATTCTCACTTAAGAGATAGTCAGTAAAGTAAACTTCAGCGACTCTGGTAACATTTTTAGGAAGTAGAGCAAAGTTATTGTTAACATACGACCATTCGATATTTGGTAAGTTAAAGTCTCCTAATATACAAAAGTTACTACCGTCCTGAGTGTGTAATAAACTAACAATATTGTCAACATGCTTTTTATATACGAAATCCATACTGGATGGAGGAATATACGAAGCGCACAGAAACAAATTGGAACTGCCTTGAACAGATACGCAAAGCTGGTCGATCAACGAATCCGTATCAGACAGGTCCACAAGCGATGACCGAATATGGCAACGAACAGCAATTAAGACTCCACCACCTCTAGAAAGTCCAGTTTTGGAATAGTCACGATCTTTACGGTAAACATTGTATAAATTTGGATTAAAGTATTCGCCATCCAGAAAATTAGAATTGAGCCATGTTTCAATTAGCACGAATATATCATATTAAAAGTGCGAGCTCATATCAAAAAGCAAGTTGGATTTAGTCCTGAGGCCAGAGACATTTTGAAAATAAATTCTCAGATGCCTAGATATGTTATTGTCAGGCAATACTAATTGCTAAGCATCGCCACCGCGTTGTCCAATTTTCCGAAGGTTTTTAAAGGGCTTAATTTTCACATTGGCCGGCCAGATCTTAGCATTTAAAACTTTATCCACGAAAGCAGCCGATACACCTAGCTTGAAGTTTATACGCGTCATGTCCTTAATGTCTGCGTCCTTTTTGACAAAAGGAAAACAAACTAGATCCTGATCACTAATGTCTGCGTTTTTGGAAACGAAAGAGACAAGACCAGCGGCAGTAACACTAGGCTTGAAGGAAGATAGGTGAAACCATTTCTGAGAGCTAGCAACATCATGCTCAGTGTCCTCACTAACGCCGACTATCAAATTAGAAGAGCGTGTCTTATTTTGTAGATTAACGCTTAACGAAGATTTATTTGAGATTAAGGCATCATTGGTTTCCCCAGTGTCCACCAGTTGCGGATGGTTTGATCACCACTTTCGTAGTTTGAAACCAGCCCCCTTAAGAATTGAGTCAACTTGCTGCTGTGACTCTATCGCGTTGTTTAGGGTGTCTGCCCCACTGATGCAATCATCAACGTAGAAATTATCGTGTAGTACTGCGGCTCCAAGCGGATACTTTAGAGTGTTTTGGTTGGCTAGGTACTGCAGGCATTTTGTTGCTAAGTATGGTGCTGAGGAGGTTCCATACGTTACTGTTTTCAAGCGATAACATTTTATATATTGGTCCTTGTGGAATCTCCAAAGGATCAGCTGGAATGGTTGATCCGCATCGTCGACTAGGATTTGTCGATACATTTTTTCGATATCTGCTGTGAAGACATACTTATGCATTCGGAAGCGTAGCAAAATGGAGAATAGCTCGCTCTGAACAGTCGGACCGACGCGTCTGAACAGTCGGACGTCGCGACGTGAAGAATATCGTTAAACCATCATACCATCAAAAATTTACAACGCTCAACAAAGATTTGAAGGCAGTCTTAGGCAAAGAAAAATCAATGGCTAAAGAGTTTGAAATAGTGTTGAACTCCTTCATTGCTCTTGAGATGGGAGCGTTAGAGGCGTAACTGGTTTGGGCGCAGTCAATATAAAACATAACCCAATTACGAAGTAATCTTAGGGGAGTGTGGAGACAAATTTTCTAGAGTAGACATGGTGAATCAATGACACCGTTAATAATATCATAGACAAAAGTAAGCGAAAGAATGGTTCTCCTACTTCGAAGTGATTGGAGACTAATGAGTGCACATCTGGCATTGTAAGAGGGAATCGGCTCACAAAAGTTCAGAGACCTCAACCCGAACCATAAACAGATTTTTTGGACTCGCTCAAGCCTTTGGATATGGTATTCATGATAAGGCCTCCAAATAAAACAAGCATATTCCAGCCTAGAGCGAACAAGAGACGTAAACAACAACTTAAGAGTATAAGGGTCTGTAAAATCAGAGCTAAAACGTCGAATAAAAGTCAAAACCGAGTAGGACTTAGCAATTAAAGAGGTAATATGAGTGGTAAACGAAAAATGCGAATCGAAAACTACGCCTAAGTCAGAAATCTCAGTACGTGTGGATAGGCGAGATCCGCCAATGTAATATGAAGTAGGAATTGTGCAACGAGACTTAGAAAAAGTTACGTGTAAGCATTTGCCAATATTTAAAGGCAAATTATTTTTACGACACAATCAGCAACATTGTTAAGATCAGACTGAATGTTTTCTGAATCAGAAGGATTAGAAACAGCAGTAAACACCTTCAGATCATCAGCATAAAGCAGAAAGTTTGAATGATTAAAGCAGCCTGAAATGTCATTAATAAAAATTACGAAGAGCAGTGGTCCCAAGATGCTACCTTGCGGTACACCAGAGGAAGCAATGAAAGGCTTGGAGTGAGAGTTGTCAACAACAACTACGCATTCACGTGAGTAAAGGTAGGACTTAATCCAAGACAAAAATATAGAATGAAAGCCCAGTCTGGCAAGTTTAGAAATAAGGATTGGATGAAAAACTTTGTCAAACGCTTTGGAGAAATCCGGAGAAAATAGCTAGATTAGAAACAGTGGATCTACCAGGCACGAAACTATGCTGACTAGGACTAATTAATTGCTTGACAGCAAAACTCATTTTTTGTTTTACAACATACTCAAAAAGTTTAGAAATAGTAGACAATTTAGCAATAGGTCTATAGTTGGCAACATTGTTTTTATTACCACTTTTAAAAATGGGCGAGATGAAAGTCAACTTCCAGGCATCCATGAACTCACCACGCTCGAGAGATTTGTTAAAGATTAGAAGGAGCGGGGTGGCTAAATCCACACAGTTTTTAAAAAGATAAGACGATAAGCCGTCAATATCTGTCTGGGAAGACGATTTGAGATTCCGGATGCCATCGGCAATATCATCCAGAGAAAGAGTAAGAGCAGCAAAGTTGATGGGAGAGTCCACCAGAGGGGAGGACTCAGGAACTCTAACCGGCACCGTATTTGAAGAAGTATGAAGCCCATTATAAAAAACTGACGAAGGAATGCTCGAGCTAGCTTTCTTGGATTTCTCATAATTCCAAAAAGCCTTAGGATTATCTTTGATACAGGATTCAAAATTTCGAGCAAAGTTACTGCGCAGTCTCTTTTTCAAGGCTTTAAATTTCTTATTGTAACGGATGTACTTGATTTTGTGCATCAAAGACTTTGTGGTCTTAAATTTTTTAAAAAACCTGTTCCTCAAATTCTTTAGCCCCTTGAGCCTAGTAGTATACCAGGGGATTTTGTAACACATTTTCTTCTTTCGCGGAATACTGCTAATACATATCTCATTGACAAGGCCTTTGAAAGTATTGAAACAACGTGTGAGATCATTTCCAGAAAAGAGAGCTTGCCAATCAATTAAAGTTACTTTTCGAGAAACTATGTCAAAGTTCGCGCTTCGAAATAGGAAGCTAGGAACAGCATTATCTGAAACGATGCTTTCGAAGTTATAAAATTCAATATTCAAGACAAGCGGGATATGGTGAATTCCAGAACTCGACAATGGACCAAGACATTCCGATAGGGAATAATTGATGTTATCATTAATAAAAATGAGATCAAGTGTTCTTGATAACTGATTAGCAAAACTATTAATCTGGAAAAGATTCTCACTTAAGAGATAGTCAGTAAAGTAAACTTCAGCGACTCTGGTAACATTTTTAGGAAGTAGAGCAAAGTTATTGTTAACATACGACCATTCGATATTTGGTAAGTTAAAGTCTCCTAATATACAAAAGTTACTACCGTCCTGAGTGTGTAATAAACTAACAATATTGTCAACATGCTTTTTATATACGAAATCCATACTGGATGGAGGAATATACGAAGCGCACAGAAACAAATTGGAACTGCCTTGAACAGATATGCAAAGCTGGTCGATCAACGAATCCGTATCAGACAGGTCCACAAGCGATGACCGAATATGGCAACGAACAGCAATTAAGACTCCACCACCTCTAGAAAGTCCAGTTTTGGAATAGTCACGATCTTTACGGTAAACATTGTATAAATTTGGATCAAAGTATTCGCCATCCAGAAAATTAGAATTGAGCCATGTTTCAATTAACACGAATATATCATATTCCAAGTGCGAGCTCATATCAAAAAGCAAGTTGGATTTAGTCCTGAGGCCAGAGACATTTTGAAAATAAATTCTCATATGCCTAGATATGTTATTGTCAGGCAATACTAATTGCTAAGCATCGCCACCGCGTTGTCCAATTTTCCGAAGGTTTTTAAAGGGCTTAATTTTCACATTGGCCGGCCAGATCTTAGGATTTAAAACTTTATCCACGAAAGCAGCCGATACACCGAGCTTGAAGTTTATACGCGTCATGTCCTTAATGTCTGCGTCCTTTTTGACCAAAGGAAAACAAACTAGATTCTGATCAGTAATGTCTGCGTTTTTGGAAACGAAAGAGACAAGACCAGCGCTTGTAACACTAGGCTTGAAGGAAGATAGGTGAAACCATTTCCGAGAGCTAGCAACATCAAGCTCAGTGTCCTCACTAACGCCGATTATCAAATTAGAAGAGCGTGTCTTATTTTGTAGATTAACGCTTAACGAAGATTTATTTGAGATTAAGGCATCATTGGTTTCCCCAGTGTCCACCTGTTCCTTATTAATTCGTTTATTATTTTTGCGTCTTTTACGTTGAACATTAGACCACTGTGCAGGCGAGAGCGTGTTATTGTCGGCACCGGACAGCACAGGTATTGGCATCAGAGAAGAATATTGAATCCCATTGTTATTGGTATTATTAGATGAAGAAATATTATTATTGCTAGCAACAGCAGCACAGGAGATAGCAGAGCTGTTGTAGGTAGCAGCGGCAGATGCATCTAATAGAGAACCAGTAGGTAAAGTAGGAGTTTGTGTTGTCGACGGCGATAAAAAATTAGAATCAGAACTAGCAGCGGCAGAGGCAGCCTACAGCGTTATAGGTTACGCCGACAGCAGCAGAGGGCAGAGAGCCATTAGATAACGTAGTAGCTATAGTACGCGTGTTTGAAACAGAGATAACGGCAGAACAAGCAGTCAAACTGGTTTAATTTTCACTCGTGCCCATTACAGTACGATTGTTTTACCAAAAGTTGTTTTTGCTTTGTAATTCCTTCACATCAGAAGCAATGATCGAATATCGGCTTTTAACGAGTTAGACTGGACAGTGAGAGTTTGGCACTCAACACGCAAAGAGTTTACGACATCAACCAAGCGTGAGTATTCAATTTTAAGAGCACTGATTTCCATTTTCGATAAATCTAAAGCACGTAATTGCTTAGAAGATTCGTGTGATGACGAGGTAGGAGTATGCGAAAGCACAGAACTGTCTGAAATTCCACCATAAACTTGTTGTACTCTTGTCTAAGGTGATAATTGTTCTCCAACCGTCTTTCTAGTGACAAAAAGCGATTAAATGCCATTGACCTTGAGTTTCCGAGGACTGATGGATTCTCGGAAAACGGTACACGAATGACGAATCGTCCTTCCTTATTTCTTTTTACGTTATGGGTAAAGTGGCTCTCACATCGTTTATCAGCCAGAGACATAGATCGAGTTGAAGCATAGTTTGTATCGTCAAACTTACAAAATTTTTCAATTAATTCATTGGTGGTTTGATCTTCAGAGGTTAGGACTGCACACGTAGCACTGTGGCTATAGTATTCCTGAAGTCATCCTGTAACGATCCATCCGAGTCTCGTTCGTTGTAGCGTTGGAAGTTCATTGCTGAGTTTAATTTGCTGGGCGCACATGAGTTGATGATAAAACTCTGCCCCAATCAGTAGATCAATTTTGGCTGTTGCGTTGAATTATGGATCAGCCAGTTGAATTCCATCTGGAATGTCCCATCCTGAGGTCTCGAATGACGTTGTAGGTTGTGGGGATACAATATTCGGAAGCACAAAGGCTTCAATCCTTGTTGAATATCCGCCTGTCATTGACGTGAGTTCGAGGTTTATGCGTCTTGATACATTTCGAATTTTGCTTCAATGCAAAGTTATGATGGGGAAGCATTCAAAGAAAGCTTATTGAGCACTTTCTCTGTTATTAAATTTACTTGCGACCCAGAATCCTGTAGGGATCGGAAAACACCCTCGCGTCCATTGCTTCCAGTCAATTGTACTCTTGCTGTTGCTTGTAGTATATAATGATTGTCGGACATCTGCTGGTTTGCTGATGCTACGATTGGACTGTTTGAGGTTTTATTACTCTTTATTTGAGAGGGATCCTGTTTTTGTATCTTCTGATTGATCTGGGGCTCAGTCGCACTTGTTGGCGGCTTATCTCTTGCTTCTTTGTGCACTTTGAGCAAGAACATGATGTACATTCCCTGCTCCGATGATCTGGTTTGAAGCAGTTGACGCACAACCTCTTCTTCTGAGTCCACTGTAGCCTTTCAGCCGGTGCCATTTTGAGGAACTTCTCACAGTAATACATGGCATGTTCTCCTGATCCGCACACTTTACAGCCTGTTGTCGAAGCGATTGTCGATGTCTTTCCCTGTCTCTTCCTGGGCCAGTTTCTCTGGCCTTTCCACGAGTTTCCAATGCTTGGAACCGGTGCTCTATGAATGTAAGCAGCTCGGTTACATTTATCAGCCTCTTGTTATCGTTGAAGGATTGTTCAAACAGGGTTTCAGTGGACGGGTCAAATTTCATTAATAGTATATGCACTATTATAGCATCCCATTGTTCTACTGGAATTCCCTGTGCCTTTAACCCATGGATGCATTCCTTAGCGAGGTCGTGTAGACACTTAAGGGCTCGAGATGTTTCATTCTTTATTTTTGGATGAGACAGTAGATTGTTCAGCAATGAGGTCACAATGAGCCTTTTATTGTCGTATCTATTTATCAGCAGGTTCCATGCGGTTTCATAGTTTGCCGTTGAGATATGCAAATGCTTAATGAGATTCTTTGGTTCATCTGACAAATGAGTGGTTAGATAGAACATTTTTTGGACTTCGCTCATTGATGCATTGTGTATTAGGTGCACATAGAGGTCCTTGAAGGCTACCATTGAACCTTGGAATTTGGATTTTTGGTAATCGTACCAAGTGTTGCTCATTTGCGTTCGTAGTCGGTGTCATATTTGGGTTGATAGAAGCAGTGCGCTTCTGCAGGTTAGAGAGGGTATTGTGTGCTTGAGCCTCTAATTCGTAGTACGCATCTTGAGTGTATCCGTCGATGTCTTCACTAGTGGTCGATTGCCATAATAACTCGTTGTTAGTGGACATCTCGTTCATGTATTTGGTTATGAGCGATGGGCTCAGGATGATCCTTCTCAAAATTTTCCTTAAACTCCTAAATTTCGGCTTAAGGCTCGCATTAATGCCTTTTGGTTTCGAATTAACTTATTAATCTATGCATCATGTGGTTCCTGCTCGTTGCCTTTGCCTGCTGGGTTTTCGTTGAGTGCCCCATCATGATCTTTCCGGTGAATTTCTGTCGCCTTCAACAGCTTCAGCATTTCTGATTCAAAAATATTCCTGTGTTCCAACGTCGTGTTCGAAATGTGCAGATATAGGTGCGTAAAGTATTGGTGGGTCAGTGGTAGATCAGAGAGACATCTTATCTTATTATAGTGCTCTCAAACTTTGACCACGAATCTTCAAGGCGTTGGATACGTTCCTCATAGTACTTGTGAGTCTTCGTTGAGCTGGAATCTTTCTTGACATTGCGAATTAGGGTTTCAATCTCAGCCGGCAAACACTGCTGGTACGGGACAAGCTCCTCGAAAGTGGCCATGGTGCTGGTCAAAGATTAGCAACGATAGGGATTGTATGGACTATGATGTATAGACCAATGGGTTGATTGGTGGTGTGATCCTGTGCCTTGTTACAGGATCAAATTGTTTGATAGCTTCACGGCAATTTACTGTTGCCGACGAGTGTATATTTTAGTGACGTCCTTGATGTAGGGCCACAAATTTACCACTTCGATGTGGGTGACTGAATTGACGACAATGGCTCGTCTGGTGTGATGGTTGATGCAGGGCCGCAAAATTACCACTATGAGGTGGTTGATTAATTGAAGACAATTATTCGTCCTGCGTCTTCTGGTGTGATCCTGGTCCTTGTTGCCGGATCACGTCGGGGTCACCAAAAATATCTCGATAGGTAGAACACCTGGTCCTTCGAGCCGGATAGGAATGGGAATGACAAATGTCTCGATAGGTAGAACACCTATCGAACGATGTTTGTATTTTGTTGTGAGTTTACTCAGGCAGAATCGCCTTGAGTGTGTTATATAAAAAAGAGTATCTTAGATAGAAGAACCTTAAGATTGCATGCATCAAAAGAAGTGAATTCTTTTCTCCATAATGTTCTTTATTTTATTACGTCTTTTATACAATAAAAAATGCTTACACTAGCAATAATATCTTAGGCTATAACTATAAGGAAAAAGTGCATGATTGACAATAAGTGAAGTAAATTAATGATTGGTAATAATTATTGAATTTGTGCTTATATTGCGTATTTTGGTTTATTGTGTAATTTTGTTTACGTATGGATATATGTAGGTCAGTATTTTTTATTCTTGTTTATTTATTATATTATTAATGTTTAGGTTGCACTATATGTCCGTGTGTTTGAACTTAAATATATATATATATATATATTAACACTATGTCTGGCTAGGTTCCTATTGCATAAGCCCACAGGTAAATACGATGGGAGGCGACTGGCCTTGAGTTAGGGTGTTAGGTTGTAGCTAACTGCAATTATGCTGACATGGCGGCACGTGTATTGGTATAGTGTGGGAATGCAACATGTTGGGTGCAGCAGTATGTTAACTCCTCCCCCCTTTAAATATCTGCGTCCTGCAGATTAGATGGCAAGGAACGGTTCTTGGTAATTTGACTGACTCGTTGTTCATCTGGTGAATATAAGATCCGTTAAATTTTATAGGGGGTCTTACCCGATCCTATGGTACCAACGAAGTTGTCAAGAAAGATAGTATCCTCTTTGATTACTTCAACGGTAGATTCGTTGCTTTTCACGTAGGCACAACTTGCTTTTCCGCCCTTTAGGAGACGTGCCAAACAACCTGTCTCCGGCAGCAAGGGTTGTTGTATTCGATTGCTTCAATGGCGCTGATGTATGGTAGGATGTCGATTTCGCTAACAAGTTGGTTGACTTCTTAATTGCTCAAGAGATTGCTGTTTACAATGCCAGCCTTAGCCATTTGGCAGGCGCGTACCTGTATCGCCTTTGATTAATTATGCTATATTTGGTGATATCGATGAATAAAATAAAAGTGGTGTTCAGCTAACGTGTGTGCTTATAATTTGTGAGGTGGAAGATCCACAAATGATATGAATTATCGCCTATGATTAATTTTGCTATATTTGGTGATATCGATGAATAAAATAAAAGTGTTGTTCAGCTAACTTGTGTGCTTATAATTTGTGACGTGGAAGATCTACAATTGATATGAAGTGTCGTCTTTGTTTAATTTTGCTATATTTGGTGATATGGATGAATAAAATACAATTGATGAATGCGGGATTTCTTTGCCGTTACCGTGTGTGCCTCTAAAGTGTGAGGTATAAGATATACAAATGATATGAACTGCCGTCAGTGATTAAGTTTGCTAGATTTGGTGATATCGATGAATAAAATACAATTAATGTATGCGGCATTTCTCTTCCGTTACCGTGTGTGCTTCTAAAGTGTGAGGTAGAAGATATACAAATGATATGAAGTGCCGTCAGTGATTAATTTTGCTAAATATTGTGATATCGATGAATAAAATAAAGTTGATGAATGTGGCAATTCTTTTCCGTTACCGTGTGTGCTTCTAAAGTGTGAGGTAGAAGATATACAAATGATATGAAGTGCCGTCAGTGATTAATTTTGCTATATATTGTGATATCGATGAATAAAATAAAATTGATGAATGTGGCAATTAATTTTCCTTACCGTGTGTGCTTCTAAAGTGTGAGGTAGAAGATATACAAATGATATGAAGTGCCGTCAGTGATTAAGTTTGCTAGATTTGGTGATATCGATGAATAAAATACAATTAATGTATGCGATATTTCTCTTCCGTTACCGTGTGTGCTTCTAAAGTGTGAGGTAGAAGATATACAAGTGATATGAAGTGCCGTCAGTGATTAATTTTGTTAAATATTGTGATATCGATGAATAAAATAAAATTGATGAATGTGGCAATTCTTTTCCGTTACCGTGTGTGCTTCTAAAGTGTGAGGTGGAAGATATACAAATGATATGAAGTGCGGTCAGTGATTAATTTTGATAAATATTGTGATATCGATGAAGAAAATAAAATTGACGAATGTGGCAATTCTTTTCCGTTACCATGTGTGCTTATAATTTGTGAGGTGGAAGATCTACAAATGATACGAAGTGTCGTCTTTGATTAGTTTTGCCATATTTGGTGATATCGATTAATAAAATGCAATTGTTGTTCAGTTAACGTGTGTACTTATGATTTCTGAGGTGGAAGATCTACAAATGATACGAAGTGTCGTCTTTGATTAGTTTTGCTATATTTGGTGATATCGATGAATAAAATACAATTGTTGTTCGGTTAACGTGTGTGCTTATAATATGTGAGTGTCGCCTTTGATTAATTTTGCTATATTTGCTGATATCGATGAATAAAATACAATTGATGAATGCAACATTTCTCTTCCGTTACCTTGTGTGCTTCTAAAGTGTGAGGTGGAAGATATACAAATGATATGAAGTGTCGTCTTTGTTTAGTTTTGCTATATTTGGTGATATCGATGAATAAAATACAATTGTTGTTCAGCTAACGTGTGTGCTTATATTATGTGAGTGTCGGCTTTGATTAATTTTGCTATATTTGGTGATATCGATGAATAAAATACAATTGATGAATGCGGCATTTCTCTTCCGTTACCGTGTGTGCTTCTAAAGTGTGAGGTGGAAGATGCACAAATGATATGAACTGTCGTCTTTGTTTAATTTTGCTATATTTGGTGATATCGATGAATAAAATACAATTGTTGTTCAGTTAATGTGTGTGCTTATAATTTGTGAGGTGGAAGATCCACAAATGATATGAAGTGTCGCCTTTGATTAATTTTGCTATATTTGGTGATATCGATGAATAAAATAAAAGTGTTTTGCAGCTAACGTGTGTGCTTATAATTTGTGATGTGGAAGATCTACAATTGATATGAAGTGTCGTCTTTGTTTAATTTTGCTATATTTGGTGATATCGATGAATAAAATACAATTGTTGTTCAGTTAACGTGTGTGCTTATAATATGTGAGTGTCGCCTTTGATTAATTTTGCTATATTTGGTGATATCGATGAATAAAATACAATTGATGAATGCGGCATATCTCTTCTGTTACCGTGGGTGCTTCTAAAGTGTGAGGTGGAAGATATACAAATGATACCAAGTGTCGTCTTTGTTTAATTTTGCTATATTTGGTGATATCGATGAATAAAATACAATTGTTGTTCAGTTACCGTGTGTGCTTATAATTTGTGAGTGTCGCCTTTGATTAATTTTGCTATATTTGGTGATATCGATGAATAAAATACAATTGATGAATGCCGCATTTCTCTTCCGTTACCGTGTGTGCTTCTAAAGTGTGAGGTGGAAGATGCACAAATGCTATGAAGTGTCGTCTTTGTTTAATTTTGCTATATTTGGTGATATCGATTAATAAAATACAATTGTTGTTCAGTTAACGTGTGTGATAATAATTTGTGAGGTGGAAGATCTACAAATGATACGAAGTGCCGCCTTTGTTTAATTTTGCTATATTTGGTGATATCGATGAATAAAATACAATTGTTGTTCAGTTAACGTGTGTGATAATAATTTGTGAGGTGGAAGATCTACAAATGATACGAAGTGCCGTCTTTGATTAGTTTTTGTATATTTGGTGATATCGATTAATAAAATACAATTGTTGTTCAGTTAACGTGTGTGCTTATAATTTGTGAGTGTCGCCTTTGATTAATTTTGCTATATTTGGTGATATCGATGAATAAAATACAATTGATGAATGCCGCATTTCTCTTCCGTTACCGTGTGTGCTTCTAAAGTGTGAGGTGGAAGATGCATAAATGCTATGAAGTGTAGTCTTTGTTTAATTTTGCTATATTTGGTGATATCGATTAATAAAATACAATTGTTGTTCAGTTATCGTGTGTGCTTATGATTTCTGAGGTGGAAGATCTACAAATGATATGAAGTGTCGACTTTGTTTAATTTTGCTATACTTGGTGATATCAATGAATAGAATACAATTGTTGTTTACTTAACGTGTGTGCTTATAATTTGCGAGGTGGAAGATCCACAAATGATATAAAGCGTCGTCTTTGTTTAATTTTGCTATATTTGGTGATATCGATGAATAAAATACAATTGTTGTTCAGTTAACGTGTGTGATTATAATTTGTGAGGTGGAAGATCTACAAATGATACGAAGTGTCGTCTTTGATTAGTTTTTGTATATTTGGTGATATCGATGAATAAAGTACAATTGTTGTTCAGTTAACGTGTGTGCTTATAATTTGTGAGGTGGAGGATCCACAAATGATATGAAGTGTCGCCTTTGATTAATTTTGCTATATTTGGTGATATCGATGAATAAAATACAATTGATAAATGCGGTATTTCATTCCCGTTAACGTGTGTGCGTATTAAGTGTGAGGTTGGAGATCTACAAATGTATGAGGTGTGGCCTTTGATTAATTTTGCTATATTTTTTGATATCGATGAATAAAATACAATTGTTGTTCAGTTAACATGTGTGCTTATAATTTGTGAGGTGGAAGATCCACAAATGATATGAAGTGTCGCCTTTGATTAATTTTGCTATATTTATTGATATCGATGAATAAAATACAATTGTTGTTCAGTTAACGTGTGTGCTTATAATATGTGAGTGTCGCCTTTGATTAATTTTGCTATATTTGGTGATATCGATTAATAAAATACAATTGATGAATGCTTTATTTCATTCCCGTTAACGTGTGTGCGTATTAAGTGTGAGGTGGAAGATCTAAAAATGATATGAAGTACCGTCTGTGATTAAGTTTGCTAGATTTGCTGATATCGATGAATAAAATACAATGGTTGTTCAGTTAACGTGTGTGCTTATAAACTGTGAGGTGGAAGATATTCAAATGATATGAAGTGTCGTCTTTGTTCAACTTTGCTATATGTGGTGATATCGATGTGTGCTTATAAAGTGTGAGGTGGAAAATCCACAAATGACTTGAAGTGTCGTCCTTGAAAAATTTTGCTTTATTTGGTGATATCGATTAATAAAATACAATTGATGAATGCGGTATTTCTTTTCCGTTACCATGTGTGTTTATAAAGTGTGAGTTGGAAGATCTAAAAATGATATGAAGTACCGTCTGTGATTAATTTTGCTAGATTTGCTGATATCGATGAATAAAATACAATTGCTGTTCAGTTAACGTGTGTGCTTATAAAGTGTGAGGTGGAAGATATACAAATGATATGAAGTGTCGTCCTTGTTCAACTTTGCTATATGTGGTGATATCGATGTGTGCTTATAAAGTGTGAGGTGGAAAATCCACAAATGACTTGATGTGTCGTCCCAGAAAAATTTTGCTTTATTTGGTGATATCGATTAATAAAATACAATTGATGAATGCGGTATTTCATTCCCGTTAACGTGTGTGCGTATTAAGTGTGAGGTGGAAGATCTAAAAATGATATGAAGTACCGTCTGTGATTAAGTTTGCTAGATTTGGTGATATCGATGAATAAAATGCAATTAATGTATGCGGCATTTCTTTTCCGTTACCATGTGTGTTTATAAAGTGTGAATTGGAAGATCTAAAAACGATATGAAGTACCGTCTGTGATTAAGTTTGGTAGATTTGGTGATATCGATAAATAAAATACAATTGATGAATACGGCATTTCTTTTCCGTTACCGTGTGTGCCTGTAATTTGTGAGGTGGAAGATCTACAAATGATATGAAGTGTCGTCTTTGTTTAATTTTGCTATATTTGGTGATATCGATGAATAAAATACAATTGTTGTTCAGCTAACGTGTGTGCTTATAATATGTGAGTGTCGGCTTTGATTAATTTTGCTATATTTGGTGATATCGATGAATAAAATACAATTGATGAATGCGGCATTTCTCTTCCGTTACCGTGTGTGCTTCTAAAGTGTGAGGTGGAAGATGCACAAATGATATGAACTGTCGTCTTTGTTTAATTTTGCTATATTTGGTGATATCGATGAATAAAATACAATTGTTGTTCAGTTAATGTGTGTGCTTATAATTTGTGAGGTGGAAGATCCACAAATGATATGAAGTGTCGCCTTTGATTAATTTTGCTATATTTGGTGATATCGATGAATAAAATAAAAGTGTTTTGCAGCTAACGTGTGTGCTTATAATTTGTGATGTGGAAGATCTACAATTGATATGAAGTGTCGTCTTTGTTTAATTTTGCTATATTTGGTGATATCGATGAATAAAATACAATTGTTGTTCAGTTAACGTGTGTGCTTATAATATGTGAGTGTCGCCTTTGATTAATTTTGCTATATTTGGTGATATCGATGAATAAAATACAATTGATGAATGCGGCATTTCTCTTCCGTTACCGTGTGTGCTTCTAAAGTGTGAGGTGGAAGATATACAAATGATATCAAGTGTCGTCTTTGTTTAATTTTGCTATATTTGGTGATATCGATGAATAAAATACAATTGTTGTTCAGTTACCGTGTGTGCTTATAATTTGTGAGTGTCGCCTTTGATTAATTTTGCTATATTTGGTGATATCGATGAATAAAATACAATTGATGAATGCCGCATCTCTCTTCCATTACCGTGTGTGCTTCTAAAGGGTGAGGTGGAAGATGCACAAATGCTATGAAGTGTCGTCTTTGTTTAATTTTGCTATATTTGGTGATATCGATGAATAAAATACAATTGTTGTTCAGTTAACGTGTGCGCTTATAAGTTGTGAGGTGGAAGATCCACAAATGATATGAAGTGTCGCCTTTGATTAATTTTGCTATATTTGGTGATATCGATGAATAAACTAAAAGTGTTTTGCAGCTAACGTGTGTGCTTATAATTTGTGATGTGGAAGATCTACAATTGATATGAAGTGTCGTCTTTGTTTAATTTTGCTATATTTATTGATATCGATGAATAAAATACAATTGTTGTTCAGTTAACGTGTGTGCTTATAATATGTGAGTGTCGCCTTTGATTAATTTTGCTATATTTGGTGATATCGATGAATAAAATACAATTGATGAATGCGGCATATCTCTTCTGTTACCGTGTGTGCTTCTAAAGTGTGAGGTGGAAGATATACAAATGATACCAAGTGTCGTCTTTGTTTAATTTTGCTATATTTGGTGATATCGATGAATAAAATACAATTGTTGTTCAGTTACCGTGCGTGCTTATAATTTGTGAGTGTCGCCTTTGAATAATTTTGCTATATTTGGTGATATCGATGAATAAAATACAATTGATGAATGCCGCATTTCTCTTCCGTTACCGTGTGTGCTTCTAAAGTGTGAGGTGGAAGATGCACAAATGCTATGAAGTGTCGTCTTTGTTTAATTTTGCTATATTTGGTGATATCGATTAATAAAATACAATTGTTGTTCAGTTAGCGTGTGTGCTTATGATTTCTGAGGTGGAAGATCTACAAATGATATGAAGTGCCGCCTTTGATTAGTTTTTGTATATTTGGTGATATCGATTAATAAAATACAATTGTTGTTCAGTTAACGTGTGTGCTTATAATTTGTGAGTGTCGCCTTTGATTAATTTTGCTATATTTGGTGATATCGATGAATAAAATACAATTGATGAATGCCGCATTTCTCTTCCGTTACCGTGTGTGCTTCTAAAGTGTGAGGTGGAAGATGCATAAATGCTATGAAGTGTCGTCTTTGTTTAATTTTGCTATATTTGGTGATATCGATTAATAAAATACAATTGTTGTTCAGTTATCGTGTGTGCTTATGATTTCTGAGGTGGAAGATCTACAAATGATATGAAGTGTCGACTTTGTTTAATTTTGCTATACTTGGTGATATCAATGAATAGAATACAATTGTTGTTTACTTAACGTGTGTGCTTATAATTTGCGAGGTGGAAGATCCACAAATGATATAAAGCGTCGTCTTTGTTTAATTTTGCTATATTTGGTGATATCGATGAATAAAATACAATTGTTGTTCAGTTAACGTGTGTGCTTATAATTTGTGAGGTGGAAGATCTACAACTGATATGAAGTGCCGCCTTTGTTTAATTTTGCTTTATTTGGTGATATCGATTAATAAAATACAATTGATGAATGCGGTATTTCATTCCCGTTAACGTGTGTGCGTATTAAGTGTGAGTTGGAAGATCTAAAAATGATATGCAGTACCGTCTGTGATTAATTTTGCTAGATTTGCTGATATCGATCAATAATATACAATAAATGCATGCGGCATTTCTTTTCCGTTACCATGTGTGTTTATGACGTGTGAGGTGGAAGATCTAAAAATGATATGACGTACCGTCTGTGATTAAGTTTGCTAGATTTGGTGATATCGATGAAAAAGTACAATTAATGTATGCGGCATTTCTTTTCCGTTACCATGTGTGTTTATAAAGTGTGAATTGGAAGATCTAAAAATGATATGAAGTACCGTCTGTGATTAAGTTTGCTAGATTTGGTGTGTTTATAAAGTGTGAGTTGGAAGATCTAAAAATGATATGAAGTACCGTCTGTGATTAATTTTGCTAGATTTGCTGATATCGATCAATAATATACAATTGTTGTTCAGTTAACGTGTGTGCTTATAATTTGTGAGGTGGAAGATCTACAAATGATATGAAGTGCCGTCAGTGATTAATTTTGCTAGATTTGGTGATATCGATAAATAAAATACAATTAATGCATGCGACATTTCTTTTCCGTTACCATGTGTGTTTATAAAGTGTGAGGTGGAAGATCTAAAAATGATATGAAGTACCGTCTGTGATTAAGTTTGCTAGATTTGGTGATATCGATGAATAAAATACAATTAATGTATGCGACATTTCTTTTCCGTTACCATGTGTGTTTATAAAGTGTGAGTTGGAAGATCTAAAAATGATATGAAGTACCGTCTGTGATTAATTTTGCTAGATTTGCTGATATCGATCAATAATATACAATTGTTGTTCAGTTAACGTGTGTGCTTATAATTTGTGAGGTGGAAGATCTAAAAATGATATGAAGTACCGTCTGTGATTAATTTTGCTAGATTTGGTGATATCGATAAATAAAATACAATTAATGCATGCGACATTTCTTTTCCGTTACCATGTGTGTTTATAAAGTGTGAGGTGGAAGATATAAAAATGATATGAAGTACCGTCTGTGATTAAGTTTGCTAGATTTGCTGATATCGATGAATAAAATACAATGGTTGTTCAGTTAACGTGTGTGCTTATAAACTGTGAGGTGGAAGATATTCAAATGATATGAAGTGTCGTCTTTGTTCAACTTTGCTATATGTGGTGATATCGATGTGTGCTTATAAAGTGTGAGGTGGAAAATCCACAAATGACTTGAAGTGTCGTCCTTGAAAAATTTTGCTTTATTTGGTGATATCGATTAATAAAATACAATTGATGAATGCGGTATTTCTTTTCCGTTACCATGTGTGTTTATAAAGTGTGAGTTGGAAGATCTAAAAATGATATGAAGTACCGTCTGTGATTAATTTTGCTAGATTTGCTGATATCGATGAATAAAATACAATTGCTGTTCAGTTAACGTGTGTGCTTATAAAGTGTGAGGTGGAAGATATACAAATGATATGAAGTGTCGTCCTTGTTCAACTTTGCTATATGTGGTGATATCGATGTGTGCTTATAAAGTGTGAGGTGGAAAATCCACAAATGACTTGATGTGTCGTCCCAGAAAAATTTTGCTTTATTTGGTGATATCGATTAATAAAATACAATTGATGAATGCGGTATTTCATTCCCGTTAACGTGTGTGCGTATTAAGTGTGAGGTGGAAGATCTAAAAATGATATGAAGTACCGTCTGTGATTAAGTTTGCTAGATTTGGTGATATCGATGAATAAAATGCAATTAATGTATGCGGCATTTCTTTTCCGTTACCATGTGTGTTTATAAAGTGTGAATTGGAAGATCTAAAAACGATATGAAGTACCGTCTGTGATTAAGTTTGGTAGATTTGGTGATATCGATAAATAAAATACAATTGATGAATACGGCATTTCTTTTCCGTTACCGTGTGTGCCTGTAATTTGTGAGGTGGAAGATCTACAAATGATATGAAGTGTCGTCTTTGTTTAATTTTGCTATATTTGGTGATATCGATGAATAAAATACAATTGTTGTTCAGCTAACGTGTGTGCTTATAATATGTGAGTGTCGGCTTTGATTAATTTTGCTATATTTGGTGATATCGATGAATAAAATACAATTGATGAATGCGGCATTTCTCTTCCGTTACCGTGTGTGCTTCTAAAGTGTGAGGTGGAAGATGCACAAATGATATGAACTGTCGTCTTTGTTTAATTTTGCTATATTTGGTGATATCGATGAATAAAATACAATTGTTGTTCAGTTAATGTGTGTGCTTATAATTTGTGAGGTGGAAGATCCACAAATGATATGAAGTGTCGCCTTTGATTAATTTTGCTATATTTGGTGATATCGATGAATAAAATAAAAGTGTTTTGCAGCTAACGTGTGTGCTTATAATTTGTGATGTGGAAGATCTACAATTGATATGAAGTGTCGTCTTTGTTTAATTTTGCTATATTTGGTGATATCGATGAATAAAATACAATTGTTGTTCAGTTAACGTGTGTGCTTATAATATGTGAGTGTCGCCTTTGATTAATTTTGCTATATTTGGTGATATCGATGAATAAAATACAATTGATGAATGCGGCATTTCTCTTCCGTTACCGTGTGTGCTTCTAAAGTGTGAGGTGGAAGATATACAAATGATATCAAGTGTCGTCTTTGTTTAATTTTGCTATATTTGGTGATATCGATGAATAAAATACAATTGTTGTTCAGTTACCGTGTGTGCTTATAATTTGTGAGTGTCGCCTTTGATTAATTTTGCTATATTTGGTGATATCGATGAATAAAATACAATTGATGAATGCCGCATCTCTCTTCCATTACCGTGTGTGCTTCTAAAGGGTGAGGTGGAAGATGCACAAATGCTATGAAGTGTCGTCTTTGTTTAATTTTGCTATATTTGGTGATATCGATGAATAAAATACAATTGTTGTTCAGTTAACGTGTGCGCTTATAAGTTGTGAGGTGGAAGATCCACAAATGATATGAAGTGTCGCCTTTGATTAATTTTGCTATATTTGGTGATATCGATGAATAAACTAAAAGTGTTTTGCAGCTAACGTGTGTGCTTATAATTTGTGATGTGGAAGATCTACAATTGATATGAAGTGTCGTCTTTGTTTAATTTTGCTATATTTATTGATATCGATGAATAAAATACAATTGTTGTTCAGTTAACGTGTGTGCTTATAATATGTGAGTGTCGCCTTTGATTAATTTTGCTATATTTGGTGATATCGATGAATAAAATACAATTGATGAATGCGGCATATCTCTTCTGTTACCGTGTGTGCTTCTAAAGTGTGAGGTGGAAGATATACAAATGATACCAAGTGTCGTCTTTGTTTAATTTTGCTATATTTGGTGATATCGATGAATAAAATACAATTGTTGTTCAGTTACCGTGCGTGCTTATAATTTGTGAGTGTCGCCTTTGAATAATTTTGCTATATTTGGTGATATCGATGAATAAAATACAATTGATGAATGCCGCATTTCTCTTCCGTTACCGTGTGTGCTTCTAAAGTGTGAGGTGGAAGATGCACAAATGCTATGAAGTGTCGTCTTTGTTTAATTTTGCTATATTTGGTGATATCGATTAATAAAATACAATTGTTGTTCAGTTAGCGTGTGTGCTTATGATTTCTGAGGTGGAAGATCTACAAATGATATGAAGTGCCGCCTTTGATTAGTTTTTGTATATTTGGTGATATCGATTAATAAAATACAATTGTTGTTCAGTTAACGTGTGTGCTTATAATTTGTGAGTGTCGCCTTTGATTAATTTTGCTATATTTGGTGATATCGATGAATAAAATACAATTGATGAATGCCGCATTTCTCTTCCGTTACCGTGTGTGCTTCTAAAGTGTGAGGTGGAAGATGCATAAATGCTATGAAGTGTCGTCTTTGTTTAATTTTGCTATATTTGGTGATATCGATTAATAAAATACAATTGTTGTTCAGTTATCGTGTGTGCTTATGATTTCTGAGGTGGAAGATCTACAAATGATATGAAGTGTCGACTTTGTTTAATTTTGCTATACTTGGTGATATCAATGAATAGAATACAATTGTTGTTTACTTAACGTGTGTGCTTATAATTTGCGAGGTGGAAGATCCACAAATGATATAAAGCGTCGTCTTTGTTTAATTTTGCTATATTTGGTGATATCGATGAATAAAATACAATTGTTGTTCAGTTAACGTGTGTGCTTATAATTTGTGAGGTGGAAGATCTACAACTGATATGAAGTGCCGCCTTTGTTTAATTTTGCTTTATTTGGTGATATCGATTAATAAAATACAATTGATGAATGCGGTATTTCATTCCCGTTAACGTGTGTGCGTATTAAGTGTGAGTTGGAAGATCTAAAAATGATATGCAGTACCGTCTGTGATTAATTTTGCTAGATTTGCTGATATCGATCAATAATATACAATAAATGCATGCGGCATTTCTTTTCCGTTACCATGTGTGTTTATGACGTGTGAGGTGGAAGATCTAAAAATGATATGACGTACCGTCTGTGATTAAGTTTGCTAGATTTGGTGATATCGATGAAAAAGTACAATTAATGTATGCGGCATTTCTTTTCCGTTACCATGTGTGTTTATAAAGTGTGAATTGGAAGATCTAAAAATGATATGAAGTACCGTCTGTGATTAAGTTTGCTAGATTTGGTGTGTTTATAAAGTGTGAGTTGGAAGATCTAAAAATGATATGAAGTACCGTCTGTGATTAATTTTGCTAGATTTGCTGATATCGATCAATAATATACAATTGTTGTTCAGTTAACGTGTGTGCTTATAATTTGTGAGGTGGAAGATCTACAAATGATATGAAGTGCCGTCAGTGATTAAGTTTGCTAGATTTGGTGATATCGATAAATAAAATACAATTAATGCATGCGACATTTCTTTTCCGTTACCATGTGTGTTTATAAAGTGTGAGGTGGAAGATCTAAAAATGATATGAAGTACCGTCTGTGATTAAGTTTGCTAGATTTGGTGATATCGATGAATAAAATACAATTAATGTATGCGACATTTCTTTTCCGTTACCATGTGTGTTTATAAAGTGTGAGTTGGAAGATCTAAAAATGATATGAAGTACCGTCTGTGATTAATTTTGCTAGATTTGCTGATATCGATCAATAATATACAATTGCTGTTCAGTTAACGTGTGTGCTTATAATTTGTGAGGTGGAAGATCTAAAAATGATATGAAGTACCGTCTGTGATTAATTTTGCTAGATTTGGTGATATCGATAAATAAAATACAATTAATGCATGCGACATTTCTTTTCCGTTACCATGTGTGTTTATAAAGTGTGAGGTGGAAGATATAAAAATGATATGAAGTACCGTCTGTGATTAAGATTGCTAGATTTGGTGATATCGATAAATAAAATACAATTGATGAATACGGCATTTTCTTTCCGTTACCGTGTGTGTCTATAATTTGTGAGGTGGAAGATCTACAAATGATATGAAGTGCCGTCAGTGATTAAGTTTGCTAGATTTGGTGATATCGATGAATAAAATACAATTAATGTATGCGACATTTCTTTTCCGTTACCATGTGTGTTTATAAAGTGTGAGGTGGAAGATCTAAAAATGATATGAAGTACCGTCTGTGATTAAGTTTGCTAGATTTGGTGATATCGATGAATAAAATACAATTAATGTATGCGACATTTCTTTTCCGTTACCATGTGTGTTTATAAAGTGTGAGGTGGAAGATCTAAAAATGATATGAAGTACCGTCTGTGATTAATTTTGCTAGATTTGCTGATATCGATCAATAATATACAATTGTTGTTCAGTTAACGTGTGTGCTTATAATTTGTGAGGTGGAAGATCTAAAAATGATATGAAGTACCGTCTGTGATTAAGTTTGCTAGATTTGCTGATATCGATCAATAATATACAATTGTTGTTCAGCTAACGTGTGTGCTTATAATTTGTGAGGTGGAAGATCTACAAATGATATGAGGTGCCATCAGTGTTTAATTTTGCTAGATTTGGTGATATCGATAAATAAAATACAATTAATGCATGCGACATTTCTTTTCCGTTACCATGTGTGTTTATAAAGTGTGAGGTGGAAGATCTAAAAATGATATGAAGTACCGTCTGTGATTAAGTTTGCTAGATTTGGTGATATCGATGAATAAAATACAATTAATGTATGCGACATTTCTTTTCCGTTACCATGTGTGTTTATAAAGTGTGAGTTGGAAGATCTAAAAATGATATGAAGTACCGTCTGTGATTAATTTTGTTAGATTTGCTGATATCGATCAATAATATACAATTGTTGTTCAGTTAACGTGTGTGCTTATAATTTGTGAGGTGGAAGATCTACAAATGATATGAAGTGCCGTCAGTGATTAATTTTGCTAGATTTGGTGATATCGGTAAATAAAATCCATGTATGCGACATTTCTTTTCCGTTACCATGTGTGTTTATAAAGTGTGAATTGGAAGATCTAAAAATGATATGAAGTACCGTCTGTGATTAAGTTTGCTAGATTTGGTGTGTTTATAAAGTGTGAGTTGGAAGATCTAAAAATGATATGAAGTACCGTTTGTGATTAATTTTGCTAGATTTGCTGATATTGATCAATAATATACAATTGTTGTTCAGTTAACGTGTGTGCTTATAATTTGTGAGGTGGAAGATCTACAAATGATATGAAGTGCCGTCTGTGATTAAGTTTGCTAGATTTGGTGATATCGATTAATAAAATACAATTAATGTATGCGACATTTCTTTTCCGTTACCATGTGTGTTTATAAAGTGTGAGTTGGAAGATCTAAAAATGATATGAAGTACCGTCTGTGATTAATTTTGCTAGATTTGCTGATATCGATCAATAATATACAATTGTTGTTCAGTTAACGTGTGTGCTTATAATTTGTGAGGTGGAAGATCTACAAATGATATGAAGTGCCGTCAGTGATTAATTTTGCTAGATTTGGTGATATCGGTAAATAAAATACAATTAATGTATGCGACATTTCTTTTCCGTTACCATGTGTGTTTATAAAGTGTGAATTGGAAGATCTAAAAATGATATGAAGTACCGTCTGTGATTAAGTTTGCTAGATTTGGTGTGTTTATAAAGTGTGAGTTGGAAGATCTAAAAATGATATGAAGTACCGTTTGTGATTAATTTTGCTAGATTTGCTGATATCGATCAATAATATACAATTGTTGTTCAGTTAACGTGTGTGCTTATAATTTGTGAGGTGGAAGATCTACAAATGATATGAAGTGCCGTCAGTGATTAATTTTGCTAGATTTGGTGATATCGATAAATAAAATACAATTAATGCATGCGACATTTCTTTTCCGTTACCATGTGTGTTTACAAAGTGTGAGGTGGAAGATCTAAAAATGATATGAAGTACCGTCTGTGATTAAGTTTGCTAGATTTGGTGATATCGATGAATAAAATACAATTAATGTATACGACATTTCTTTTCCGTTACCATGTGTGTTTATAAAGTGTGAGTTGGAAGATCTAAAAATGATATGAAGTACCGTCTGTGATTAATTTTGCTAGATTTGGTGATATCGGTAAATAAAATACAATTAATGCATGCGGCATTTCTTTTCCGTTACCATGTGTGTTTATAAAGTGTGAGGTGGAAGATATAAAAATGATATGAAGTACCGTCTGTGATTAAGTTTGCTAGATTTGGTGTGTTTATAAAGTGTGAGTTGGAAGATCTAAAAATGATATGAAGTACCGTTTGTGATTAATTTTGCTAGATTTGCTGATATTGATCAATAATATACAATTGTTGTTCAGTTAACGTGTGTGCTTATAATTTGTGAGGTGGAAGATCTAAAAATGATATGAAGTACCGTCTGTGATTAAGTTTGCTAGATTTGGTGTGTTTATAAAGTGTGAGTTGGAAGATCTAAAAATGATATGAAGTACCGTTTGTGATTAATTTTGCTAGATTTGCTGATATCGATCAATAATATACAATTGTTGTTCAGTTAACGTGTGTGCTTATAATTTGTGAGGTGGAAGATCTACAAATGATATGAAGTGCCGTCAGTGATTAATTTTGCTAGATTTGGTGATATCGATAAATAAAATACAATTAATGCATGCGACATTTCTTTTCCGTTACCATGTGTGTTTACAAAGTGTGAGGTGGAAGATCTAAAAATGATATGAAGTACCGTCTGTGATTAAGTTTGCTAGATTTGGTGATATCGATGAATAAAATACAATTAATGTATACGACATTTCTTTTCCGTTACCATGTGTGTTTATAAAGTGTGAGTTGGAAGATCTAAAAATGATATGAAGTACCGTCTGTGATTAATTTTGCTAGATTTGGTGATATCGGTAAATAAAATACAATTAATGCATGCGGCATTTCTTTTCCGTTACCATGTGTGTTTATGACGTGTGAGGTGGAAGATCTAAAAATGATATGACGTACCGTCTGTGATTAAGTTTGCTAGATTTGGTGATATCGATGAAAAAGTACAATTAATGTATGCGGCATTTCTTTTCCGTTACCATGTGTGTTTATAAAGTGTGAATTGGAAGATCTAAAAATGATATGAAGTACCGTCTGTGATTAAGTTTGCTAGATTTGGTGTGTTTATAAAGTGTGAGTTGGAAGATCTAAAAATGATATGAAGTACCGTCTGTGATTAATTTTGCTAGATTTGCTGATATCGATCAATAATATACAATTGTTGTTCAGTTAACGTGTGTGCTTATAATTTGTGAGGTGGAAGATCTACAAATGATATGAAGTGCCGTCAGTGATTAAGTTTGCTAGATTTGGTGATATCGATAAATAAAATACAATTAATGCATGCGACATTTCTTTTCCGTTACCATGTGTGTTTATAAAGTGTGAGGTGGAAGATCTAAAAATGATATGAAGTACCGTCTGTGATTAAGTTTGCTAGATTTGGTGATATCGATGAATAAAATACAATTAATGTATGCGACATTTCTTTTCCGTTACCATGTGTGTTTATAAAGTGTGAGTTGGAAGATCTAAAAATGATATGAAGTACCGTCTGTGATTAATTTTGCTAGATTTGCTGATATCGATCAATAATATACAATTGCTGTTCAGTTAACGTGTGTGCTTATAATTTGTGAGGTGGAAGATCTAAAAATGATATGAAGTACCGTCTGTGATTAATTTTGCTAGATTTGGTGATATCGATAAATAAAATACAATTAATGCATGCGACATTTCTTTTCCGTTACCATGTGTGTTTATAAAGTGTGAGGTGGAAGATATAAAAATGATATGAAGTACCGTCTGTGATTAAGATTGCTAGATTTGGTGATATCGATAAATAAAATACAATTGATGAATACGGCATTTTCTTTCCGTTACCGTGTGTGTCTATAATTTGTGAGGTGGAAGATCTACAAATGATATGAAGTGCCGTCAGTGATTAAGTTTGCTAGATTTGGTGATATCGATGAATAAAATACAATTAATGTATGCGACATTTCTTTTCCGTTACCATGTGTGTTTATAAAGTGTGAGGTGGAAGATCTAAAAATGATATGAAGTACCGTCTGTGATTAAGTTTGCTAGATTTGGTGATATCGATGAATAAAATACAATTAATGTATGCGACATTTCTTTTCCGTTACCATGTGTGTTTATAAAGTGTGAGGTGGAAGATCTAAAAATGATATGAAGTACCGTCTGTGATTAATTTTGCTAGATTTGCTGATATCGATCAATAATATACAATTGTTGTTCAGTTAACGTGTGTGCTTATAATTTGTGAGGTGGAAGATCTAAAAATGATATGAAGTACCGTCTGTGATTAAGTTTGCTAGATTTGCTGATATCGATCAATAATATACAATTGTTGTTCAGCTAACGTGTGTGCTTATAATTTGTGAGGTGGAAGATCTACAAATGATATGAGGTGCCATCAGTGTTTAATTTTGCTAGATTTGGTGATATCGATAAATAAAATACAATTAATGCATGCGACATTTCTTTTCCGTTACCATGTGTGTTTATAAAGTGTGAGGTGGAAGATCTAAAAATGATATGAAGTACCGTCTGTGATTAAGTTTGCTAGATTTGGTGATATCGATGAATAAAATACAATTAATGTATGCGACATTTCTTTTCCGTTACCATGTGTGTTTATAAAGTGTGAGTTGGAAGATCTAAAAATGATATGAAGTACCGTCTGTGATTAATTTTGTTAGATTTGCTGATATCGATCAATAATATACAATTGTTGTTCAGTTAACGTGTGTGCTTATAATTTGTGAGGTGGAAGATCTACAAATGATATGAAGTGCCGTCAGTGATTAATTTTGCTAGATTTGGTGATATCGGTAAATAAAATCCATGTATGCGACATTTCTTTTCCGTTACCATGTGTGTTTATAAAGTGTGAATTGGAAGATCTAAAAATGATATGAAGTACCGTCTGTGATTAAGTTTGCTAGATTTGGTGTGTTTATAAAGTGTGAGTTGGAAGATCTAAAAATGATATGAAGTACCGTTTGTGATTAATTTTGCTAGATTTGCTGATATTGATCAATAATATACAATTGTTGTTCAGTTAACGTGTGTGCTTATAATTTGTGAGGTGGAAGATCTACAAATGATATGAAGTGCCGTCTGTGATTAAGTTTGCTAGATTTGGTGATATCGATTAATAAAATACAATTAATGTATGCGACATTTCTTTTCCGTTACCATGTGTGTTTATAAAGTGTGAGTTGGAAGATCTAAAAATGATATGAAGTACCGTCTGTGATTAATTTTGCTAGATTTGCTGATATCGATCAATAATATACAATTGTTGTTCAGTTAACGTGTGTGCTTATAATTTGTGAGGTGGAAGATCTACAAATGATATGAAGTGCCGTCAGTGATTAATTTTGCTAGATTTGGTGATATCGGTAAATAAAATACAATTAATGTATGCGACATTTCTTTTCCGTTACCATGTGTGTTTATAAAGTGTGAATTGGAAGATCTAAAAATGATATGAAGTACCGTCTGTGATTAAGTTTGCTAGATTTGGTGTGTTTATAAAGTGTGAGTTGGAAGATCTAAAAATGATATGAAGTACCGTTTGTGATTAATTTTGCTAGATTTGCTGATATCGATCAATAATATACAATTGTTGTTCAGTTAACGTGTGTGCTTATAATTTGTGAGGTGGAAGATCTACAAATGATATGAAGTGCCGTCAGTGATTAATTTTGCTAGATTTGGTGATATCGATAAATAAAATACAATTAATGCATGCGACATTTCTTTTCCGTTACCATGTGTGTTTACAAAGTGTGAGGTGGAAGATCTAAAAATGATATGAAGTACCGTCTGTGATTAAGTTTGCTAGATTTGGTGATATCGATGAATAAAATACAATTAATGTATACGACATTTCTTTTCCGTTACCATGTGTGTTTATAAAGTGTGAGTTGGAAGATCTAAAAATGATATGAAGTACCGTCTGTGATTAATTTTGCTAGATTTGGTGATATCGGTAAATAAAATACAATTAATGCATGCGGCATTTCTTTTCCGTTACCATGTGTGTTTATAAAGTGTGAGGTGGAAGATATAAAAATGATATGAAGTACCGTCTGTGATTAAGATTGCTAGATTTGGTGATATCGATAAATAAAATACAATTGATGAATACGGCATTTCCTTTCCGTTACCGTGTGTGTCTATAATTTGTGAGGTGGAAGATCTACAAATGATATGAAGTGCCGTCAGTGATTAAGTTTGCTAGATTTGGTGATATCGATGAATAAAATACAATTAATATATGCGGCATTTCTTTTTCGTTACCATGTGTGTTTATAAAGTGTGAGGTGGAAGATCTAAAAATGATATGAAGTACCGTCTGTGATTAAAATTGCTAGATTTGGTGATATCGATCATTAATATACAATTGTTGTTCAGTTAACGTGTGTGCTTATAATTTGTGAGGTGGAAGATCTACAAATGATATGAAGTGCCGTCAGTGATTAATTTTGCTGGATTTGGTGATATCGGTAAATAAAATACAATTAATGCATGCGGCATTTCTTTTCCGTTACCATGTGTGTTTATAAAGTGTGAGTTGGAAGATCTAAAAATGATATGAATTACCGTCTGTGATTAATTTTGCTAGATTTGCTGATATCGATCATTAATATACAATTGTTGTTCAGTTAACGTGTGTGCTTATAATTTGTGAGGTGGAAGATCTACAAATGATATGAAGTGCCGTCAGTGATTAATTTTGCTAGATTTGGTGATATCGGTAAATAAAATACAATTGATGAATACGGCATTTCCTTTCCGTTACCATGTGTGTCTATAAAGTGTGAGTTGGAAGATCTAAAAATGATATGAAGTACCGTCTGTGATTAATTTTGCTAGATTTGCTGATATCGATGAATAAAATACAATTAATATATGCGGCATTTCTTTTCCGTTACCATGTGTGTTTACAAAGTGTGAGGTGGAAGATCTAAAAATGATATGAAGTACCGTCTGTGATTAAGTTTGCTAGATTTGGTGATATCGATGAATAAAATACAATTAATGTATACGACATTTCTTTTCCGTTACCATGTGTGTTTATAAAGTGTGAGTTGGAAGATCTAAAAATGATATGAAGTACCGTCTGTGATTAATTTTGCTAGATTTGGTGATATCGGTAAATAAAATACAATTAATGCATGCGGCATTTCTTTTCCGTTACCATGTGTGTTTATAAAGTGTGAGGGGGAAGATATAAAAATGATATGAAGTACCGTCTGTGATTAAGATTGCTAGATTTGGTGATATCGATAAATAAAATACAATTGATGAATACGGCATTTCCTTTCCGTTACCGTGTGTGTCTATAATTTGTGAGGTGGAAGATCTACAAATGATATGAAGTGCCGTCAGTGATTAAGTTTGCTAGATTTGGTGATATCGATGAATAAAATACAATTAATATATGCGGCATTTCTTTTTCGTTACCATGTGTGTTTATAAAGTGTGAGGTGGAAGATCTAAAAATGATATGAAGTACCGTCTGTGATTAATTTTGCTAGATTTGGTGATATCGGTAAATAAAATACAATTAATGCATGCGGCATTTCTTTTCCGTTACCATGTGTGTTTATAAAGTGTGAGTTGGAAGATCTACAAATGATATGAAGTACCGTCTGTGATTAATTTTGCTAGATTTGGTGATATCGATAAATAAAATACAATTAATGCATGCGACATTTCTTTTCCGTTACCATGTGTGTTTACAAAGTGTGAGGTGGAAGATCTAAAAATGATATGAAGTACCGTCTGTGATTAAGTTTGCTAGATTTGGTGATATCGATGAATAAAATACAATTAATGTATACGACATTTCTTTTCCGTTACCATGTGTGTTTATAAAGTGTGAGTTGGAAGATCTAAAAATGATATGAAGTACCGTCTGTGATTAATTTTGCTAGATTTGGTGATATCGGTAAATAAAATACAATTAATGCATGCGGCATTTCTTTTCCGTTACCATGTGTGTTTATAAAGTGTGAGTTGGAAGATCTACAAATGATATGAAGTACCGTCTGTGATTAATTTTGCTAGATTTGGTGATATCGATAAATAAAATACAATTAATGCATGCGACATTTCTTTTCCGTTACCATGTGTGTTTACAAAGTGTGAGGTGGAAGATCTAAAAATGATATGAAGTACCGTCTGTGATTAAGTTTGCTAGATTTGGTGATATCGATGAATAAAATACAATTAATGTATACGACATTTCTTTTCCGTTACCATGTGTGTTTACAAAGTGTGAGGTGGAAGATCTAAAAATGATATGAAGTACCGTCTGTGATTAAGTTTGCTAGATTTGGTGATATCGATAAATAAAATACAATTAATGTATACGACATTTCTTTTCCGTTACCATGTGTGTTTATAAAGTGTGAGTTGGAAGATCTAAAAATGATATGAAGTACCGTCTGTGATTAATTTTGCTAGATTTGGTGATATCGGTAAATAAAATACAATTAATGCATGCGGCATTTCTTTTCCGTTACCATGTGTGTTTATAAAGTGTGAGTTGGAAGATCTAAAAATGATATGAAGTACCGTTTGTGATTAATTTTGCTAGATTTGCTGATATCGATCAATAATATACAATTGTTGTTCAGTTAACGTGTGTGCTTATAATTTGTGAGGTGGAAGATCTACAAATGATATGAAGTGCCGTCAGTGATTAATTTTGCTAGATTTGGTGATATCGATAAATAAAATACAATTAATGCATGCGACATTTCTTTTCCGTTACCATGTGTGTTTATAAAGTGTGAGTTGGAAGATCTAAAAATGATATGAAGTACCGTCTGTGATTAATTTTGCTAGATTTGGTGATATCGGTAAATAAAATACAATTAATGCATGCGGCATTTCTTTTCCGTTACCATGTGTGTTTACAAAGTGTGAGGTGGAAGATCTAAAAATGATATGAAGTACCGTCTGTGATTAAGTTTGCTAGATTTGGTGATATCGATGAATAAAATACAATTAATGTATACGACATTTCTTTTCCGTTACCATGTGTGTTTATAAAGTGTGAGTTGGAAGATCTAAAAATGATATGAAGTACCGTCTGTGATTAATTTTGCTAGATTTGGTGATATCGGTAAATAAAATACAATTAATGCATGCGGCATTTCTTTTCCGTTACCATGTGTGTTTATAAAGTGTGAGGTGGAAGATATAAAAATGATATGAAGTACCGTCTGTGATTAAGATTGCTAGATTTGGTGATATCGATAAATAAAATACAATTGATGAATACGGCATTTCCTTTCCGTTACCGTGTGTGTCTATAATTTGTGAGGTGGAAGATCTACAAATGATATGAAGTGCCGTCAGTGATTAAGTTTGCTAGATTTGGTGATATCGATGAATAAAATACAATTAATATATGCGGCATTTCTTTTTCGTTACCATGTGTGTTTATAAAGTGTGAGGTGGAAGATCTAAAAATGATATGAAGTACCGTCTGTGATTAAAATTGCTAGATTTGGTGATATCGATCATTAATATACAATTGTTGTTCAGTTAACGTGTGTGCTTATAATTTGTGAGGTGGAAGATCTACAAATGATATGAAGTGCCGTCAGTGATTAATTTTGCTAGATTTGGTGATATCGGTAAATAAAATACAATTAATGCATGCGGCATTTCTTTTCCGTTACCATGTGTGTTTATAAAGTGTGAGTTGGAAGATCTAAAAATGATATGAATTACCGTCTGTGATTAATTTTGCTAGATTTGCTGATATCGATCATTAATATACAATTGTTGTTCAGTTAACGTGTGTGCTTATAATTTGTGAGGTGGAAGATCTACAAATGATATGAAGTGCCGTCAGTGATTAATTTTGCTAGATTTGGTGATATCGGTAAATAAAATACAATTGATGAATACGGCATTTCCTTTCCGTTACCATGTGTGTCTATAAAGTGTGAGTTGGAAGATCTAAAAATGATATGAAGTACCGTCTGTGATTAATTTTGCTAGATTTGCTGATATCGATGAATAAAATACAATTAATATATGCGGCATTTCTTTTCCGTTACCATGTGTGTTTACAAAGTGTGAGGTGGAAGATCTAAAAATGATATGAAGTACCGTCTGTGATTAAGTTTGCTAGATTTGGTGATATCGATGAATAAAATACAATTAATGTATACGACATTTCTTTTCCGTTACCATGTGTGTTTATAAAGTGTGAGTTGGAAGATCTAAAAATGATATGAAGTACCGTCTGTGATTAATTTTGCTAGATTTGGTGATATCGGTAAATAAAATACAATTAATGCATGCGGCATTTCTTTTCCGTTACCATGTGTGTTTATAAAGTGTGAGGTGGAAGATATAAAAATGATATGAAGTACCGTCTGTGATTAAGATTGCTAGATTTGGTGATATCGATAAATAAAATACAATTGATGAATACGGCATTTCCTTTCCGTTACCGTGTGTGTCTATAATTTGTGAGGTGGAAGATCTACAAATGATATGAAGTGCCGTCAGTGATTAAGTTTGCTAGATTTGGTGATATCGATGAATAAAATACAATTAATATATGCGGCATTTCTTTTTCGTTACCATGTGTGTTTATAAAGTGTGAGGTGGAAGATCTAAAAATGATATGAAGTACCGTCTGTGATTAATTTTGCTAGATTTGGTGATATCGGTAAATAAAATACAATTAATGCATGCGGCATTTCTTTTCCGTTACCATGTGTGTTTATAAAGTGTGAGTTGGAAGATCTACAAATGATATGAAGTACCGTCTGTGATTAATTTTGCTAGATTTGGTGATATCGATAAATAAAATACAATTAATGCATGCGACATTTCTTTTCCGTTACCATGTGTGTTTACAAAGTGTGAGGTGGAAGATCTAAAAATGATATGAAGTACCGTCTGTGATTAAGTTTGCTAGATTTGGTGATATCGATGAATAAAATACAATTAATGTATACGACATTTCTTTTCCGTTACCATGTGTGTTTATAAAGTGTGAGTTGGAAGATCTAAAAATGATATGAAGTACCGTCTGTGATTAATTTTGCTAGATTTGGTGATATCGGTAAATAAAATACAATTAATGCATGCGGCATTTCTTTTCCGTTACCATGTGTGTTTATAAAGTGTGAGTTGGAAGATCTACAAATGATATGAAGTACCGTCTGTGATTAATTTTGCTAGATTTGGTGATATCGATAAATAAAATACAATTAATGCATGCGACATTTCTTTTCCGTTACCATGTGTGTTTACAAAGTGTGAGGTGGAAGATCTAAAAATGATATGAAGTACCGTCTGTGATTAAGTTTGCTAGATTTGGTGATATCGATGAATAAAATACAATTAATGTATACGACATTTCTTTTCCGTTACCATGTGTGTTTATAAAGTGTGAGTTGGAAGATCTAAAAATGATATGAAGTACCGTCTGTGATTAATTTTGCTAGATTTGGTGATATCGGTAAATAAAATACAATTAATGCATGCGGCATTTCTTTTCCGTTACCATGTGTGTTTATAAAGTGTGAGGTGGAAGATATAAAAATGATATGAAGTACCGTCTGTGATTAAGATTGCTAGATTTGGTGATATCGATAAATAAAATACAATTGATGAATACGGCATTTCCTTTCCGTTACCGTGTGTGTCTATAATTTGTGAGGTGGAAGATCTACAAATGATATGAAGTGCCGTCAGTGATTAAGTTTGCTAGATTTGGTGATATCGATGAATAAAATACAATTAATATATGCGGCATTTCTTTTTCGTTACCATGTGTGTTTATAAAGTGTGAGGTGGAAGATCTAAAAATGATATGAAGTACCGTCTGTGATTAAAATTGCTAGATTTGGTGATATCGATCATTAATATACAATTGTTGTTCAGTTAACGTGTGTGCTTATAATTTGTGAGGTGGAAGATCTACAAATGATATGAAGTGCCGTCAGTGATTAATTTTGCTAGATTTGGTGATATCGGTAAATAAAATACAATTAATGCATGCGGCATTTCTTTTCCGTTACCATGTGTGTTTATAAAGTGTGAGTTGGAAGATCTACAAATGATATGAAGTGCCGTCAGTGATTAATTTTGCTAGATTTGGTGATATCGGTAAATAAAATACAATTAATGTATGCGACATTTCTTTTCCGTTACCATGTGTGTTTATAAAGTGTGAATTGGAAGATCTAAAAATGATATGAAGTACCGTCTGTGATTAAGTTTGCTAGATTTGGTGTGTTTATAAAGTGTGAGTTGGAAGATCTAAAAATGATATGAAGTACCGTTTGTGATTAATTTTGCTAGATTTGCTGATATCGATCAATAATATACAATTGTTGTTCAGTTAACGTGTGTGCTTATAATTTGTGAGGTGGAAGATCTACAAATGATATGAAGTGCCGTCAGTGATTAATTTTGCTAGATTTGGTGATATCGATAAATAAAATACAATTAATGCATGCGACATTTCTTTTCCGTTACCATGTGTGTTTACAAAGTGTGAGGTGGAAGATCTAAAAATGATATGAAGTACCGTCTGTGATTAAGTTTGCTAGATTTGGTGATATCGATGAATAAAATACAATTAATGTATACGACATTTCTTTTCCGTTACCATGTGTGTTTATAAAGTGTGAGTTGGAAGATCTAAAAATGATATGAAGTACCGTCTGTGATTAATTTTGCTAGATTTGGTGATATCGGTAAATAAAATACAATTAATGCATGCGGCATTTCTTTTCCGTTACCATGTGTGTTTATAAAGTGTGAGGTGGAAGATATAAAAATGATATGAAGTACCGTCTGTGATTAAGATTGCTAGATTTGGTGATATCGATAAATAAAATACAATTGATGAATACGGCATTTCCTTTCCGTTACCGTGTGTGTCTATAATTTGTGAGGTGGAAGATCTACAAATGATATGAAGTGCCGTCAGTGATTAAGTTTGCTAGATTTGGTGATATCGATGAATAAAATACAATTAATATATGCGGCATTTCTTTTTCGTTACCATGTGTGTTTATAAAGTGTGAGGTGGAAGATCTAAAAATGATATGAAGTACCGTCTGTGATTAAAATTGCTAGATTTGGTGATATCGATCATTAATATACAATTGTTGTTCAGTTAACGTGTGTGCTTATAATTTGTGAGGTGGAAGATCTACAAATGATATGAAGTGCCGTCAGTGATTAATTTTGCTAGATTTGGTGATATCGGTAAATAAAATACAATTAATGCATGCGGCATTTCTTTTCCGTTACCATGTGTGTTTATAAAGTGTGAGTTGGAAGATCTAAAAATGATATGAATTACCGTCTGTGATTAATTTTGCTAGATTTGCTGATATCGATCATTAATATACAATTGTTGTTCAGTTAACGTGTGTGCTTATAATTTGTGAGGTGGAAGATCTACAAATGATATGAAGTGCCGTCAGTGATTAATTTTGCTAGATTTGGTGATATCGGTAAATAAAATACAATTGATGAATACGGCATTTCCTTTCCGTTACCATGTGTGTCTATAAAGTGTGAGTTGGAAGATCTAAAAATGATATGAAGTACCGTCTGTGATTAATTTTGCTAGATTTGCTGATATCGATCAATAATATACAATTGTTGTTCAGCTAACGTGTGTGCTTATAATTTGTGAGGTGGAAGATCTACAAATGATATGAAGTGCCATCAGTGTTTAATTTTGCTAGATTTGGTGATATCGATGAATAAAATACAATTAATTTATGCGGCATTTCTTTTCCGTTACCATGTGTGTTTATAAAGTGTGAATTGGAAGATCTAAAAATGATATGAAGTACCGTCTGTGATTAAGTTTGCTAGATTTGGTGATATCGATGAATAAAATACAATTAATTTATGCGGCATTTCTTTTCCGTTACCATGTGTGTTTATAAAGTGTGAATTGGAAGATCTAAAAATGATATGAAGTACCGTCTGTGATTAATTTTGCTAGATTTGCTGATATCGATCAATAATATACAATTGATGAATACGGCATTTCCTTTCCGTTACCATGTGTGTCTATAAAGTGTGAGTTGGAAGATCTAAAAATGATATGAAGTACCGTCTGTGATTAATTTTGCTAGATTTGCTGATATCGATCAATAATATACAATTGTTGTTCAGCTAACGTGTGTGCTTATAATTTGTGAGGTGGAAGATCTACAAATGATATGAAGTGCCATCAGTGTTTAATTTTGCTAGATTTGGTGATATCGATGAATAAAATACAATTAATTTATGCGGCATTTCTTTTCCGTTACCATGTGTGTTTATAAAGTGTGAATTGGAAGATCTAAAAATGATATGAAGTACCGTCTGTGATTAAGTTTGCTAGATTTGGTGATATCGATGAATAAAATACAATTAATTTATGCGGCATTTCTTTTCCGTTACCATGTGTGTTTATAAAGTGTGAATTGGAAGATCTAAAAATGATATGAAGTACCGTCAGTGATTAATTTTGCTAGATTTGGTGATATCGGTAAATAAAATACAATTGATGAATACGGCATTTCCTTTCCGTTACCATGTGTGTCTATAAAGTGTGAGTTGGAAGATCTAAAAATGATATGAAGTACCGTCTGTGATTAATTTTGCTAGATTTGCTGATATCGATCAATAATATACAATTGTTGTTCAGCTAACGTGTGTGCTTATAATTTGTGAGGTGGAAGATCTACAAATGATATGAAGTGCCATCAGTGTTTAATTTTGCTAGATTTGGTGATATCGATGAATAAAATACAATTAATTTATGCGGCATTTCTTTTCCGTTACCATGTGTGTTTATAAAGTGTGAGGTGGAAGATCTAAAAATGATATGAAGTACCGTCTGTGATTAAGTTTGCTAGATTTGGTGATATCGATGAATAAAATACAATTAATTTATGCGGCATTTCTTTTCCGTTACCATGTGTGTTTATAAAGTGTGAATTGGAAGATCTAAAAATGATATGAAGTACCGTCTGTGATTAGTTTTTGTATATTTGGTGATATCGATTAATAAAATACAATTGCTGTTCAGTTAACGTGTGTGCTTATAATATGTGAGTGTCGCCTTTGATTAATTTTGCTATATTTGGTGATATCGATGAATAAAATACAATTGATGAATGCGGCATATCTCTTCTGTTACCGTGTGTGCTTCTAAAGTGTGAGGTGGAAGATATACAAATGATACCAAGTGTCGTCTTTGTTTAATTTTGCTATATTTGGTGATATCGATGAATAAAATACAATTGTTGTTCAGTTAACGTGTGTGCTTATAATTTGTGAGTGTCGCCTTTGATTAATTTTGCTATATTTGGTGATATCGATGAATAAAATACAATTGATGAATGCCGCATTTCTCTTCCGTTACCGTGTGTGCTTCTAAAGTGTGAGGTGGAAGATGCACAAATGGTATGAAGTGTCGTCTTTGTTTAATTTCGCTATATTTGGTGATATCGATTAATAAAATACAATTGTTGTTCAGTTATCGTGTGTGCTTATGATTTCTGAGGTGGAAGATCTACAAATGATATGAAGTGCCGCCTTTGTTTAATTTTGCTATATTTGGTGATATCGATGAATAAAATACAATTGTTGTTCAGTTAACGTGTGTGATTATAATTTGTGAGGTGGAAGATTTACAAATGATACGAAGTGTCGTCTTTGATTAGTTTTTGTATATTTGGTGATATCGATTAATAAAATACAATTGTTGTTCAGTTAACGTGTGTGCTTATAATTTGTGAGTGTCGCCTTTGATTAATTTTGCTATATTTGGTGATATCGGTAAATAAAATACAATTAATGTATGCGACATTTCTTTTCCGTTACCATGTGTGTTTATAAAGTGTGAATTGGAAGATCTAAAAATGATATGAAGTACCGTCTGTGATTAAGTTTGCTAGATTTGGTGTGTTTATAAAGTGTGAGTTGGAAGATCTAAAAATGATATGAAGTACCGTTTGTGATTAATTTTGCTAGATTTGCTGATATCGATCAATAATATACAATTGTTGTTCAGTTAACGTGTGTGCTTATAATTTGTGAGGTGGAAGATCTACAAATGATATGAAGTGCCGTCAGTGATTAATTTTGCTAGATTTGGTGATATCGGTAAATAAAATACAATTAATGTATGCGACATTTCTTTTCCGTTACCATGTGTGTTTATAAAGTGTGAATTGGAAGATCTAAAAATGATATGAAGTACCGTCTGTGATTAAGTTTGCTAGATTTGGTGTGTTTATAAAGTGTGAGTTGGAAGATCTAAAAATGATATGAAGTACCGTTTGTGATTAATTTTGCTAGATTTGCTGATATCGATCAATAATATACAATTGTTGTTCAGTTAACGTGTGTGCTTATAATTTGTGAGGTGGAAGATCTACAAATGATATGAAGTGCCGTCAGTGATTAATTTTGCTAGATTTGGTGATATCGATAAATAAAATACAATTAATGCATGCGACATTTCTTTTCCGTTACCATGTGTGTTTACAAAGTGTGAGGTGGAAGATCTAAAAATGATATGAAGTACCGTCTGTGATTAAGTTTGCTAGATTTGGTGATATCGATGAATAAAATACAATTAATGTATACGACATTTCTTTTCCGTTACCATGTGTGTTTATAAAGTGTGAGTTGGAAGATCTAAAAATGATATGAAGTACCGTCTGTGATTAATTTTGCTAGATTTGGTGATATCGGTAAATAAAATACAATTAATGCATGCGGCATTTCTTTTCCGTTACCATGTGTGTTTATAAAGTGTGAGGTGGAAGATATAAAAATGATATGAAGTACCGTCTGTGATTAAGATTGCTAGATTTGGTGATATCGATAAATAAAATACAATTGATGAATACGGCATTTCCTTTCCGTTACCGTGTGTGTCTATAATTTGTGAGGTGGAAGATCTACAAATGATATGAAGTGCCGTCAGTGATTAAGTTTGCTAGATTTGGTGATATCGATGAATAAAATACAATTAATATATGCGGCATTTCTTTTTCGTTACCATGTGTGTTTATAAAGTGTGAGGTGGAAGATCTAAAAATGATATGAAGTACCGTCTGTGATTAAAATTGCTAGATTTGGTGATATCGATCATTAATATACAATTGTTGTTCAGTTAACGTGTGTGCTTATAATTTGTGAGGTGGAAGATCTACAAATGATATGAAGTGCCGTCAGTGATTAATTTTGCTAGATTTGGTGATATCGGTAAATAAAATACAATTAATGCATGCGGCATTTCTTTTCCGTTACCATGTGTGTTTATAAAGTGTGAGTTGGAAGATCTAAAAATGATATGAATTACCGTCTGTGATTAATTTTGCTAGATTTGCTGATATCGATCATTAATATACAATTGTTGTTCAGTTAACGTGTGTGCTTATAATTTGTGAGGTGGAAGATCTACAAATGATATGAAGTGCCGTCAGTGATTAATTTTGCTAGATTTGGTGATATCGGTAAATAAAATACAATTGATGAATACGGCATTTCCTTTCCGTTACCATGTGTGTCTATAAAGTGTGAGTTGGAAGATCTAAAAATGATATGAAGTACCGTCTGTGATTAATTTTGCTAGATTTGCTGATATCGATCAATAATATACAATTGTTGTTCAGCTAACGTGTGTGCTTATAATTTGTGAGGTGGAAGATCTACAAATGATATGAAGTGCCATCAGTGTTTAATTTTGCTAGATTTGGTGATATCGATGAATAAAATACAATTAATGTATGCGACATTTCTTTTCCGTTACCATGTGTGTTTATAAAGTGTGAGTTGGAAGATCTAAAAATGATATGAATTACCGTCTGTGATTAATTTTGCTAGATTTGCTGATATCGATCATTAATATACAATTGTTGTTCAGTTAACGTGTGTGCTTATAATTTGTGAGGTGGAAGATCTACAAATGATATGAAGTGCCGTCAGTGATTAATGTTGGTAGATTTGCTGATATCGATGAATAAAATACAATTAATGTATGCGGCATTTCTTTTCCGTTACCATGTGTGTTTATAAAGTGTGAGTTGGAAGATCTAAAAATGATATGAAGTACCGTCTGTGATTAAGTTTGCTAGATTTGGTGATATCGATAAATAAAATACAATTGATGAATACGGCATTTCTTTTCCGTTACCATGTGTGTTTATAAAGTGTGAGGTGGAAGATCTAAAAATGATATGAAGTACCGTCTGTGATTAAGTTTGCTAGATTTGGTGATATCGATGAATAAAATACAATTAATTTATGCGGCATTTCTTTTCCGTTACCATGTGTGTTTATAAAGTGTGAATTGGAAGATCTAAAAATGATATGAAGTACCGTCTGTGATTAGTTTTTGTATATTTGGTGATATCGATTAATAAAATACAATTGCTGTTCAGTTAACGTGTGTGCTTATAATATGTGAGTGTCGCCTTTGATTAATTTTGCTATATTTGGTGATATCGATGAATAAAATACAATTGATGAATGCGGCATATCTCTTCTGTTACCGTGTGTGCTTCTAAAGTGTGAGGTGGAAGATATACAAATGATACCAAGTGTCGTCTTTGTTTAATTTTGCTATATTTGGTGATATCGATGAATAAAATACAATTGTTGTTCAGTTAACGTGTGTGCTTATAATTTGTGAGTGTCGCCTTTGATTAATTTTGCTATATTTGGTGATATCGATGAATAAAATACAATTGATGAATGCCGCATTTCTCTTCCGTTACCGTGTGTGCTTCTAAAGTGTGAGGTGGAAGATGCACAAATGGTATGAAGTGTCGTCTTTGTTTAATTTCGCTATATTTGGTGATATCGATTAATAAAATACAATTGTTGTTCAGTTATCGTGTGTGCTTATGATTTCTGAGGTGGAAGATCTACAAATGATATGAAGTGCCGCCTTTGTTTAATTTTGCTATATTTGGTGATATCGATGAATAAAATACAATTGTTGTTCAGTTAACGTGTGTGATTATAATTTGTGAGGTGGAAGATTTACAAATGATACGAAGTGTCGTCTTTGATTAGTTTTTGTATATTTGGTGATATCGATTAATAAAATACAATTGTTGTTCAGTTAACGTGTGTGCTTATAATTTGTGAGTGTCGCCTTTGATTAATTTTGCTATATTTGGTGATATCGATGAATAAAATACAATTGATGAATGCCGCATTTCTTTTCCGTTACCGTGTGTGATTCTAAAGTGTGAGGTGGAAGATGCACAAATGCTATGAAGTGTCGTCTTTGTTTAATTTTGCTATATTTGGTGATATCGATTAATAAAATACAATTGTTGTTCAGTTATCGTGTGTGCTTATGATTTCTGAGGTGGAAGATCTACAAATGATATGAAGTGTCGTCTTTGTTTAATTTTGCTATATTTGGTGATATCGATTAATAAAATACAATTGTTGTTCAGTTAACGTGTGTGCTTATAATTTGTGAGTGTCGCCTTTGATTAATTTTGCTATATTTGGTGATATCGATGAATAAAATACAATTGATAAATGCGGTATTTCATTCCCGTTAACGTGTGTGCGTATTAAGTGTGAGGTTGGAGATCTACAAATGTATGAGGTGTGGCCTTTGATTAATTTTGCTATATTTTTTGATATCGATGAATAAAATACATTTGTTGTTCAGTTAACATGTGTGCTTATAATTTGTGAGGTGGAAGATGCACAAATGCTATGAAGTGTCGTCTTTGTTTAATTTTGCTATATTTGGTGATATCGATTAATAAAATACAATTGTTGTTCAGTTATCGTGTGTGCTTATGATTTCTGAGGTGGAAGATCTACAAATGATATGAAGTGTCGTCTTTGTTTAATTTTGCTATATTTGGTGATATCGATTAATAAAATACAATTGTTGTTCAGTTAACGTGTGTGCTTATAATTTGTGAGTGTCGCCTTTGATTAATTTTGCTATATTTGGTGATATCGATGAATAAAATACAATTGATAAATGCGGTATTTCATTCCCGTTAACGTGTGTGCGTATTAAGTTTGAGGTTGGAGATCTACAAATGTATGAGGTGAGGCCTTTGATTAATTTTGCTAGATTTGCTGATATCGATGAATAAAATACAATTGTTGTTCAGTTAACGTGTGTGCTTATAAAGTGTGAGGTGGAAGATATACAAATGATATGAAGTGTCGTCCTTGTTCAGCTTTGCTATATGTGGTGATATCGATGTGTGCTTATAAAGTGTGAGGTGGAAAATCCACAAATGACTTGATGTGTCGTCCCAGAAAAATTTTGCTTTATTTGGTGATATCGATTAATAAAATACAATTGATGAATGCGGTATTTCATTCCCGTTAACGTGTGTGCGTATTAAGTGTGAGTTGGAAGATCTAAAAATGATATGAAGTACCGTCTGTGATTAATTTTGCTAGATTTGCTGATATCGATCAATAATATACAATAAATGCATGCGGCATTTCTTTTCCGTTACCATGTGTGTTTATAAAGTGTGAGGTGGAAGATCTAAAAATGATATGAAGTACCGTCTGTGATTAATTTTGCTAGATTTGGTGATATCGATAAATAAAATACAATTAATGCATGCGGCATTTCTTTTCCGTTACCATGTGTGTTTATAAAGTGTGAATTGGAAGATCTGAAAATGATATGAAGTACCGTCTGTGATTAATTTTGCTAGATTTGGTGATATCGATAAATAAAATACAATTAATGCATGCGGCATTTCTTTTCCGTTACCATGTGTGTTTATAAAGTGTGAATTGGAAGATCTAAAAATGATATGAAGTACCGTCTGTGATTAAGCTTGCTAGATTTGGTGTGTTTATAAAGTGTGAGTTGGAAGATCTAAAAATGATATGAAGTACCGTCTGTGATTAAGTTTGCTAGATTTGGTGATATCGATAAATAAAATACAATTAATGCATGCGACATTTCTTTTCCGTTACCATGTGTGTTTATAAAGTGTGAATTGGAAGATCTAAAAATGATATGAAGTACCGTCTGTGATAAGTTTGCTAGATTTGGTGATATCGATAAATAAAATACAATTAATGCATGCGGCATTTCTTTTCCGTTACCATGTGTGTTTATAAAGTGTGAATTGGAAGATCTAAAAATGATATGAAGTACCGTCTGTGATTAAGTTTGCTAGATTTGGTGATATCGATAAATAAAATACAATTAATGCATGCGACATTTCTTTTCCGTTACCATGTGTGTTTATAAAGTGTGAATTGGAAGATCTAAAAATGATATGAAGTACCGTCTGTGATTAAGTTTGGTAGATTTGGTGATATCGATGAATAAAATACAATTAATGTATGCGGCATTTCTTTTCCGCTACCATGTGTGTTTATAAAGTGTGAATTGGAAGATCTAAAAATGATATGAAGTACCGTCTGTGATTAAGTTTGCTAGATTTGGTGATATCGATAAATAAAATACAATTAATGCATGCGGCATTTCTTTTCCGTTACCATGTGTGTTTATAAAGTGTGAATTGGAAGATCTAAAAATGATATGAAGTACCGTCTGTGATTAAGTTTGGTAGATTTGGTGATATCGATGAATAAAATACAATTAATGTATGCGGCATTTCTTTTCCGCTACCATGTGTGTTTATAAAGTGTGAATTGGAAGATCTAAAAATGATATGAAGTACCGTCTGTGATTAAGTTTGCTAGATTTGGTGATATCGATAAATAAAATACAATTAATGCATGCGGCATTTCTTTTCCGTTACCATGTGTGTTTATAAAGTGTGAATTGGAAGATCTAAAAATGATATGAAGTACCGTCTGTGATTAAGTTTGCTAGATTTGGTGATATCGATGAATAAAATACAATTAATGTATGCGGCATTTCTTTTCCGCTACCATGTGTGTTTATAAAGTGTGAATTGGAAGATCTAAAAATGATATGAAGTACCGTCTGTGATTAAGTTTGGTAGATTTGGTGATATCGATAAATAAAATACAATTGATGAATACGGCATTTCTTTTCCGTTACCGTGTGTGCCTGTAATTTGTGAGGTGGAAGATCTACAAATGATATGAAGTGCCGTCAGTGAGTTTAAGTTTGCTATATTTTTTGATATCGATGAATAAAATACAATTGTTGTTCAGTTAACGTGTGTGCTTATAATTTGTGAGGTGGAAGATCTACAAATGATATGAAGTACCGTCTGTGATTAAGTTTGCTAGATTTGGTGTGTTTATAAAGTGTGAGTTGGAAGATCTAAAAATGATATGAAGTACCGTCTGTGATTAAGTTTGCTAGATTTGGTGATATCGATGAATAAAATACAATTAATGTATGCGACATTTCTTTTCCGTTACCATGTGTGTTTATAAAGTGTGAGTTGGAAGATCTAAAAATGATATGAAGTACCGTCTGTGATTAATTTTGCTAGATTTGGTGACAGGCGCGTAGCCAGAAAAAAATTTCGGGGGGGGTTTTGGCCAAAGTGTCAGTAATAAGAATTACCTGTAAATACACACATACATATTTATATTTTTACATATTACATATTTATACTCTTATTTATTTGAAATTTTTTTCTTGGTAATAAATTCCAAACCTTTCAATTACCGACACAAATTCTAAATTTTTTGCGGTTTTTATTTAAAACTTAACTGGGGTAAACAAAAATACAACAAGGTAATCGTTTAAGTGGGGTACCGAGCGCTAATACACAACCAAAAATGTTGAGATATGTATCAAGAGACGCGCTTTGGTACCAGGAGCATGAATATAACTCCGCTGAACCAATATTTTTAGTAGTTTGCGAGATATTTGCAGTTAAAGTTCAGAATTTTCTGTCATTTTCATGTGGTTGTTGTAATCACATTACCCTGTGAGAAAAGAGTGGCACGCGGAAGGACATCACCGTGGCGTAGCCACGGCTATGGCAACCACCCGGAGTTGGAATGGCGTAGCCCAGGGTTATTTTTTGAAGCGCGGCCGAAGGCCGCCTACGCGGAAAGGTGTTCTGCACATAAAAAACATGGATCGGGCCCCTAAACCTGGATAATTTTTCGGTTTTTCGCAAATATTTTCCAAAATAATGAAAATATTGGTTGAGCGGAGATATATTTATGCTCCTGGGACGGAAACTCGTCTTTTGATACCTCTCCCTACATTTTTGGACGCGTATTAGCGCTCGGTACCCCACGTAAACGATTACCTACAACAAAAGTCGTATACACAGTGAATATGTGTACTCTTCGCACAAAATTCATGAGTGCGCCGTACCTCAGTAGGTAGAGCATTGTGCACGGATTTGGGGCACGTCGGTTCCAGTCCAAACATTTTTTAAGAAAATAACAATTGTTACCATTTTCGGTTTAAAATTTAAATAATTTTTATTACGGGCATTTCTATGACAACCGGCGTAAATTTAATTCTAAACCAAATTTGGTTTGGTCATACACCTACCCCAGTATGTCTGCGTTCAAAGGGTTTTTTTGGAATGTCCAGTAAAATTAACTTCTTTAGACTAATTTCATTATAAATGATAGTATGTGTAAATACACAATAAAAATACTTCAACTCAAAGTTAAGAACTTTGTGGAAAACTCATGAAAATTCAAGAAGAATTTCATCAAAATTTCTAACTTTCAGGTAAAATTTGATTATTTTCGAGTATGCAGTTTTGTAGCAAGTTCAATTGTCAAGAGCGGACCAAGAGCATTTTCTTCAATATAAAAATATTACGCTTATAAATTTGTATGGAAGATAATGCACATGGCTAGAAAAACAATTACCAAAAATCGAGTTATTCTTCTAGCTGCTTAAGATGGGTATCTTTGTTCACTTTAATTGAATGGGCCACAAAACTGCATACTCAAAAAAAACCTAAACATTTTTACTAAAAATTTAGAAATTTTTATGAAAATTTTTCGAGTTTTCTTTAATTTTCAGGAATTTTCCACAAAGTTCTTAACTTTGAGTTGCAGTATTTTTATTGTGTTTTTACACATTCTTTCATAAAAAAATAATTAAATTAGTCAAAGGAAGTTAATCTTACTGGAAATTCCAAACAACACTTTGAACCCAGACATACTGGTCGAGGTGTATATATAGCCCCCAAAAAGTTTTAAATCTAGGCTAAAACTTTTAGCCGTGTACAAAACAATATTTATTTTTATTGTTTGTTTTGAAATTTTGTTTAGAATTTCTTCAGGAGTTACTTCAAAAGTAGAGTGGATATTGAGTAGAGCCGAAACGCTTAAGAAAAATTCCTTGTGTCAGAATATCTTCTACTTTTCTACTGCTAATTTCTGGAAAATTTTTACAAAAAAAAAGACCCGCGCAACTCTGGCTTTGGCAAGAAGTAAATATTTAGCTGTCGCTTTGTTTCTTAAGGCAAAACTGAAGCTTCGGAAAAATAAAAACAAAAAATATAATAAAATAACATTGAAGTTCATATAAAAAGCGGCAAATAGGATTTATTCAACATGCAGAACGGAACGTCAAAATTTCGTGGCTATTCATGTCAATTTCATGGTCAAGAAATAATCGAAAATATTTCTTGAGCATTTTCTTTTCAACAGCATACCTACCGGGCTTTTACTTTTAAACTTTTATCCCCTGACAAGTATAAGTACAATTTAATTGTTACTTTCTCTGATAATTCAATACGACTGCGTTGTGTACTGCTTAGTAAATTTTGGTAAGTTTTTTTAAGTTCTTGGTCATTTTTTTGGTTAAACCTATAGCAACCGTGACTACAATAACGAGAGACACTCATTTTTACGATTTTTGACCAAGCAGTTAATTTGAATTTCAACAGACTTGAGTTCGAATGACTCTTGCTGTTGTTAACATGCTATGTAGATGAGATGCTAAGTTGATCTTATGCAGAGCAAGTCTGATAATTTTGCGCGAGTTTCTTAAAGCTCCAAATGAGTGAGCCGTTGCAGGAATTTAGTTGTGACCTCTCAGACTTGCTCTGATAATTGTTTAGCGACTACCAATAACTTCTCTCAGTGTGAAATATTATTTAATTTTATTCTTTCGTGTTTTAATTTTGCTATTAATGCTTATTTCTTAACAGGGGTTTTAGAAGTGAATAGAGTAATTATTCTAGTACAGACGTATATTTTTTAATTTTCGGAAATTTCGGGGGGGGTTTGAACCCCCGAAACCCCCCCCCTGAATACGCGCCTGTTTGGTGATATCGATAAATAAAATACAATTAATGCATGCGGCATTTCTTTTCCGTTACCATGTGTGTTTATAAAGTGTGAATTGGAAGATCTAAAAATGATATGAAGTACCGTCTGTGATTAAGCTTGCTAGATTTGGTGTTTATAAAGTGTGAGTTGGAAGATCTAAAAATGATATGAAGTACCGTCTGTGATTAAGTTTGCTAGATTTGGTGATATCGATAAATAAAATACAATTAATGCATGCGACATTTCTTTTCCGTTACCATGTGTGTTTATAAAGTGTGAATTGGAAGATCTAAAAATGATATGAAGTACCGTCTGTGATTAATTTTGCTAGATTTGGTGTGTTTATAAAGTGTGAGTTGGAAGATCTAAAAATGATATGAAGTACCGTCTGTGATTAAGTTTGCTAGATTTGGTGATATCGATAAATAAAATACAATTAATGCATGCGACATTTCTTTTCCGTTACCATGTGTGTTTATAAAGTGTGAGTTGGAAGATCTAAAAATGATATGAAGTACCGTCTGTGATTAATTTTGCTAGATTTGGTGATATCGATAAATAAAATACAATTAATGCATGCGGCATTTCTTTTCCGTTACCATGTGTGTTTATAAAGTGTGAATTGGAAGATCTAAAAATGATATGAAGTACCGTCTGTGATTAAGCTTGCTAGATTTGGTGTGTTTATAAAGTGTGAGTTGGAAGATCTAAAAATGATATGAAGTACCGTCTGTGATTAAGTTTGCTAGATTTGGTGATATCGATAAATAAAATACAATTAATGCATGCGACATTTCTTTTCCGTTACCATGTGTGTTTAGAAAGTGTGAGTTGGAAGATCTAAAAATGATATGAAGTACCGTCTGTGATTAATTTTGCTAGATTTGGTGATATCGATAAATAAAATACAATTAATGCATGCGACATTTCTTTTCCGTTACCATGTGTGTTTATAAAGTGTGAATTGGAAGATCTAAAAATGATATGAAGTACCGTCTGTGATTAAGTTTGCTAGATTTGGTGTGTTTATAAAGTGTGAGTTGGAAGATCTAAAAATGATATGAAGTACCGTCCGTGATTAAGTTTGCTAGATTTGGTGATATCGATGAATAAAATACAATTAATGTATGCGACATTTCTCTTCCGTTACCATGTGTGTTTATAAAGTGTGAGTTGGAAGATCTAAAAATGATATGAAGTACCGTCTGTGATTAATTTTGCTAGATTTGGTGATATCGATAAATAAAATACAATTAATGCATGCGGCATTTCTTTTCCGTTACCATGTGTGTTTATAAAGTGTGAATTGGAAGATCTAAAAATGATATGAAGTACCGTCTGTGATTAAGCTTGCTAGATTTGGTGTGTTTATAAAGTGTGAGTTGGAAGATCTGAAAATGATATGAAGTACCGTCTGTGATTAAGTTTGCTAGATTTGGTGATATCGATAAATAAAATACAATTAATGCATGCGACATTTCTTTTCCGTTACCATGTGTGTTTATAAAGTGTGAATTGGAAGATCTAAAAATGATATGAAGTACCGTCTGTGATTAAGTTTGCTAGATTTGGTGTGTTTCTAAAGTGTGAGTTGGAAGATCTAAAAATGATATGAAGTACCGTCTGTGATTAAGTTTGCTAGATTTGGTGATATCGATGAATAAAATACAATTAATGTATGCGACATTTCTTTTCCGTTACCATGTGTGTTTATAAAGTGTGAGTTGGAAGATCTAAAAATGATATGAAGTGCCATCAGTGTTTAATTTTGCTAGATTTGGTGATATCGATAAATAAAATACAACTAATGCATGCGACATTTCTTTTCCGTTACCATGTGTGTTTATAAAGTGTGAGGTGGAAGATCTAAAAATGATATGAAGTACCGTCTGTGATTAAGTTTGCTAGATTTGGTGATATCGATGAATAAAATACAATTAATGTATGCGGCTTTCTTTTTCGTTACCATGTGTGTTTGTAAAGTGTGAGTTGGAAGATCTAAAAATGATATGAAGTACCGTCTGTGATTAAGTTTGCTAGATTTGGTGATATCGATGAATAAAATACAATTAATGTATGCGACATTTCTTTTCCGTTACCATGTGTGTTTATAAAGTGTGAGTTGGAAGATCTAAAAATGATATGAAGTACCGTCTGTGATTAATTTTGCTAGATTTGCTGATATCGATCAATAATATACAATTGTTGTTCAGTTAACGTGTGTGCTTATAATTTGTGAGGTGGAAGATCTACAAATGATATGAAGTGCCGTCAGTGATTAATTTTGCTAGATTTGGCGATATCGGTAAATAAAATACAATTAATGCATGCGGCATTTCTTTTCCGTTACCATGTGTGTTTGTAAAGTGTGAGTTGGAAGATCTAAAAATGATATGAAGTCTGTGATTAATTTTGCCAGATTTGCTGATATCGATAAATAATATACAATTGTTGTTCAGTTAACGTGTGTGCTTATAATTTGTGAGGTGGAAGATCTACAAATGATATGAAGTGCCATCAGTGATTAATGTTGCTAGATTTGCTGATATCGATGAATAAAATACAATTAATGTATGCGGCATTTCTTTTTCGTTACCATGTGTGTTTATAAAGTGTGAGTTGGAAGATCTAAAAATGATATGAAGTACCGTCTGTGATTAAGTTTGCTAGATTTGGTGATATCGATAAATAAAATACAATTGATGAATACGGCATTTCTTTTCCGTTACCATGTGTGTTTATAAAGTGTGAGGTGGAAGATCTAAAAATGATATGAAGTACCGTCCGTGATTAAGTTTGCTAGATTTGGTGATATCGATGAATAAAATACAATTAATGTATGCGGCATTTCTTTTCCGTTACCATGTGTGTTTATAAAGTGTGAATTGGAAGATCTAAAAATGATATGAAGTACCGTCTGTGATTAAGTTTGCTAGATTTGGTGATATCGATAAATAAAATACAATTGATGAATACGGCATTTCTTTTCCGTTACAATGTGTGTTTATAAAGTGTGAGTTGGAAGATCTAAAAATGATATGAAGTACCGTCTGTGATTAATTTTGCTAGATTTGCTGATATCGATCAATAATATACAATTGTTGTTCAGTTAACGTGTGTGCTTATAATTTGTGAGGTGGAAGATCTACAAATGATATGAAGTGCCGTCAGTGATAAATTTTGCTAGATTTGGTGATATCGATAAATAAAATACAATTAATGCATGCGACATTTCTTTTCCGTTACCATGTGTGTTTATAAAGAGTGAATTGGAAGATCTAAAAATGATATGAAGTACCGTCTGTGATTAAGTTTGCTAGATTTGGTGATATCGATGAATAAAATACAATTAATGTATGCGACATTTCTTTTCCGTTACCATGTGTGTTTATAAAGTGTGAGTTGGAAGATCTAAAAATGATATGAAGTACCGTCTGTGATTAATTTTGCTGGATTTGGTGATATCGATAAATAAAATACAATTAATGCATGCGGCATTTCTTTTCCGTTACCATGTGTGTTTATAAAGTGTGAATTGGAAGATCTAAAAATGATATGAAGTACCGTCTGTGATTAAGCTTGCTAGATTTGGTGTGTTTATAAAGTGTGAGTTGGAAGATCTAAAAATGATATGAAGTACCGTCTGTGATTAAGTTTGCTAGATTTGGTGATATCGATAAATAAAATACAATTAATGCATGCGACATTTCTTTTCCGTTACCATGTGTGTTTATAAAGTGTGAATTGAAGATCTAAAAATGATATGAAGTACCGTCTGTGATTAAGTTTGCTAGATTTGGTGTGTTTATAAAGTGTGAGTTGGAAGATCTAAAAATGATATGAAGTACCGTCTGTGATTAAGTTTGCTAGATTTGGTGATATCGATGAATAAAATACAATTAATGTATGCGACATTTCTTTTCCGTTACCATGTGTGTTTATAAAGTGTGAGTTGGAAGATCTAAAAATGATATGAAGTACCGTCTGTGATTAAGTTTGCTAGATTTGGTGATATCGATAAATAAAATACAATTAATGCATGCGGCATTTCTTTTCCGTTACCATGTGTGTTTATAAAGTGTGAATTGGAAGATCTAAAAATGATATGAAGTACCGTCTGTGATTAAGTTTGCTAGATTTGGTGTGTTTCTAAAGTGTGAGTTGGAAGATCTAAAAATGATACGAAGTACCGTCTGTGATTAAGTTTGCTAGATTTGGTGATATCGATGAATAAAATACAATTAATGTATGCGACATTTCTTTTCCGTTACCATGTGTGTTTATAAAGTGTGAGTTGGAAGATCTAAAAATGATATGAAGTGTCATCAGTGTTTAATTTTGCTAGATTTGGTGATATCGATAAATAAAATACAATTAATGCATGCGACATTTCTTTTCCGTTACCATGTGTGTTTATAAAGTGTGAGGTGGAAGATCTAAAAATGATATGAAGTACCGTCTGTGATTAAGTTTGCTAGATTTGGTGATATCGATGAATAAAATACAATTAATGTATGCGGCTTTCTTTTTCGTTACCATGTGTGTTTGTAAAGTGTGAGTTGGAAGATCTAAAAATGATATGAAGTACCGTCTGTGATTAAGTTTGCTAGATTTGGTGATATCGATGAATAAAATACAATTAATGTATGCGACATTTCTTTTCCGTTACCATGTGTGTTTATAAAGTGTGAGTTGGAAGATCTAAAAATGATATGAAGTACCGTCTGTGATTAATTTTGCTAGATTTGCTGATATCGATCAATAATATACAATTGTTGTTCAGTTAACGTGTGTGCTTATAATTTGTGAGGTGGAAGATCTACAAATGATATAAAGTGCCGTCAGTGATTAATTTTGCTAGATTTGGCGATATCGGTAAATAAAATACAATTAATGCATGCGGCATTTCTTTTCCGTTACCATGTGTGTTTGTAAAGTGTGAGTTGGAAGATCTAAAAATGATATGAAGTCTGTGATTAATTTTGCCAGATTTGCTGATATCGATCAATAATATACAATTGTTGTTCAGTTAACGTGTGTGCTTATAATTTGTGAGGTGGAAGATCTACAAATGATATGAAGTGCCATCAGTGATTAATGTTGCTAGATTTGGTGATATCGATGAATAAAATACAACTAATGCATGCGACATTTCTTTTCCGTTACCATGTGTGTTTATAAAGTGTGAGGTGGAAGATCTAAAAATGATATGAAGTACCGTCTGTGATTAAGTTTGCTAGATTTGGTGATATCGATAAATAAAATACAATTGATGAATACGGCATTTCTTTTCCGTTACCGTGTGTGCCTATAATTTGTGAGGTGGAAGATCTACAAATGATATGAAGTGCCGTCTTTGTTTAATTTTGCTAGATTTGGTGATATCGATAAATAAAATACAATTGATGAATACGGCATTTCTTTTCCGTTACCGTGTGTGCCTATAATTTGTGAGGTGGAAGATCTACAAATGATATGAAGTGCCGTCTTTGTTTAATTTTGCTAGATTTGGTGATATCGATAAATAAAATACAATTGATGAATACGGCATTTCTTTTCCGTTACCATGTGTGTTTATAAAGTGTGAATTGGAAGATCTAAAAATGATATGAAGTACCGTCCGTGATTAAGTTTGCTAGATTTGGTGATATCGATGAATAAAATACAATTAATGTATGCGGCATTTCTTTTCCGTTACCATGTGTGTTTATAAAGTGTGAATTGGAAGATCTAAAAATGATATGAAGTACCGTCTGTGATTAAGTTTGCTAGATTTGGTGATATCGATGAATAAAATACAATTAATGTATGCGGTATTTCTTTTCCGTTACCATGTGTGTTTGTAAAGTGTGAGTTGGAAGATCTAAAAATGATATGAAGTCTGTGATTAATTTTGCCAGATTTGCTGATATCGATCAATAATATACAATTGTTGTTCAGTTAACGTGTGTGCTTATAATTTGTGAGGTGGAAGATCTACAAATGATATGAAGTGCCGTCAGTGATTAATTTTGCTAGATTTGGTGATATCGATAAATAAAATACAATTGATGAATACGACATTTCCGTATTGCGGAATTTCTTCCCGTTACCGTGTGTGCTTATAAAGTGTGAAGTGGAAGATCTAAATATTATATTAAGTACCGTATGTGATTAATTTTGCTAGATTTGGTGATATCGATAAATAAAATACAATTGATGAATACGGCATTTCCTTTCCGTTACCGTGTGTGCCTATAATTTGTGAGGTGGAAGATCTACAAATGATATGAAGTGCCGTCTTTGTTTACTTTTGCTATATTTGGTGATATCGATGAATAAAATACAATTGTTGTTCAGTTAACGTGTGTGCTTATAATTTGTGAGGTGGAAGATCTACAACTGATATGAAGTGCTGCCTTTGTTTAATTTTGTTATATTTGGTGATATCGATGAATAAAATACAACTGTTGTTCAGTTAACGTGTGTGCTTATAATTTGTGAGGTGGAAAATCCACAAATGTATGAAGTGTCTTCTTTGATTAATTTTGCTATATTTGGTGATATCGAAGAATAAAATACAATTGATGAATGCGGGATTTCTTTTCCGTTACCGTGTGTGCGTATTAAGTGTGAGGTGGAAGATCTAAAAATGATATGAAGTACCGTCTGTGATTAAGTTTGCTAGATTTGGTGATATCGATGAATAAAATACAATTAATGTATGCGGCATTTCTTTTCCGTTGCCATATGTGTTTATAAAGTGTGAGGTGGAAGATGCACAAATGCTATGAAGTGTCGTCTTTGTTTAATTTTGCTATATTTGGTGATATCGATTAATAAAATACAATTGTTGTTCAGTTATCGTGTGTGCTTATGATTTCTGAGGTGGAAGATCTACAAATGATATGAAGTGTCGTCTTTGTTTAATTTTGCTATATTTGGTGATATCGATTAATAAAATACAATTGTTGTTCAGTTAACGTGTGTGCTTATAATTTGTGAGGTGGAGGATCCACAAATGATATGAAGTGTCGCCTTTGATTAATTTTGCTATATTTGGTGATACCGATGAATAAAATACAATTGATAAATGCGGTATTTCATTCCCGTTAACGTGTGTGCGTATTAAGTGTGAGGTTGGAGATCTACAAATGTATGAGGTGTGGCCTTTGATTAATTTTGCTATATTTTTTGATATCGATGAATAAAATACAATTGTTGTTCAGTTAACATGTGTGCTTATAATTTGTGAGGTGGAAGATCCACAAATGATATGAAGTGTCGTCCTTGAAAAATTTTGCTTTATTTGGTGATATCGATTAATAAAATACAATTGATGAATGCGGTATTTCTTTTCCGTTACCATGTGTGTTTATAAAGTGTGAGTTGGAAGATCTAAAAATGATATGAAGTACCGTCTGTGATTAATTTTGCTAGATTTGCTGATATCGATGAATAAAATACAATTGTTGTTCAGTTAACGTGTGTGCTTATAAAGTGTGAGGTGGAAGATATACAAATGATATGAAGTGTCGTCCTTGTTCAGCTTTGCTATATGTGGTGATATCGATGTGTGCTTATAAAGTGTGAGGTGGAAAATCCACAAATGACTTGATGTGTCGTCCCAGAAAAATTTTGCTTTATTTGGTGATATCGATTAATAAAATACAATTGATGAATGCGGTATTTCATTCCCGTTAACGTGTGTGCGTATTAAGTGTGAGGTGGAAGATCTAAAAATGATATGAAGTACCGTCTGTGATTAAGTTTGGTAGATTTGGTGATATCGATAAATAAAATACAATTGATGAATACGGCATTTCTTTTCCGTTACCGTGTGTGCCTGTAATTTGTGAGGTGGAAGATCTACAAATGATATGAAGTGCCGTCAGTGATTAAGTTTGCTAGATTTGGTGATATCGATGAATAAAATACAATTGCTGTTCAGTTAACGTGTGTGCGTATTAAGTGTGAGGTGGAAGATCTAAAAATTATATGAAGTACCGTCTGTGATTAAGTTTGCTAGATTTGGTGATATCGATGAATAAAATACAATTAATGTATGCGGCATTTCTTTTCCGTTACCATGTGTGTTTATAAAGTGTGAATTGGAAGATCTAAAAATGATATGAAGTACCGTCTGTGATTAAGTTTGCTAGATTTGGTGTGTTTATAAAGTGTGAGTTGGAAGATCTAAAAATGATATGAAGTACCGTCTGTGATTAAGTTTGCTAGATTTGGTGATATCGATGAATAAAATACAATTAATGTATGCGACATTTCTTTTCCGTTACCATGTGTGTTTATAAAGTGTGAGTTGGAAGATCTAAAAATTATATGAAGTGCCATCAGTGTTTAATTTTGCTAGATTTGGTGATATCGATAAATAAAATACAACTAATGCATGCGACATTTCTTTTCCGTTACCATGTGTGTTTATAAAGTGTGAGGTGGAAGATCTAAAAATGATATGAAGTACCGTCTGTGATTAAGTTTGCTAGATTTGGTGATATCGATGAATAAAATACAATTAATGTATGCGGCTTTCTTTTTCGTTACCATGTGTGTTTGTAAAGTGTGAGTTGGAAGATCTAAAAATGATATGAAGTACCGTCTGTGATTAAGTTTGCTAGATTTGGTGATATCGATGAATAAAATACAATTAATGTATGCGACATTTCTTTTCCGTTACCATGTGTGTTTATAAAGTGTGAGTTGGAAGATCTAAAAATGATATGAAGTACCGTCTGTGATTAATTTTGCTAGATTTGCTGATATCGATCAATAATATACAATTGTTGTTCAGTTAACGTGTGTGCTTATAATTTGTGAGGTGGAAGATCTACAAATGATATGAAGTGCCGTCAGTGATTAATTTTGCTAGATTTGGCGATATCGGTAAATAAAATACAATTAATGCATGCGGCATTTCTTTTCCGTTACCATGTGTGTTTGTAAAGTGTGAGTTGGAAGATCTAAAAATGATATGAAGTCTGTGATTAATTTTGCCAGATTTGCTGATATCGATAAATAATATACAATTGTTGTTCAGTTAACGTGTGTGCTTATAATTTGTGAGGTGGAAGATCTACAAATGATATGAAGTGCCATCAGTGATTAATGTTGCTAGATTTGCTGATATCGATGAATAAAATACAATTAATGTATGCGGCATTTCTTTTTCGTTACCATGTGTGTTTATAAAGTGTGAGTTGGAAGATCTAAAAATGATATGAAGTACCGTCTGTGATTAAGTTTGCTAGATTTGGTGATATCGATAAATAAAATACAATTGATGAATACGGCATTTCTTTTCCGTTACCATGTGTGTTTATAAAGTGTGAGGTGGAAGATCTAAAAATGATATGAAGTACCGTCCGTGATTAAGTTTGCTAGATTTGGTGATATCGATGAATAAAATACAATTAATGTATGCGGCATTTCTTTTCCGTTACCATGTGTGTTTATAAAGTGTGAATTGGAAGATCTAAAAATGATATGAAGTACCGTCTGTGATTAAGTTTGCTAGATTTGGTGATATCGATAAATAAAATACAATTGATGAATACGGCATTTCTTTTCCGTTACAATGTGTGTTTATAAAGTGTGAGTTGGAAGATCTAAAAATGATATGAAGTACCGTCTGTGATTAATTTTGCTAGATTTGCTGATATCGATCAATAATATACAATTGTTGTTCAGTTAACGTGTGTGCTTATAATTTGTGAGGTGGAAGATCTACAAATGATATGAAGTGCCGTCAGTGATAAATTTTGCTAGATTTGGTGATATCGATAAATAAAATACAATTATTGCATGCGACATTTCTTTTCCGTTACCATGTGTGTTTATAAAGAGTGAATTGGAAGATCTAAAAATGATATGAAGTACCGTCTGTGATTAAGTTTGCTAGATTTGGTGATATCGATGAATAAAATACAATTAATGTATGCGACATTTCTTTTCCGTTACCATGTGTGTTTATAAAGTGTGAGTTGGAAGATCTAAAAATGATATGAAGTACCGTCTGTGATTAATTTTGCTGGATTTGGTGATATCGATAAATAAAATACAATTAATGCATGCGGCATTTCTTTTCCGTTACCATGTGTGTTTATAAAGTGTGAATTGGAAGATCTAAAAATGATATGAAGTACCGTCTGTGATTAAGCTTGCTAGATTTGGTGTGTTTATAAAGTGTGAGTTGGAAGATCTAAAAATGATATGAAGTACCGTCTGTGATTAAGTTTGCTAGATTTGGTGATATCGATAAATAAAATACAATTAATGCATGCGACATTTCTTTTCCGTTACCATGTGTGTTTATAAAGTGTGAATTGAAGATCTAAAAATGATATGAAGTACCGTCTGTGATTAAGTTTGCTAGATTTGGTGTGTTTATAAAGTGTGAGTTGGAAGATCTAAAAATGATATGAAGTACCGTCTGTGATTAAGTTTGCTAGATTTGGTGATATCGATGAATAAAATACAATTAATGTATGCGACATTTCTTTTCCGTTACCATGTGTGTTTATAAAGTGTGAGTTGGAAGATCTAAAAATGATATGAAGTACCGTCTGTGATTAAGTTTGCTAGATTTGGTGATATCGATAAATAAAATACAATTAATGCATGCGGCATTTCTTTTCCGTTACCATGTGTGTTTATAAAGTGTGAATTGGAATATCTAAAAATGATATGAAGTACCGTCTGTGATTAAGTTTGCTAGATTTGGTGTGTTTCTAAAGTGTGAGTTGGAAGATCTAAAAATGATACGAAGTACCGTCTGTGATTAAGTTTGCTAGATTTGGTGATATCGATGAATAAAATACAATTAATGTATGCGACATTTCTTTTCCGTTACCATGTGTGTTTATAAAGTGTGAGTTGGAAGATCTAAAAATGATATGAAGTGTCATCAGTGTTTAATTTTGCTAGATTTGGTGATATCGATAAATAAAATACAATTAATGCATGCGACATTTCTTTTCCGTTACCATGTGTGTTTATAAAGTGTGAGGTGGAAGATCTAAAAATGATATGAAGTACCGTCTGTGATTAAGTTTGCTAGATTTGGTGATATCGATGAATAAAATACAATTAATGTATGCGGCTTTCTTTTTCGTTACCATGTGTGTTTGTAAAGTGTGAGTTGGAAGATCTAAAAATGATATGAAGTACCGTCTGTGATTAAGTTTGCTAGATTTGGTGATATCGATGAATAAAATACAATTAATGTATGCGACATTTCTTTTCCGTTACCATGTGTGTTTATAAAGTGTGAGTTGGAAGATCTAAAAATGATATGAAGTACCGTCTGTGATTAATTTTGCTAGATTTGCTGATATCGATCAATAATATACAATTGTTGTTCAGTTAACGTGTGTGCTTATAATTTGTGAGGTGGAAGATCTACAAATGATATGAAGTGCCGTCAGTGATTAATTTTGCTAGATTTGGCGATATCGGTAAATAAAATACAATTAATGCATGCGGCATTTCTTTTCCGTTACCATGTGTGTTTGTAAAGTGTGAGTTGGAAGATCTAAAAATGATATGAAGTCTGTGATTAATTTTGCCAGATTTGCTGATATCGATCAATAATATACAATTGTTGTTCAGTTAACGTGTGTGCTTATAATTTGTGAGGTGGAAGATCTACAAATGATATGAAGTGCCATCAGTGATTAATGTTGCTAGATTTGGTGATATCGATGAATAAAATACAACTAATGCATGCGACATTTCTTTTCCGTTACCATGTGTGTTTATAAAGTGTGAGGTGGAAGATCTAAAAATGATATGAAGTACCGTCTGTGATTAAGTTTGCTAGATTTGGTGATATCGATAAATAAAATACAATTGATGAATACGGCATTTCTTTTCCGTTACCGTGTGTGCCTATAATTTGTGAGGTGGAAGATCTACAAATGATATGAAGTGCCGTCTTTGTTTAATTTTGCTAGATTTGGTGATATCGATAAATAAAATACAATTGATGAATACGGCATTTCTTTTCCGTTACCGTGTGTGCCTATAATTTGTGAGGTGGAAGATCTACAAATGATATGAAGTGCCGTCTTTGTTTAATTTTGCTAGATTTGGTGATATCGATAAATAAAATACAATTGATGAATACGGCATTTCTTTTCCGTTACCATGTGTGTTTATAAAGTGTGAATTGGAAGATCTAAAAATGATATGAAGTACCGTCCGTGATTAAGTTTGCTAGATTTGGTGATATCGATGAATAAAATACAATTAATGTATGCGGCATTTCTTTTCCGTTACCATGTGTGTTTATAAAGTGTGAATTGGAAGATCTAAAAATGATATGAAGTACCGTCTGTGATTAAGTTTGCTAGATTTGGTGATATCGATGAATAAAATACAATTAATGTATGCGGTATTTCTTTTCCGTTACCATGTGTGTTTGTAAAGTGTGAGTTGGAAGATCTAAAAATGATATGAAGTCTGTGATTAATTTTGCCAGATTTGCTGATATCGATCAATAATATACAATTGTTGTTCAGTTAACGTGTGTGCTTATAATTTGTGAGGTGGAAGATCTACAAATGATATGAAGTGCCGTCAGTGATTAATTTTGCTAGATTTGGTGATATCGATAAATAAAATACAATTGATGAATACGACATTTCCGTATTGCGGAATTTCTTCCCGTTACCGTGTGTGCTTATAAAGTGTGAAGTGGAAGATCTAAATATTATATTAAGTACCGTATGTGATTAATTTTGCTAGATTTGGTGATATCGATAAATAAAATACAATTGATGAATACGGCATTTCCTTTCCGTTACCGTGTGTGCCTATAATTTGTGAGGTGGAAGATCTACAAATGATATGAAGTGCCGTCTTTGTTTACTTTTGCTATATTTGGTGATATCGATGAATAAAATACAATTGTTGTTCAGTTAACGTGTGTGCTTATAATTTGTGAGGTGGAAGATCTACAACTGATATGAAGTGCCGCCTTTGTTTAATTTTGTTATATTTGGTGATATCGATGAATAAAATACAACTGTTGTTCAGTTAACGTGTGTGCTTATAATTTGTGAGGTGGAAAATCCACAAATGTATGAAGTGTCGCCTTTGATTAATTTTGCTATATTTGGTGATATCGAAGAATAAAATACAATTGATGAATGCGGGATTTCTTTTCCGTTACCGTGTGTGCGTATTAAGTGTGAGGTGGAAGATCTAAAAATGATATGAAGTACCGTCTGTGATTAAGTTTGCTAGATTTGGTGATATCGATGAATAAAATACAATTAATGTATGCGGCATTTCTTTTCCGTTGCCATATGTGTTTATAAAGTGTGAGGTGGAAGATGCACAAATGCTATGAAGTGTCGTCTTTGTTTAATTTTGCTATATTTGGTGATATCGATTAATAAAATACAATTGTTGTTCAGTTATCGTGTGTGCTTATGATTTCTGAGGTGGAAGATCTACAAATGATATGAAGTGTCGTCTTTGTTTAATTTTGCTATATTTGGTGATATCGATTAATAAAATACAATTGTTGTTCAGTTAACGTGTGTGCTTATAATTTGTGAGGTGGAGGATCCACAAATGATATGAAGTGTCGCCTTTGATTAATTTTGCTATATTTGGTGATACCGATGAATAAAATACAATTGATAAATGCGGTATTTCATTCCCGTTAACGTGTGTGCGTATTAAGTGTGAGGTTGGAGATCTACAAATGTATGAGGTGTGGCCTTTGATTAATTTTGCTATATTTTTTGATATCGATGAATAAAATACAATTGTTGTTCAGTTAACATGTGTGCTTATAATTTGTGAGGTGGAAGATCCACAAATGATATGAAGTGTCGTCCTTGAAAAATTTTGCTTTATTTGGTGATATCGATTAATAAAATACAATTGATGAATGCGGTATTTCTTTTCCGTTACCATGTGTGTTTATAAAGTGTGAGTTGGAAGATCTAAAAATGATATGAAGTACCGTCTGTGATTAATTTTGCTAGATTTGCTGATATCGATGAATAAAATACAATTGTTGTTCAGTTAACGTGTGTGCTTATAAAGTGTGAGGTGGAAGATATACAAATGATATGAAGTGTCGTCCTTGTTCAGCTTTGCTATATGTGGTGATATCGATGTGTGCTTATAAAGTGTGAGGTGGAAAATCCACAAATGACTTGATGTGTCGTCCCAGAAAAATTTTGCTTTATTTGGTGATATCGATTAATAAAATACAATTGATGAATGCGGTATTTCATTCCCGTTAACGTGTGTGCGTATTAAGTGTGAGGTGGAAGATCTAAAAATGATATGAAGTACCGTCTGTGATTAAGTTTGGTAGATTTGGTGATATCGATAAATAAAATACAATTGATGAATACGGCATTTCTTTTCCGTTACCGTGTGTGCCTGTAATTTGTGAGGTGGAAGATCTACAAATGATATGAAGTGCCGTCAGTGATTAAGTTTGCTAGATTTGGTGATATCGATGAATAAAATACAATTGCTGTTCAGTTAACGTGTGTGCGTATTAAGTGTGAGGTGGAAGATCTAAAAATTATATGAAGTACCGTCTGTGATTAAGTTTGCTAGATTTGGTGATATCGATGAATAAAATACAATTAATGTATGCGGCATTTCTTTTCCGTTACCATGTGTGTTTATAAAGTGTGAATTGGAAGATCTAAAAATGATATGAAGTACCGTCTGTGATTAAGTTTGCTAGATTTGGTGTGTTTATAAAGTGTGAGTTGGAAGATCTAAAAATGATATGAAGTACCGTCTGTGATTAAGTTTGCTAGATTTGGTGATATCGATAAATAAAATACAATTAATGCATGCGACATTTCTTTTCCGTTACCATGTGTGCTTATAAAGTGTGAATTGGAAGATCTAAAAATGATATGAAGTACCGTCTGTGATTAAGTTTGCTAGATTTGGTGTGTTTATAAAGTGTGAGTTGGAAGATCTAAAAATGATATGAAGTACCGTCTGTGATTAAGTTTGCTAGATTTGGTGATATCGATGAATAAAATACAATTAATGTATGCGACATTTCTTTTCCGTTACCATGTGTGTTTATAAAGTGTGAGTTGGAAGATCTAAAAATGATATGAAGTACCGTCTGTGATTAAGTTTGCTAGATTTGGTGATATCGATAAATAAAATACAATTAATGCATGCGGCATTTCTTTTCCGTTACCATGTGTGTTTATAAAGTGTGAATTGGAAGATCTAAAAATGATATGAAGTACCGTCTGTGATTAAGTTTGCTAGATTTGGTGTGTTTCTAAAGTGTGAGTTGGAAGATCTAAAAATGATATGAAGTACCGTCTGTGATTAAGTTTGCTAGATTTGGTGATATCGATGAATAAAATACAATTAATGTATGCGACATTTCTTTTCCGTTACCATGTGTGTTTATAAAGTGTGAGTTGGAAGATCTAAAAATGATATGAAGTACCGTCTGTGATTAATTTTGCTAGATTTGCTGATATCGATCAATAATATACAATAGTTGTTCAGCTAACGTGTGTGCTTATAATTTGTGAGGTGGAAGATCTACAAATGATATGAAGTGCCGTCAGTGATTAATTTTGCTAGATTTGGTGATATCGGTAAATAAAATACAATTAATGCATGCGGCATTTCTTTTCCGTTACCATGTGTGTTTAAAAAGTGTGAGGTGGAAGATATAAAAATGATATGAAGTACCGTCTGTGATTAAGATTGCTAGATTTGGTGATATCGATAAATAAAATACAATTGATGAATACGGCATTTCCTTTCCGTTACCGTGTGTGTCTATAATTTGTGAGGTGGAAGATCTACAAATGATATGAAGTGCCGTCTGTGATTAAGTTTGCTAGATTTGGTGATATCGATGAATAAAATACAATTAATGTATGCGGCATTTCTTTTTCGTTACCATGTGTGTTTATAAAGTGTGAGGTGGAAGATCTAAAAATGATATGAAGTACCGTCTGTGATTAAAATTGCTAGATTTGGTGATATCGATAAATAAAATACAATTGATGAATACGGCATTTCCTTTCCGTTACCGTGTGTGTCTATAAAGTGTGAGTTGGAAGATCTAAAAATGATATGAAGTACCGTCTGTGATTAAGTTTGCTAGATTTGGTGATATCGATGAATAAAATACAATTAATGTATGCGGCATTTCGTTTTCGTTACCATGTGTGTTTATAAAGTGTGAGTTGGAAGATCTAAAAATGATATGAAGTACCGTCTGTGATTAAGTTTGCTAGATTTGGTGATATCGATGAATAAAATACAATTAATGTATGCGGCATTTCTTTTCCGTTAGCATGTGTGTTTATAAAGTGTGAGTTGGAAGATCTAAAAATGATATGAAGTACCGTCTGTGATTAATTTTGCTAGATTTGCTGATATCGATCAATAATATACAATTGTTGTTCAGTTAACGTGTGTACTTATAATTTGTGAGGTGGAAGATCTACAAATGATATGAAGTGCCGTCAGTGATTAATTTTGCTAGATTTGGTGATATCGATAAATAAAATACAATTAATGCATGCGGCATTTCTTTTCCGTTACCATGTGTGTTTATAAAGTGTGAGGTGGAAGATCTTAAAAATGATATGAAGTACCGTCTGTGATTAAGTTTGCTAGATTTGGTGATATCGATGAATAAAATACAATTAATGTATGCGGCATTTCTTTTCCGTTACCATGTGTGTTTGTAAAGTGTGAGTTGGAAGATCTAAAAATGATATGAAGTACCGTCTGTGATTAAGTTTGCTAGATTTGGTGATATCGATGAATAAAATACAATTAATGTATGCGACATTTCTTTTCCGTTACCATGTGTGTTTATAAAGTGTGAGTTGGAAGATCTAAAAATGATATGAAGTACCGTCTGTGATTAATTTTGCTAGATTTGCTGATATCGATCAATAATATACAATTGTTGTTCAGTTAACGTGTGTGCTTATAATTTGTGAGGTGGAAGATCTACAAATGATATGAAGTGCCGTCAGTGATTAATTTTGCTAGATTTGGCGATATCGGTAAATAAAATACAATTAATGCATGCGGCATTTCTTTTCCGTTACCATGTGTGTTTGTAAAGTGTGAGTTGGAAGATCTAAAAATGATATGAAGTCTGTGATTAATTTTGCCAGATTTGCTGATATCGATCAATAATATACAATTGTTGTTCAGTTAACGTGTGTGCTTATAATTTGTGAGGTGGAAGATCTACAAATGATATGAAGTGCCATCAGTGATTAATGTTGCTAGATTTGCTGATATCGATGAATAAAATACAATTAATGTATGCGGCATTTCTTTTTCGTTACCATGTGTGTTTATAAAGTGTGAGTTGGAAGATCTAAAAATGATATGAAGTACCGTCTGTGATTAAGTTTGCTAGATTTGGTGATATCGATAAATAAAATACAATTGATGAATACGGCATTTCTTTTCCGTTACCATGTGTGTTTATAAAGTGTGAGGTGGAAGATCTAAAAATGATATGAAGTACCGTCCGTGATTAAGTTTGCTAGATTTGGTGATATCGATGAATAAAATACAATTAATGTATGCGGCATTTCTTTTCCGTTACCATGTGTGTTTATAAAGTGTGAATTGGAAGATCTAAAAATGATATGAAGTACCGTCTGTGATTAAGTTTGCTAGATTTGGTGTGTTTATAAAGTGTGAGTTGGAAGATCTAAAAATGATATGAAGTACCGTCTGTGATTAAGTTTGCTAGATTTGGTGATATCGATGAATAAAATACAATTAATGTATGCGACATTTCTTTTCCGTTACCATGTGTGTTTATAAAGTGTGAATTGGAAGATCTAAAAATGATATGAAGTACCGTCTGTGATTAAGTTTGCTAGATTTGGTGATATCGATGAATAAAATACAATTAATGTATGCGGCATTTCTTTTCCGTTACCATGTGTGTTTATAAAGTGTGAGGTGGAAGATATACAAATGATATGAAGTGTCGTCCTTGTTCAGCTTTGCTATATGTGGTGATATCGATGTGTGCTTATAAAGTGTGAGGTGGAAAATCCACAAATGACTTGATGTGTCGTCCCAGAAAAATTTTGCTTTATTTGGTGATATCGATTAATAAAATACAATTGATGAATGCGGTATTTCATTCCCGTTAACGTGTGTGCGTATTAAGTGTGAGGTGGAAGATCTAAAAATGATATGAAGTACCGTCTGTGATTAAGTTTGGTAGATTTGGTGATATCGATAAATAAAATACAATTGATGAATACGGCATTTCTTTTCCGTTACCGTGTGTGCCTGTAATTTGTGAGGTGGAAGATCTACAAATGATATGAAGTGCCGTCAGTGATTAAGTTTGCTTTATTTGGTGATATCGATTAATAAAATACAATTGATGAATGCGGTATTTCATTCCCGTTAACGTGTGTGCGTATTAAGTGTGAGGTGGAAGATCTAAAAATTATATGAAGTACCGTCTGTGATTAAGTTTGCTAGATTTGGTGATATCGATGAATAAAATACAATTAATGTATGCGGCATTTCTTTTCCGTTACCATGTGTGTTTATAAAGTGTGAATTGGAAGATCTAAAAATGATATGAAGTACCGTCTGTGATTAAGTTTGCTAGATTTGGTGTGTTTATAAAGTGTGAGTTGGAAGATCTAAAAATGATATGAAGTACCGTCTGTGATTAAGTTTGCTAGATTTGGTGATATCGATAAATAAAATACAATTAATGCATGCGACATTTCTTTTCCGTTACCATGTGTGCTTATAAAGTGTGAATTGGAAGATCTAAAAATGATATGAAGTACCGTCTGTGATTAAGTTTGCTAGATTTGGTGTGTTTATAAAGTGTGAGTTGGAAGATCTAAAAATGATATGAAGTACCGTCTGTGATTAAGTTTGCTAGATTTGGTGATATCGATGAATAAAATACAATTAATGTATGCGACATTTCTTTTCCGTTACCATGTGTGTTTATAAAGTGTGAGTTGGAAGATCTAAAAATGATATGAAGTACCGTCTGTGATTAAGTTTGCTAGATTTGGTGATATCGATAAATAAAATACAATTAATGCATGCGGCATTTCTTTTCCGTTACCATGTGTGTTTATAAAGTGTGAATTGGAAGATCTAAAAATGATATGAAGTACCGTCTGTGATTAAGTTTGCTAGATTTGGTGTGTTTCTAAAGTGTGAGTTGGAAGATCTAAAAATGATATGAAGTACCGTCTGTGATTAAGTTTGCTAGATTTGGTGATATCGATGAATAAAATACAATTAATGTATGCGACATTTCTTTTCCGTTACCATGTGTGTTTATAAAGTGTGAGTTGGAAGATCTAAAAATGATATGAAGTACCGTCTGTGATTAATTTTGCTAGATTTGCTGATATCGATCAATAATATACAATAGTTGTTCAGCTAACGTGTGTGCTTATAATTTGTGAGGTGGAAGATCTACAAATGATATGAAGTGCCGTCAGTGATTAATTTTGCTAGATTTGGTGATATCGGTAAATAAAATACAATTAATGCATGCGGCATTTCTTTTCCGTTACCATGTGTGTTTAAAAAGTGTGAGGTGGAAGATATAAAAATGATATGAAGTAACGTCTGTGATTAAGATTGCTAGATTTGGTGATATCGATAAATAAAATACAATTGATGAATACGGCATTTCCTTTCCGTTACCGTGTGTGTCTATAATTTGTGAGGTGGAAGATCTACAAATGATATGAAGTGCCGTCTGTGATTAAGTTTGCTAGATTTGGTGATATCGATGAATAAAATACAATTAATGTATGCGGCATTTCTTTTTCGTTACCATGTGTGTTTATAAAGTGTGAGGTGGAAGATCTAAAAATGATATGAAGTACCGTCTGTGATTAAAATTGCTAGATTTGGTGATATCGATAAATAAAATACAATTGATGAATACGGCATTTCCTTTCCGTTACCGTGTGTGTCTATAAAGTGTGAGTTGGAAGATCTAAAAATGATATGAAGTACCGTCTGTGATTAAGTTTGCTAGATTTGGTGATATCGATGAATAAAATACAATTAATGTATGCGGCATTTCGTTTTCGTTACCATGTGTGTTTATAAAGTGTGAGTTGGAAGATCTAAAAATGATATGAAGTACCGTCTGTGATTAAGTTTGCTAGATTTGGTGATATCGATGAATAAAATACAATTAATGTATGCGGCATTTCTTTTCCGTTAGCATGTGTGTTTATAAAGTGTGAGTTGGAAGATCTAAAAATGATATGAAGTACCGTCTGTGATTAATTTTGCTAGATTTGCTGATATCGATCAATAATATACAATTGTTGTTCAGTTAACGTGTGTACTTATAATTTGTGAGGTGGAAGATCTACAAATGATATGAAGTGCCGTCAGTGATTAATTTTGCTAGATTTGGTGATATCGATAAATAAAATACAATTAATGCATGCGGCATTTCTTTTCCGTTACCATGTGTGTTTATAAAGTGTGAGGTGGAAGATCTTAAAAATGATATGAAGTACCGTCTGTGATTAAGTTTGCTAGATTTGGTGATATCGATGAATAAAATACAATTAATGTATGCGGCATTTCTTTTCCGTTACCATGTGTGTTTGTAAAGTGTGAGTTGGAAGATCTAAAAATGATATGAAGTACCGTCTGTGATTAAGTTTGCTAGATTTGGTGATATCGGTGAATAAAATACAATTAATGTATGCGACATTTCTTTTCCGTTACCATGTGTGTTTATAAAGTGTGAGTTGGAAGATCTAAAAATGATATGAAGTACCGTCTGTGATTAATTTTGCTAGATTTGCTGATATCGATCAATAATATACAATTGTTGTTCAGTTAACGTGTGTGCTTATAATTTGTGAGGTGGAAGATCTACAAATGATATGAAGTGCCGTCAGTGATTAATTTTGCTAGATTTGGCGATATCGGTAAATAAAATACAATTAATGCATGCGGCATTTCTTTTCCGTTACCATGTGTGTTTGTAAAGTGTGAGTTGGAAGATCTAAAAATGATATGAAGTCTGTGATTAATTTTGCCAGATTTGCTGATATCGATCAATAATATACAATTGTTGTTCAGTTAACGTGTGTGCTTATAATTTGTGAGGTGGAAGATCTACAAATGATATGAAGTGCCATCAGTGATTAATGTTGCTAGATTTGCTGATATCGATGAATAAAATACAATTAATGTATGCGGCATTTCTTTTTCGTTACCATGTGTGTTTATAAAGTGTGAGTTGGAAGATCTAAAAATGATATGAAGTACCGTCTGTGATTAAGTTTGCTAGATTTGGTGATATCGATAAATAAAATACAATTGATGCATACGGCATTTCTTTTCCGTTACCATGTGTGTTTATAAAGTGTGAGGTGGAAGATCTAAAAATGATATGAAGTACCGTCCGTGATTAAGTTTGCTAGATTTGGTGATATCGATGAATAAAATACAATTAATGTATGCGGCATTTCTTTTCCGTTACCATGTGTGTTTATAAAGTGTGAATTGGAAGATCTAAAAATGATATGAAGTACCGTCTGTGATTAAGTTTGCTAGATTTGGTGATATCGATAAATAAAATACAATTGATGAATACGGCATTTCTTTTCCGTTACAATGTGTGTTTATAAAGTGTGAGTTGGAAGATCTAAAAATGATATGAAGTACCGTCTGTGATTAATTTTGCTAGATTTGCTGATATCGATCAATAATATACAATTGTTGTTCAGTTAACGTGTGTGCTTATAATTTGTGAGGTGGAAGATCTACAAATGATATGAAGTGCCGTCAGTGATAAATTTTGCTAGATTTGGTGATATCGATAAATAAAATACAATTAATGCATGCGACATTTCTTTTCCGTTACCATGTGTGTTTATAAAGAGTGAATTGGAAGATCTAAAAATGATATGAAGTACCGTCTGTGATTAAGTTTGCTAGATTTGGTGATATCGATGAATAAAATACAATTAATGTATGCGACATTTCTTTTCCGTTACCATGTGTGTTTATAAAGTGTGAGTTGGAAGATCTAAAAATGATATGAAGTACCGTCTGTGATTAATTTTGCTGGATTTGGTGATATCGATAAATAAAATACAATTAATGCATGCGGCATTTCTTTTCCGTTACCATGTGTGTTTATAAAGTGTGAATTGGAAGATCTAAAAATGATATGAAGTACCGTCTGTGATTAAGCTTGCTAGATTTGGTGTGTTTATAAAGTGTGAGTTGGAAGATCTAAAAATGATATGAAGTACCGTCTGTGATTAAGTTTGCTAGATTTGGTGATATCGATAAATAAAATACAATTAATGCATGCGACATTTCTTTTCCGTTACCATGTGTGTTTATAAAGTGTGAATTGGAAGATCTAAAAATGATATGAAGTACCGTCTGTGATTAAGTTTGCTAGATTTGGTGTGTTTATAAAGTGTGAGTTGGAAGATCTAAAAATGATATGAAGTACCGTCTGTGATTAAGTTTGCTAGATTTGGTGATATCGATGAATAAAATACAATTAATGTATGCGACATTTCTTTTCCGTTACCATGTGTGTTTATAAAGTGTGAGTTGGAAGATCTAAAAATGATATGAAGTACCGTCTGTGATTAAGTTTGCTAGATTTGGTGATATCGATAAATAAAATACAATTAATGCATGCGGCATTTCTTTTCCGTTACCATGTGTGTTTATAAAGTGTGAATTGGAAGATCTAAAAATGATATGAAGTACCGTCTGTGATTAAGTTTGCTAGATTTGGTGTGTTTCTAAAGTGTGAGTTGGAAGATCTAAAAATGATACGAAGTACCGTCTGTGATTAAGTTTGCTAGATTTGGTGATATCGATGAATAAAATACAATTAATGTATGCGACATTTCTTTTCCGTTACCATGTGTGTTTATAAAGTGTGAGTTGGAAGATCTAAAAATGATATGAAGTGTCATCAGTGTTTAATTTTGCTAGATTTGGTGATATCGATAAATAAAATACAATTAATGCATGCGACATTTCTTTTCCGTTACCATGTGTGTTTATAAAGTGTGAGGTGGAAGATCTAAAAATGATATGAAGTACCGTCTGTGATTAAGTTTGCTAGATTTGGTGATATCGATGAATAAAATACAATTAATGTATGCGGCTTTCTTTTTCGTTACCATGTGTGTTTGTAAAGTGTGAGTTGGAAGATCTAAAAATGATATGAAGTACCGTCTGTGATTAAGTTTGCTAGATTTGGTGATATCGATGAATAAAATACAATTAATGTATGCGACATTTCTTTTCCGTTACCATGTGTGTTTATAAAGTGTGAGTTGGAAGATCTAAAAATGATATGAAGTACCGTCTGTGATTAATTTTTCTAGATTTGCTGATATCGATCAATAATATACAATTGTTGTTCAGTTAACGTGTGTGCTTATAATTTGTGAGGTGGAAGATCTACAAATGATATGAAGTGCCGTCAGTGATTAATTTTGCTAGATTTGGCGATATCGGTAAATAAAATACAATTAATGCATGCGGCATTTCTTTTCCGTTACCATGTGTGTTTGTAAAGTGTGAGTTGGAAGATCTAAAAATGATATGAAGTCTGTGATTAATTTTGCCAGATTTGCTGATATCGATCAATAATATACAATTGTTGTTCAGTTAACGTGTGTGCTTATAATTTGTGAGGTGGAAGATCTACAAATGATATGAAGTGCCATCAGTGATTAATGTTGCTAGATTTGGTGATATCGATGAATAAAATACAACTAATGCATGCGACATTTCTTTTCCGTTACCATGTGTGTTTATAAAGTGTGAGGTGGAAGATCTAAAAATGATATGAAGTACCGTCTGTGATTAAGTTTGCTAGATTTGGTGATATCGATAAATAAAATACAATTGATGAATACGGCATTTCTTTTCCGTTACCGTGTGTGCCTATAATTTGTGAGGTGGAAGATCTACAAATGATATGAAGTGCCGTCTTTGTTTAATTTTGCTAGATTTGGTGATATCGATAAATAAAATACAATTGATGAATACGGCATTTCTTTTCCGTTACCGTGTGTGCCTATAATTTGTGAGGTGGAAGATCTACAAATGATATGAAGTGCCGTCTTTGTTTAATTTTGCTAGATTTGGTGATATCGATAAATAAAATACAATTGATGAATACGGCATTTCTTTTCCGTTACCATGTGTGTTTATAAAGTGTGAATTGGAAGATCTAAAAATGATATGAAGTACCGTCCGTGATTAAGTTTGCTAGATTTGGTGATATCGATGAATAAAATACAATTAATGTATGCGGCATTTCTTTTCCGTTACCATGTGTGTTTATAAAGTGTGAATTGGAAGATCTAAAAATGATATGAAGTACCGTCTGTGATTAAGTTTGCTAGATTTGGTGATATCGATGAATAAAATACAATTAATGTATGCGGTATTTCTTTTCCGTTACCATGTGTGTTTGTAAAGTGTGAGTTGGAAGATCTAAAAATGATATGAAGTCTGTGATTAATTTTGCCAGATTTGCTGATATCGATCAATAATATACAATTGTTGTTCAGTTAACGTGTGTGCTTATAATTTGTGAGGTGGAAGATCTACAAATGATATGAAGTGCCGTCAGTGATTAATTTTGCTAGATTTGGTGATATCGATAAATAAAATACAATTGATGAATACGACATTTCCGTATTGCGGAATTTCTTCCCGTTACCGTGTGTGTTTATAAAGTGTGAATTGGAAGATCTAAAAATGATATGAAGTACCGTCTGTGATTAAGCTTGCTAGATTTGGTGTGTTTATAAAGTGTGAGTTGGAAGATCTAAAAATGATATGAAGTACCGTCTGTGATTAAGTTTGCTAGATTTGGTGATATCGATAAATAAAATACAATTAATGCATGCGACATTTCTTTTCCGTTACCATGTGTGTTTATAAAGTGTGAATTGGAAGATCTAAAAATGATATGAAGTACCGTCTGTGATTAAGTTTGCTAGATTTGGTGTGTTTATAAAGTGTGAGTTGGAAGATCTAAAAATGATATGAAGTACCGTCTGTGATTAAGTTTGCTAGATTTGGTGATATCGATGAATAAAATACAATTAATGTATGCGACATTTCTTTTCCGTTACCATGTGTGTTTATAAAGTGTGAGTTGGAAGATCTAAAAATGATATGAAGTACCGTCTGTGATTAAGTTTGCTAGATTTGGTGATATCGATAAATAAAATACAATTAATGCATGCGGCATTTCTTTTCCGTTACCATGTGTGTTTATAAAGTGTGAATTGGAAGATCTAAAAATGATATGAAGTACCGTCTGTGATTAAGTTTGCTAGATTTGGTGTGTTTCTAAAGTGTGAGTTGGAAGATCTAAAAATGATACGAAGTACCGTCTGTGATTAAGTTTGCTAGATTTGGTGATATCGATGAATAAAATACAATTAATGTATGCGACATTTCTTTTCCGTTACCATGTGTGTTTATAAAGTGTGAGTTGGAAGATCTAAAAATGATATGAAGTGTCATCAGTGTTTAATTTTGCTAGATTTGGTGATATCGATAAATAAAATACAATTAATGCATGCGACATTTCTTTTCCGTTACCATGTGTGTTTATAAAGTGTGAGGTGGAAGATCTAAAAATGATATGAAGTACCGTCTGTGATTAAGTTTGCTAGATTTGGTGATATCGATGAATAAAATACAATTAATGTATGCGGCTTTCTTTTTCGTTACCATGTGTGTTTGTAAAGTGTGAGTTGGAAGATCTAAAAATGATATGAAGTACCGTCTGTGATTAAGTTTGCTAGATTTGGTGATATCGATGAATAAAATACAATTAATGTATGCGACATTTCTTTTCCGTTACCATGTGTGTTTATAAAGTGTGAGTTGGAAGATCTAAAAATGATATGAAGTACCGTCTGTGATTAATTTTTCTAGATTTGCTGATATCGATCAATAATATACAATTGTTGTTCAGTTAACGTGTGTGCTTATAATTTGTGAGGTGGAAGATCTACAAATGATATGAAGTGCCGTCAGTGATTAATTTTGCTAGATTTGGCGATATCGGTAAATAAAATACAATTAATGCATGCGGCATTTCTTTTCCGTTACCATGTGTGTTTGTAAAGTGTGAGTTGGAAGATCTAAAAATGATATGAAGTCTGTGATTAATTTTGCCAGATTTGCTGATATCGATCAATAATATACAATTGTTGTTCAGTTAACGTGTGTGCTTATAATTTGTGAGGTGGAAGATCTACAAATGATATGAAGTGCCATCAGTGATTAATGTTGCTAGATTTGGTGATATCGATGAATAAAATACAACTAATGCATGCGACATTTCTTTTCCGTTACCATGTGTGTTTATAAAGTGTGAGGTGGAAGATCTAAAAATGATATGAAGTACCGTCTGTGATTAAGTTTGCTAGATTTGGTGATATCGATAAATAAAATACAATTGATGAATACGGCATTTCTTTTCCGTTACCGTGTGTGCCTATAATTTGTGAGGTGGAAGATCTACAAATGATATGAAGTGCCGTCTTTGTTTAATTTTGCTAGATTTGGTGATATCGATAAATAAAATACAATTGATGAATACGGCATTTCTTTTCCGTTACCGTGTGTGCCTATAATTTGTGAGGTGGAAGATCTACAAATGATATGAAGTGCCGTCTTTGTTTAATTTTGCTAGATTTGGTGATATCGATAAATAAAATACAATTGATGAATACGGCATTTCTTTTCCGTTACCATGTGTGTTTATAAAGTGTGAATTGGAAGATCTAAAAATGATATGAAGTACCGTCCGTGATTAAGTTTGCTAGATTTGGTGATATCGATGAATAAAATACAATTAATGTATGCGGCATTTCTTTTCCGTTACCATGTGTGTTTATAAAGTGTGAATTGGAAGATCTAAAAATGATATGAAGTACCGTCTGTGATTAAGTTTGCTAGATTTGGTGATATCGATGAATAAAATACAATTAATGTATGCGGTATTTCTTTTCCGTTACCATGTGTGTTTGTAAAGTGTGAGTTGGAAGATCTAAAAATGATATGAAGTCTGTGATTAATTTTGCCAGATTTGCTGATATCGATCAATAATATACAATTGTTGTTCAGTTAACGTGTGTGCTTATAATTTGTGAGGTGGAAGATCTACAAATGATATGAAGTGCCGTCAGTGATTAATTTTGCTAGATTTGGTGATATCGATAAATAAAATACAATTGATGAATACGACATTTCCGTATTGCGGAATTTCTTCCCGTTACCGTGTGTGCTTATAAAGTGTGAAGTGGAAGATCTAAATATTATATTAAGTACCGTATGTGATTAATTTTGCTAGATTTGGTGATATCGATAAATAAAATACAATTGATGAATACGGCATTTCCTTTCCGTTACCGTGTGTGCCTATAATTTGTGAGGTGGAAGATCTACAAATGATATGAAGTGCCGTCTTTGTTTACTTTTGCTATATTTGGTGATATCGATGAATAAAATACAATTGTTGTTCAGTTAACGTGTGTGCTTATAATTTGTGAGGTGGAAGATCTACAACTGATATGAAGTGCCGCCTTTGTTTAATTTTGTTATATTTGGTGATATCGATGAATAAAATACAACTGTTGTTCAGTTAACGTGTGTGCTTATAATTTGTGAGGTGGAAAATCCACAAATGTATGAAGTGCCGCCTTTGTTTAATTTTGTTATATTTGGTGATATCGATCAATAATATACAATTGTTGTTCAGTTAACGTGTGTGCTTATAATTTGTGAGGTGGAAGATCTACAAATGATATGAAGTGCCGTCAGTGATTAATTTTGCTAGATTTGGTGATATCGATAAATAAAATACAATTGATGAATACGACATTTCCGTATTGCGGAATTTCTTCCCGTTACCGTGTGTGCTTATAAAGTGTGAGGTGGAAGATCTAAAAATGATATGAAGTACCGTCTGTGATTAAGTTTGCTAGATTTGGTGATATCGATGAATAAAATACAATTAATGTATGCGGCATTTCTTTTCCGTTGCCATATGTGTTTATAAAGTGTGAGGTGGAAGATGCACAAATGCTATGAAGTGTCGTCTTTGTTTAATTTTGCTATATTTGGTGATATCGATTAATAAAATACAATTGTTGTTCAGTTATCGTGTGTGCTTATGATTTCTGAGGTGGAAGATCTACAAATGATATGAAGTGTCGTCTTTGTTTAATTTTGCTATATTTGGTGATATCGATTAATAAAATACAATTGTTGTTCAGTTAACGTGTGTGCTTATAATTTGTGAGGTGGAGGATCCACAAATGATATGAAGTGTCGCCTTTGATTAATTTTGCTATATTTGGTGATACCGATGAATAAAATACAATTGATAAATGCGGTATTTCATTCCCGTTAACGTGTGTGCGTATTAAGTGTGAGGTTGGAGATCTACAAATGTATGAGGTGTGGCCTTTGATTAATTTTGCTATATTTTTTGATATCGATGAATAAAATACAATTGTTGTTCAGTTAACATGTGTGCTTATAATTTGTGAGGTGGAAGATCCACAAATGATATGAAGTGTCGTCCTTGAAAAATTTTGCTTTATTTGGTGATATCGATTAATAAAATACAATTGATGAATGCGGTATTTCTTTTCCGTTACCATGTGTGTTTATAAAGTGTGAGTTGGAAGATCTAAAAATGATATGAAGTACCGTCTGTGATTAATTTTGCTAGATTTGCTGATATCGATGAATAAAATACAATTGTTGCTCAGTTAACGTGTGTGCTTATAAAGTGTGAGGTGGAAGATATACAAATGATATGAAGTGTCGTCCTTGTTCAGCTTTGCTATATGTGGTGATATCGATGTGTGCTTATAAAGTGTGAGGTGGAAAATCCACAAATGACTTGATGTGTCGTCCCAGAAAAATTTTGCTTTATTTGGTGATATCGATTAATAAAATACAATTGATGAATGCGGTATTTCATTCCCGTTAACGTGTGTGCGTATTAAGTGTGAGGTGGAAGATCTAAAAATGATATGAAGTACCGTCTGTGATTAAGTTTGGTAGATTTGGTGATATCGATAAATAAAATACAATTGATGAATACGGCATTTCTTTTCCGTTACCGTGTGTGCCTGTAATTTGTGAGGTGGAAGATCTACAAATGATATGAAGTGCCGTCAGTGATTAAGTTTGCTAGATTTGGTGATATCGATGAATAAAATACAATTGCTGTTCAGTTAACGTGTGTGCGTATTAAGTGTGAGGTGGAAGATCTAAAAATTATATGAAGTACCGTCTGTGATTAAGTTTGCTAGATTTGGTGATATCGATGAATAAAATACAATTAATGTATGCGGCATTTCTTTTCCGTTACCATGTGTGTTTATAAAGTGTGAATTGGAAGATCTAAAAATGATATGAAGTACCGTCTGTGATTAAGTTTGCTAGATTTGGTGTGTTTATAAAGTGTGAGTTGGAAGATCTAAAAATGATATGAAGTACCGTCTGTGATTAAGTTTGCTAGATTTGGTGATATCGATAAATAAAATACAATCAATGCATGCGACATTTCTTTTCCGTTACCATGTGTGCTTATAAAGTGTGAATTGGAAGATCTAAAAATGATATGAAGTACCGTCTGTGATTAAGTTTGCTAGATTTGGTGTGTTTATAAAGTGTGAGTTGGAAGATCTAAAAATGATATGAAGTACCGTCTGTGATTAAGTTTGCTAGATTTGGTGATATCGATGAATAAAATACAATTAATGTATGCGACATTTCTTTTCCGTTACCATGTGTGTTTATAAAGTGTGAGTTGGAAGATCTAAAAATGATATGAAGTACCGTCTGTGATTAAGTTTGCTAGATTTGGTGATATCGATAAATAAAATACAATTAATGCATGCGGCATTTCTTTTCCGTTACCATGTGTGTTTATAAAGTGTGAATTGGAAGATCTAAAAATGATATGAAGTACCGTCTGTGATTAAGTTTGCTAGATTTGGTGTGTTTCTAAAGTGTGAGTTGGAAGATCTAAAAATGATATGAAGTACCGTCTGTGATTAAGTTTGCTAGATTTGGTGATATCGATGAATAAAATACAATTAATGTATGCGACATTTCTTTTCCGTTACCATGTGTGTTTATAAAGTGTGAGTTGGAAGATCTAAAAATGATATGAAGTACCGTCTGTGATTAATTTTGCTAGATTTGCTGATATCGATCAATAATATACAATAGTTGTTCAGCTAACGTGTGTGCTTATAATTTGTGAGGTGGAAGATCTACAAATGATATGAAGTGCCGTCAGTGATTAATTTTGCTAGATTTGGTGATATCGGTAAATAAAATACAATTAATGCATGCGGCATTTCTTTTCCGTTACCATGTGTGTTTAAAAAGTGTGAGGTGGAAGATATAAAAATGATATGAAGTACCGTCTGTGATTAAGATTGCTAGATTTGGTGATATCGATAAATAAAATACAATTGATGAATACGGCATTTCCTTTCCGTTACCGTGTGTGTCTATAATTTGTGAGGTGGAAGATCTACAAATGATATGAAGTGCCGTCAGTGATTAAGTTTGGTAGATTTGGTGATATCGATGAATAAAATACAATTAATGTATGCGGCATTTCTTTTTCGTTACCATGTGTGTTTATAAAGTGTGAGGTGGAAGATCTAAAAATGATATGAAGTACCGTCTGTGGTTAAAATTGCTAGATTTGGTGATATCGATAAATAAAATACAATTGATGAATACGGCATTTCCTTTCCGTTACCGTGTGTGTCTATAAAGTGTGAGTTGGAAGATCTAAAAATGATATGAAGTACCGTCTGTGATTAAGTTTGCTAGATTTGGTGATATCGATGAATAAAATACAATTAATGTATGCGGCATTTCTTTTTCGTTACCATGTGTGTTTATAAAGTGTGAGTTGGAAGATCTAAAAATGATATGAAGTACCGTCTGTGATTAAGTTTGCTAGATTTGGTGATATCGATGAATAAAATACAATTAATGTATGCGGCATTTCTTTTCCGTTAGCATGTGTGTTTATAAAGTGTGAGTTGGAAGATCTAAAAATGATATGAAGTACCGTCTGTGATTAATTTTGCTAGATTTGCTGATATCGATCAATAATATACAATTGTTGTTCAGTTAACGTGTGTACTTATAATTTGTGAGGTGGAAGATCTACAAATGATATGAAGTGCCGTCAGTGATTAATTTTGCTAGATTTGGTGATATCGATAAATAAAATACAATTAATGCATGCGGCATTTCTTTTCCGTTACCATGTGTGTTTATAAAGTGTGAGGTGGAAGATCTTAAAAATGATATGAAGTACCGTCTGTGATTAAGTTTGCTAGATTTGGTGATATCGATGAATAAAATACAATTAATGTATGCGGCATTTCTTTTCCGTTACCATGTGTGTTTGTAAAGTGTGAGTTGGAAGATCTAAAAATGATATGAAGTCTGTGATTAATTTTGCCAGATTTGCTGATATCGATCAATAATATACAATTGTTGTTCAGTTAACGTGTGTGCTTATAATTTGTGAGGTGGAAGATCTACAAATGATATGAAGTGCCGTCAGTGATTAATTTTGCTAGATTTGGTGATATCGATAAATAAAATACAATTGATGAATACGGCATTTCCGTATTGCGGAATTTCTTCCCGTTACCGTGTGTGCTTATAAAGTGTGAAGTGGAAGATCTAAATATTATATTAATTACCGTATGTGATTAATTTTGCTAGATTTGGTGATATCGATAAATAAAATACAATTGATGAATACGGCATTTCCTTTCCGTTACCGTGTGTGCCTATAATTTGTGAGGTGGAAGATCTACAAATGATATGAAGTGCCGTCTTTGTTTACTTTTGCTATATTTGGTGATATCGATGAATAAAATACAATTGTTGTTCAGTTAACGTGTGTGCTTATAATTTGTGAGGTGGAAGATCTACAACTGATATGAAGTGCCGCTTTTGTTTAATTTTGTTATATTTGGTGATATCGATGAATAAAATACAACTGTTGTTCAGTTAACGTGTGTGCTTATAATTTGTGAGGTGGAAAATCCACAAATGTATGAAGTGTCGCCTTTGATTAATTTTGCTATATTTGGTGATATCGAAGAATAAAATACAATTGATGAATACGGGATTTCTTTTCCGTTACCGTGTGTGCTTATAAAGTGTGAGGTGGAAGATATACAATAAAATACAATTGTTGTTCAGTTAACGTGTGTGCTTATAATTTGTGAGGTGGAAGATCTACAACTGATATGAAGTGCCGCTTTTGTTTAATTTTGTTATATTTGGTGATATCGATGAATAAAATACAATTGATAAATGCGGTATTTCATTCCCGTTAACGTGTGTGCGTATTAAGTGTGAGGTTGGAGATCTACAAATGTATGAGGTGTGGCCTTTGATTAATTTTGCTATATTTTTTGATATCGATGAATAAAATACAATTGTTGTTCAGTTAACATGTGTGCTTATAATTTGTGAGGTGGAGGATCCACAAATGATATGAAGTGTCGCCTTTGATTAATTTTGCTATATTTGGTGATACCGATGAATAAAATACAATTGATAAATGCGGTATTTCATTCCCGTTAACGTGTGTGCGTATTAAGTGTGAGGTTGGAGATCTACAAATGTATGAGGTGTGGCCTTTGATTAATTTTGCTATATTTTTTGATATCGATGAATAAAATACAATTGTTGTTCAGTTAACATGTGTGCTTATAATTTGTGAGGTGGAAGATCCACAAATGATATGAAGTGTCGTCCTTGAAAAATTTTGCTTTATTTGGTGATATCGATTAATAAAATACAATTGATGAATGCGGTATTTCTTTTCCGTTACCATGTGTGTTTATAAAGTGTGAGTTGGAAGATCTAAAAATGATATGAAGTACCGTCTGTGATTAATTTTGCTAGATTTGCTGATATCGATGAATAAAATACAATTGTTGTTCAGTTAACGTGTGTGCTTATAAAGTGTGAGGTGGAAGATATACAAATGATATGAAGTGTCGTCCTTGTTCAGCTTTGCTATATGTGGTGATATCGATGTGTGCTTATAAAGTGTGAGGTGGAAAATCCACAAATGACTTGATGTGTCGTCCCAGAAAAATTTTGCTTTATTTGGTGATATCGATTAATAAAATACAATTGATGAATGCGGTATTTCATTCCCGTTAACGTGTGTGCGTATTAAGTGTGAGGTGGAAGATCTAAAAATGATATGAAGTACCGTCTGTGATTAAGTTTGCTAGATTTGGTGTGTTTATAAAGTGTGAGTTGGAAGATCTAAAAATGATATGAAGTACCGTCTGTGATTAAGTTTGCTAGATTTGGTGATATCGATAAATAAAATACAATTAATGCATGCGACATTTCTTTTCCGTTACCATGTGTGCTTATAAAGTGTGAATTGGAAGATCTAAAAATGATATGAAGTACCGTCTGTGATTAAGTTTGCTAGATTTGGTGTGTTTATAAAGTGTGAGTTGGAAGATCTAAAAATGATATGAAGTACCGTCTGTGATTAAGTTTGCTAGATTTGGTGATATCGATGAATAAAATACAATTAATGTATGCGACATTTCTTTTCCGTTACCATGTGTGTTTATAAAGTGTGAGTTGGAAGATCTAAAAATGATATGAAGTACCGTCTGTGATTAAGTTTGCTAGATTTGGTGATATCGATAAATAAAATACAATTAATGCATGCGGCATTTCTTTTCCGTTACCATGTGTGTTTATAAAGTGTGAATTGGAAGATCTAAAAATGATATGAAGTACCGTCTGTGATTAAGTTTGCTAGATTTGGTGTGTTTCTAAAGTGTGAGTTGGAAGATCTAAAAATGATATGAAGTACCGTCTGTGATTAAGTTTGCTAGATTTGGTGATATCGATGAATAAAATACAATTAATGTATGCGACATTTCTTTTCCGTTACCATGTGTGTTTATAAAGTGTGAGTTGGAAGATCTAAAAATGATATGAAGTACCGTCTGTGATTAATTTTGCTAGATTTGCTGATATCGATCAATAATATACAATAGTTGTTCAGCTAACGTGTGTGCTTATAATTTGTGAGGTGGAAGATCTACAAATGATATGAAGTGCCGTCAGTGATTAATTTTGCTAGATTTGGTGATATCGGTAAATAAAATACAATTAATGCATGCGGCATTTCTTTTCCGTTACCATGTGTGTTTAAAAAGTGTGAGGTGGAAGATATAAAAATGATATGAAGTACCGTCTGTGATTAAGATTGCTAGATTTGGTGATATCGATAAATAAAATACAATTGATGAATACGGCATTTCCTTTCCGTTACCGTGTGTGTCTATAATTTGTGAGGTGGAAGATCTACAAATGATATGAAGTGCCGTCAGTGATTAAGTTTGGTAGATTTGGTGATATCGATGAATAAAATACAATTAATGTATGCGGCATTTCTTTTTCGTTACCATGTGTGTTTATAAAGTGTGAGGTGGAAGATCTAAAAATGATATGAAGTACCGTCTGTGATTAAAATTGCTAGATTTGGTGATATCGATAAATAAAATACAATTGATGAATACGGCATTTCCTTTCCGTTACCGTGTGTGTCTATAAAGTGTGAGTTGGAAGATCTAAAAATGATATGAAGTACCGTCTGTGATTAAGTTTGCTAGATTTGGTGATATCGATGAATAAAATACAATTAATGTATGCGGCATTTCTTTTTCGTTACCATGTGTGTTTATAAAGTGTGAGTTGGAAGATCTAAAAATGATATGAAGTACCGTCTGTGATTAAGTTTGCTAGATTTGGTGATATCGATGAATAAAATACAATTAATGTATGCGGCATTTCTTTTCCGTTAGCATGTGTGTTTATAAAGTGTGAGTTGGAAGATCTAAAAATGATATGAAGTACCGTCTGTGATTAATTTTGCTAGATTTGCTGATATCGATCAATAATATACAATTGTTGTTCAGTTAACGTGTGTACTTATAATTTGTGAGGTGGAAGATCTACAAATGATATGAAGTGCCGTCAGTGATTAATTTTGCTAGATTTGGTGATATCGATAAATAAAATACAATTAATGCATGCGGCATTTCTTTTCCGTTACCATGTGTGTTTATAAAGTGTGAGGTGGAAGATCTTAAAAATGATATGAAGTACCGTCTGTGATTAAGTTTGCTAGATTTGGTGATATCGATGAATAAAATACAATTAATGTATGCGGCATTTCTTTTCCGTTACCATGTGTGTTTGTAAAGTGTGAGTTGGAAGATCTAAAAATGATATGAAGTCTGTGATTAATTTTGCCAGATTTGCTGATATCGATCAATAATATACAATTGTTGTTCAGTTAACGTGTGTGCTTATAATTTGTGAGGTGGAAGATCTACAAATGATATGAAGTGCCGTCAGTGATTAATTTTGCTAGATTTGGTGATATCGATAAATAAAATACAATTGATGAATACGGCATTTCCGTATTGCGGAATTTCTTCCCGTTACCGTGTGTGCTTATAAAGTGTGAAGTGGAAGATCTAAATATTATATTAATTACCGTATGTGATTAATTTTGCTAGATTTGGTGATATCGATAAATAAAATACAATTGATGAATACGGCATTTCCTTTCCGTTACCGTGTGTGCCTATAATTTGTGAGGTGGAAGATCTACAAATGATATGAAGTGCCGTCTTTGTTTACTTTTGCTATATTTGGTGATATCGATGAATAAAATACAATTGTTGTTCAGTTAACGTGTGTGCTTATAATTTGTGAGGTGGAAGATCTACAACTGATATGAAGTGCCGCTTTTGTTTAATTTTGTTATATTTGGTGATATCGATGAATAAAATACAACTGTTGTTCAGTTAACGTGTGTGCTTATAATTTGTGAGGTGGAAAATCCACAAATGTATGAAGTGTCGCCTTTGATTAATTTTGCTATATTTGGTGATATCGAAGAATAAAATACAATTGATGAATACGGGATTTCTTTTCCGTTACCGTGTGTGCTTATAAAGTGTGAGGTGGAAGATATACAATAAAATACAATTGTTGTTCAGTTAACGTGTGTGCTTATAATTTGTGAGGTGGAAGATCTACAACTGATATGAAGTGCCGCTTTTGTTTAATTTTGTTATATTTGGTGATATCGATGAATAAAATACAATTGATAAATGCGGTATTTCATTCCCGTTAACGTGTGTGCGTATTAAGTGTGAGGTTGGAGATCTACAAATGTATGAGGTGTGGCCTTTGATTAATTTTGCTATATTTTTTGATATCGATGAATAAAATACAATTGTTGTTCAGTTAACATGTGTGCTTATAATTTGTGAGGTGGAGGATCCACAAATGATATGAAGTGTCGCCTTTGATTAATTTTGCTATATTTGGTGATACCGATGAATAAAATACAATTGATAAATGCGGTATTTCATTCCCGTTAACGTGTGTGCGTATTAAGTGTGAGGTTGGAGATCTACAAATGTATGAGGTGTGGCCTTTGATTAATTTTGCTATATTTTTTGATATCGATGAATAAAATACAATTGTTGTTCAGTTAACATGTGTGCTTATAATTTGTGAGGTGGAAGATCCACAAATGATATGAAGTGTCGTCCTTGAAAAATTTTGCTTTATTTGGTGATATCGATTAATAAAATACAATTGATGAATGCGGTATTTCTTTTCCGTTACCATGTGTGTTTATAAAGTGTGAGTTGGAAGATCTAAAAATGATATGAAGTACCGTCTGTGATTAATTTTGCTAGATTTGCTGATATCGATGAATAAAATACAATTGTTGTTCAGTTAACGTGTGTGCTTATAAAGTGTGAGGTGGAAGATATACAAATGATATGAAGTGTCGTCCTTGTTCAGCTTTGCTATATGTGGTGATATCGATGTGTGCTTATAAAGTGTGAGGTGGAAAATCCACAAATGACTTGATGTGTCGTCCCAGAAAAATTTTGCTTTATTTGGTGATATCGATTAATAAAATACAATTGATGAATGCGGTATTTCATTCCCGTTAACGTGTGTGCGTATTAAGTGTGAGGTGGAAGATCTAAAAATGATATGAAGTACCGTCTGTGATTAAGTTTGCTAGATTTGGTGTGTTTATAAAGTGTGAGTTGGAAGATCTAAAAATGATATGAAGTACCGTCTGTGATTAAGTTTGCTAGATTTGGTGATATCGATAAATAAAATACAATTAATGCATGCGACATTTCTTTTCCGTTACCATGTGTGCTTATAAAGTGTGAATTGGAAGATCTAAAAATGATATGAAGTACCGTCTGTGATTAAGTTTGCTAGATTTGGTGTGTTTATAAAGTGTGAGTTGGAAGATCTAAAAATGATATGAAGTACCGTCTGTGATTAAGTTTGCTAGATTTGGTGATATCGATGAATAAAATACAATTAATGTATGCGACATTTCTTTTCCGTTACCATGTGTGTTTATAAAGTGTGAGTTGGAAGATCTAAAAATGATATGAAGTACCGTCTGTGATTAAGTTTGCTAGATTTGGTGATATCGATAAATAAAATACAATTAATGCATGCGGCATTTCTTTTCCGTTACCATGTGTGTTTATAAAGTGTGAATTGGAAGATCTAAAAATGATATGAAGTACCGTCTGTGATTAAGTTTGCTAGATTTGGTGTGTTTCTAAAGTGTGAGTTGGAAGATCTAAAAATGATATGAAGTACCGTCTGTGATTAAGTTTGCTAGATTTGGTGATATCGATGAATAAAATACAATTAATGTATGCGACATTTCTTTTCCGTTACCATGTGTGTTTATAAAGTGTGAGTTGGAAGATCTAAAAATGATATGAAGTACCGTCTGTGATTAATTTTGCTAGATTTGCTGATATCGATCAATAATATACAATAGTTGTTCAGCTAACGTGTGTGCTTATAATTTGTGAGGTGGAAGATCTACAAATGATATGAAGTGCCGTCAGTGATTAATTTTGCTAGATTTGGTGATATCGGTAAATAAAATACAATTAATGCATGCGGCATTTCTTTTCCGTTACCATGTGTGTTTAAAAAGTGTGAGGTGGAAGATATAAAAATGATATGAAGTACCGTCTGTGATTAAGATTGCTAGATTTGGTGATATCGATAAATAAAATACAATTGATGAATACGGCATTTCCTTTCCGTTACCGTGTGTGTCTATAATTTGTGAGGTGGAAGATCTACAAATGATATGAAGTGCCGTCAGTGATTAAGTTTGGTAGATTTGGTGATATCGATGAATAAAATACAATTAATGTATGCGGCATTTCTTTTTCGTTACCATGTGTGTTTATAAAGTGTGAGGTGGAAGATCTAAAAATGATATGAAGTACCGTCTGTGATTAAAATTGCTAGATTTGGTGATATCGATAAATAAAATACAATTGATGAATACGGCATTTCCTTTCCGTTACCGTGTGTGTCTATAAAGTGTGAGTTGGAAGATCTAAAAATGATATGAAGTACCGTCTGTGATTAAGTTTGCTAGATTTGGTGATATCGATGAATAAAATACAATTAATGTATGCGGCATTTCTTTTTCGTTACCATGTGTGTTTATAAAGTGTGAGTTGGAAGATCTAAAAATGATATGAAGTACCGTCTGTGATTAAGTTTGCTAGATTTGGTGATATCGATGAATAAAATACAATTAATGTATGCGGCATTTCTTTTCCGTTAGCATGTGTGTTTATAAAGTGTGAGTTGGAAGATCTAAAAATGATATGAAGTACCGTCTGTGATTAATTTTGCTAGATTTGCTGATATCGATCAATAATATACAATTGTTGTTCAGTTAACGTGTGTACTTATAATTTGTGAGGTGGAAGATCTACAAATGATATGAAGTGCCGTCAGTGATTAATTTTGATAGATTTGGTGATATCGATAAATAAAATACAATTAATGCATGCGGCATTTCTTTTCCGTTACCATGTGTGTTTATAAAGTGTGAGGTGGAAGATCTTAAAAATGATATGAAG